>CM016619.1:44870402-45470402 GCA_005393395.2 Gossypium australe
GAGGATTGAGGAATCTGCTGGTTCAGGTACCTTTACTCTAGAACCGAACCCCCATATAGCAAGTCTTAAGAACCCACCCTAGGTAGGGCTATTCCGAACCCCTAGTGGTCACCTAGATAGGTACTCTATTTTGTTTATTTCTCCTGTACTAACATGTTTTCTTCTGTTTTGATTGCATTACATTGCATCATATTAGAAAAGAGGTGTTGATTCATATTCGATTGCTAAATAGAAGAGTTTGTCATAAGGAAATGGGTTACTTGATAAAGTAGATGATAATACGGTCGTTCGTGTTGGAACGCCGGTACCCCATGGCGCAGCAAAATAAAATTAGATCTGGCGATCCAAACCATGAATCCATGTGTGAGGAACGAATCGGGGTGAAATAAAGGTTTCAAAATTACCAAAACTTCAATCTGAGTAGACAGCGACGCCTTGGCAACAAGAGTTTTGATCTATTTTCGAATCAAGCCACAACCTTTTCCGATGTCTACCTCTACGTAATCCACCCGGTTTGACTATGAACGGAAGAAATCTCCAAAACTGTTTTGGAGGTTTATTTGCTTGACGGCTGCTAGACCTAACAAGCAATCACTTAGGGTTTTTCATCTTCAGCTTTGTCTCCTTTTAATACCTTTTATAATGGGTGTCTTTTTCATTGGGCCTTTTATAATTGGTATCCTTTTAATTGGGCCTTTTAATTGAGCCTTCTATAATTGGTATCTCTTGAATGTATTATAAGATTAAATAAATACAATAAAGTTTTTAACCGAAAATTATAATTACATTAATTATATCCAAAAATTATAATTACATTAATTATAATAAGGATTTCGGTAAACTATATTTATTTAAATTTATATATGAATCAAATTCATATATTAATAAAATTATGTTATCATTATGTGTACAACATCCTTGTACATATAATATGTTCAATATTTGATTGCCCAATTAAATTAATTCTTTAATTAATTTAATTCATGTGACAACCAAACACAATACCAACTATATTTTATTCTGTTCATTTCAACCATAGGGTGTGACCCTGTAGCTTCTTACAACGTTAGCAGTAATACTAGAACGATTCTATTGTCACAAATAATGAGTGGCATCTAGCAATGCATCATTGCTACCTAAGTTACAAGAAGTCATGATTCGACATAACCTTTTGTGATTAACCTTTCATGCATTAATCCTTAAGTCCTTTATCTTTGGAACGGATACAAGTCATGGGATAGTCACACTTGCATAGTCCATCCCATGTTTCTTGATATCTTGAGTAGACTATGATATACAAATTAGTATGACATCTCATATCAACTTATTTGAGCATGGCCATGCATTTCTAGTCTCACTCAATCAAGTGGCCTAAGATATTACTCCTATTATGTAGGAGGGACTTATCCTTTATTGATCAACCATATCCCTCTACATAGATTATGGTATATCCAACATCAGCCTTTATAGAACAACCTGTTACGGTGTACGTTTGACTGTATCAAAATATACAACTCACGATGCTGGGATAATAATGATCTCAAGTCTGAGGATCATATACATATTAATCACTATGAGTAATGTTGTGACAATTACATAATAATCCAAGAAACATACTCATAGCGGGTCAATCCAATATGTTGTTCTCTAACACACATATTCATGCATTGATTTTGACACTCCATATCAATGACAACTCTTTATCATCAATCAACTACATGTTAGTCTTAATGCATTATTGTTGTCCTAGTCAACAATAATACTCGACTAAGGATTTTTTAAGAATAATCATATTATTCTCAGGACATTATTATAAAACAGTTTATCTATACACACAGAAAGAAAAACTGAAATAATAATGACAACGCTTTATATTAATAAACATGGTAAATTAAGTATGTTATTACAACCATCTCATGATTGATCTTTGGGCATACTCTTACAGTTCAAACATAGTCCAGGTAAACAACGAGAGAGGGCTGATAGTTCGTAGAAGAATACAAGACTTTGCCTGAGGATTCAAGTCGACAAGGATTATTTGAGAATCATCATGTCTCAATTTTCTTAAAGAAGCTTATGAACATCACGGAGGATAAGTGGGTGAAGAGGTACGGCCTGGACCAAGCAACAAGGAGCTAGAAGAGGCATCTATTGAGAAAGTTCACGGGACACGACCATAACATCCAGATACGAAGAAAAGGATTTGTGTTTTCACCTGGACTATGAGGACAAAGTCGTGTATGCAATCCGTTTTATGTAAAGAAATTTATTTTCCAGAAAAGTTCTTCAAATGGAATTGAATTCATAATCAATGCCTCTTTCTTTTTGCATTCATTCCATGTATTTGCATTGCATTTCATGCATTTGCATTACATCATATTACATGAATTAAAATTTGTAGAAAGACCTAATTAGTTGAAGCTATTTCAGAAAAAGAGAGAAAGAGAGAGAGAGAGAAGGAAAATCTGGAAACTGAGCACCCCGGTACATGTGCCAAGACAAAGAAAATGGATCAAAGATTTGAACAATTCCAGAAAGACATGCAAGACCAGATGCAAGAGCAAATGGCAAAACTCCAACAAGAGATGAGGGACCAAATGTTGGAAGCTCAAAGGAACATGATGGCTCAAATGGCCCAAATACTGAGCGGGGCAATAGACAAAAGAAAAGGTCCCATGGCTATTACAGGAAACGATAGTGAAGGCATTCTTCGGGGTTTTACTCCACCACATGCACAAACACAACCTGAGGAGTATCCCCAAAGGCCATCTGTCACGATTAGGCCTCAACAGGGGCAAGCTGATACTAGACTGCCCATGAACTTCCAAGCAGGCTCGAGTTCCAACCCAGGAGATAATCTAGCTAACCCTGTGGTCCCCGATCTCGACGAAATGGCAGAAATGGACAAGGAAAAAATGGACCTGCCAAGGCAACTCGAGGACCATTGCGAGTGGTTAGAAGAGAAGTTCAAAGCAATGGAGACTGCTGACTACCGTTACGGGGTAGACGCTAAGGACTTAAGTTTGGTCCCGGACTTGGTACTTCCGCCAAAGTTTAAAACTCCAGAGTTTGAAATGTACAACGGGACTAGCTGTCCCGAAGCGCACATCACGATGTTCTGTCGAAAAATGGCGGGACGCGTTAATAATGACCAATTGCTGATTCACTACTTTCAGGACAGTCTGGTCGGGTCTGCGGCCAGGTGGTACAATCAGCTCAGTCGTGCCCAGATTAAGACATGGAAAGACTTGGCACAGGCCTTCATGAAACAATACGGTCATGTGGTAGACATAGCGCCTGATAGAATCACGCTGCAAAGTATGGAGAAAAAGTCGAGTGAAAGCTTCAGACAATACGCCCAGCGATGGAGAGAGATAGCAACACAAGTTCAGTCACCACTTCTGGAGAAGGAAACAACCATACTTTTCATCAATAATTTGATGGATCCTTTCATTAATTACATGCTGGGAAGCGCTACTAAAAGTTTTTCAGATATCGTGATGTTCGGAGAAATGATAGAAAATGCAATCAGATACGGCAAGATTGAAGTAGGGGAAACCACTAGAAGGTTGCTCCTAGAAAAAAGGATAACGTGGTGAATAATATGAGTACATACAACAAAGGGTACTCAAAGGCAATTACTGCTAGCCAGCCAAAAGTAATTACTACTGGGCAACAAGGGTCGGTAAGACAGGAATCGGGCGCAAGGCAAAACTCCGAAAGCTCCAATTTACGCCAATCACGATGACGTATAAGGAGCTATATCAAAGTTTATTCGACGCGCATATGGTGTCCCCATTTTATCTAAAGCCTTTACAGCCCCCATATCCTAAATGGTAGGACCCGAACGCTCAATGCGACTACCATGCGGGAATAACGGGTCACTCAATTGAAAACTGTTCTACGTTTAAAAAGTTGGTAGAAAGGTTCATTAAAATAGGAATTGTGAAGTTCAACGATCTATCAAAACCTTATCACTTTGACGAGGCAGTAAATGTGATAATTGAAAGAGGAGACAAGCAAGTTGTGACTCCCTGAAGAAATCAAAAGTGAATAGGGAACAGGGGAACGAAGTTTCCAAGCCCTTACATACTTGGGAGTGTTTTGAACAATGGGACTGTGGAAGATATCCCTGTATTTTTAATTCGGAGTAATATCCAAAACACGCTTATTGCCCTAAGCCTAGGAGCAATAAGAATCTTTTTATGAAGTAGACTTATGTTCAGCATCTATATTTTCAATGAAAATGCATTTTTTTGTCTCACTTTGAGCAAATATTCTTTTATTCATTTATTTCATTCATGTTCATACCACATAAATAATTATTCTTAGATTCATTTGTTCTTTGAATATTTCTTTGTACCTACAATAGGTACCCAGATATCAAGACATGAGCAACGCTGTTACTGACTCCCTTTTTTAGTGAGATATAGGTCTAGAAGGATCCAAGGATTTTGATGGTGACAGAGATTGTAGCTTATCTTCTGATTTGTTAAGAATGGCAGAACAAGATGATAATAAACTCTACCTTGCAAAGGGTTAATAGAAGTCGCGAGCCTAGGAAAGGGGCGAAGATCGAAGCCTAATTCATCACAGAAATAATGCGAGACATTATTGAGCTGTTTTTAAGATGTTTTCGCACGATCATATCAAAGCACACCGGGTTACTGAAACGAGGGTATGCTGTTAAGATTGGTGTTTAAAGAACCCATGTTAATGGTTCTACAACGGCCAGGCTAATCAAGAGGTTTGGGCTACTGGTTTACCAAGAAATGGAAATTGCATCAGTTACGCCGTAAATGCCAACTTGAGGAAGACAAGACTTATGTGCCTCCTCCATTTTTTCTATATGTGGAGCATGGATGTTATCAAGCCAGTCTTATCAAAAGCTTCTGGTCAACATCGATTCATTTTTCGTGGATGTCGGTTACTTCACTAAGATGGTGAAAGTCGCTTTATATGTCAATCTTACAATGTCGACAGTCATCAATTCCCATTTTAAAAAAAATAAAAAAAAGGGATCACCGGAAAAAGATTGAGACTCGTGAAGACTGGCATCTGTGCTTGTCGAACGTTTGGTAGGACCCTCACCGGGGCAACACATTTCTCATTGATTTATGGAATAAAGACAATTTTCCCATGGAAGTCAAGATTCCTCCTAGCTGAGTTTTATCAGAATTAAAGTCAGATGAAGTAGAATGGATCAAATCCCAATATGATTAGCTGAACTTGATCAAAAAAGAGAGGCTAAAGGCCATCCTCATGGTCAAGTGTACCAAAAGCAAATGATACGGGCCTATAACAAAAAAGGTTCGCCCTAGAAAATTTCATGATAGGGCTTTGAAGGAAATTTTCCCCATGCGGAAAGGACTTCAGAAGAAAATGAATGTCAAACCAAGAAAGACCTTATGCAGCAAAGAAAGCCTATTTTGGGAAAGCATGGAGACTGACCGAGGGATGGCAAGGACTTGCCCAATCCGGTGAATTCAGATTCGATAAAAAGTTTTACAAAGAAAAAAATAAAAAAATCAAAAAAAGAATAAAGAATAAAGAAGAAAAAGGAGAGGTCAAGGCAAAAACTCGCAAAGAGCGCTTTGAGACCAAAGGGGATTTGAGTTGAAAACCCAAAAAGGGCAGCTCAAACTTTGATCGAAAATGGGGCATTCAGTAGTCTCGCTATGCCTGAATTAACAATAAAGAAGTATGCTACATCTTGGGGCATCGACAAAGTGCTCCGGATCCCCTAAACACATATTGAGCTCAAAATGGTCCTCAAGAAGTTTGAGCAGAGAAGCTCAGGCTGCGATATCTAGGGCACCTAGTTTCCATTTTACCCATTTTAAATTTGTTATTTGTGATTATCTTATTCTTTTCAAAATACACTACCAATAAATTTCCTTCTTGATTGCATTTGCTAGCTTTGATTAACTTGTTTGTTTCAAGCTATGCTCCCAATCAATTTTCTTCTTGTCCATTGTTACAACCTTTTTCAGGCATTTTGCATTGAAATAACGATTGATGGACTAATAATACTTTCATAAAAGGAGTTTCGTATATTACTCTGGAAGCTTCTGAATAATACAAGGACATGGCACAGGACTATTGTTTAGAACTCACCAAGCCTAAGGGTTGGAAATATTGAAAGATGATTATTTTTCGGATTTTATTGGATAAAAAAATTTCGTCAATGATACCCTCTCGACAAATGACGAGCAATGTCAACTTAAATGTAAAAGGGGAATCATTCTCTAAAAAATAATACTCTGTATCCATGTAGATATCATGCATACACATTTGGTTAGGTCACCTTGGGAGTGATCAGTTGATTGAACAAGTTAACAAATCTTATACCTTTGAGTTGTAGTGGGATGGGGCGAAGTTGATACAGATCCTATAGCCATAAGTCACAGTAGGATGATATAAAAATGGTACAAATCTAATGTACCCAGGGTATAGTGGAAGGGACTCCGAAATTACAGCAGGGCAAGCTTGCTGAGCAGAATATAATCATTTTTTTAGGTTTTCTATCAAAGATACCGGCTGAACGAGAAAGCGTGGTAACGCATCAGTGATAAAACCTTGATAAACTGTGAGCAGTGACAACCCAAACAGTAAAAAGGGATCATTTGCATTCATACACTTCCAATTAGGAGCATTTGATTCATTTCGATCATGGTATCCTAATCGTTGTATTTAAAAAAAAAAGGAGATCATTCTCATGACATTCTGCATTCATGCAAATGTCATCCCTAATATCATTTAGTTAGGAGCATTAAATTCATTCCAATCATTGCATCCTAATCATTATATAATGGGATCATTCTCATGACATTCTGCATTCATGTAAATGTCATCCACAATACATTCGAGTCTACATGACATGTCCCTCAGAGAACGGTGTAGCAAATAGGAAAGTTCAGATTTTGTTCCCTATAGATGGTAGTGGAGCAGACTGAAGATTGAAGTCTTCTTGAAGATTGTAAGGAAGTAAAATTGGAAAGTTTAGATTTTGTTCCCTAGAGATGGTAGTGGAGCAGACTGAAGATTGAAGTCTTCCTAAAGATAGTAAGGAAGCAAATTGGAAAGTTTAGATTTTGTTCCCTAGAGATAGTAGTGGAGCAAACTGAAGATTGAAGTCTTCCTGAAGATAGTAAGGAAATAAATTGGAAAGTTCAGATTTTGTTCCCTAGATATGGTAGTGGAGCAGACTGAAGATTGAAGTCTTCTTGAAGATTGTAAGGAAGCAAAATTGGAAAGTTCAGATTTTGTTCCTTAGAGATGGTAGTAGAGCAGACTGAAGATTGAAGTCTTCCTGAAGATAGTAAGGAAGCAAATTGGAAAGTTCAGATTTTGTTCCTTAGAGATGGTAGTGGAGCAAACTGAAGATTGAAGTCTTCCTGAAGATAGTAAGGAAGCAAAATTGGAAAGTTCAGATTTTGTTCCCTAGAGATGGTAGTAGAGCAGACTGAAGATTGAAGTCTTCTTGAAGATTGTAAGGAAGCAAAATTGGAAAGTTCAGATTTTGTTCCTTAGAGATGGTAGTAGAGCAGACTGAAGATTGAAGTCTTCTTGAAGATAGTAAGGAAGCAAATTGGAAAGTTCAAATTTTGTTCCATCGAGATGGTAGTGGAGCAGGCTGAAGATTGAAATCTTCCTGAAGATAGTAAGGAAGCAAAAAGTTCAGAGTTTGTTCCCTCGAGAGGGTAGTGGAGTAGGCTGAAGATTGAAGTCTTCTTGAGATAGTAAGCAAGCAAATTGAAAAGTTCAGATTTTGTTCCCTCGAGATGGTGGTGGAGTAGACTGAAGATTGAAGTCTTCCTGAGATAGTAAGGAAGCAAATTGAAAAGTTCAGATTTTGTTCCCTCGAGATGATAGTGGAGCAGACTGAAGGTTGAAGCCTTCATGAGATAGTAAGGAAGCAAATTGAAAAGTTCAGATCTTCTCTCTTGAGTTTGCAGTGGAGTAGATTGAAGATAGCAGATCTGGCATTCCTGAAGATGCAGGAGCAGATCGAAGACATCAGATCTTGTCTCCCTGACTTCGCAGTGGAGCAGATTGAAGATAGCAGATCTGGCATTCCTAAAGTTGCAGGAGCAGATCGAAGACATTAGATCCTATCTCCCTGACCAGCAGTAGAATAGGCTGAAGATTACAAATCTTATCTCCCTGAAGATGTAGTGGAGCAGACTGAAGATTGTTAATCTTATCTCCCTGAGGTTGCAGTAAAACAGACTGAAGCTGTGAATTACAGATCTTATTTCTCTGAAGTAGCAACGGAGTGGATCGAAGCAACAAGATGCAGTGGACTGGAATGAGGCTACCTAAAGAATAGGAGCACCGAAGAATCAAGACTTAGCGGGACCGGTCAAATTTGGGCCTTTATGTCTTTGCTCTATTCCCATTGCATGACAATGAGCAAAGAGGGACAGCTGTATGAGCCCAAAATTGCCCGGCCCATTTTACAAACCAAACAGCCCAAGTCCCAAACTTAAAACCCTAGCCCAATTAGCCCAATACCTAAATCAGAAAAAAAAACTAAAATCTAGAAACCCTAGATTAGCCGCCCTAGTTGCTGCCATTTCTGACCCACCGCCCTCTGCCATTGCTGCCACCGCCCATACCACTGTTATCACCACTTGGCCACTTGCTCCACTTGCACCTGTAAAAGCAAGAAAAGACAGCAAATAGATAGTTTCCAAATGGTTATAAAAAGCCATCGAAATACATTGTAAAAGGGGTTTTTTTTTTTTTGGGATAAAAGAAAAGAAACTTTGAATGCAAAAAGATACAAAATCAAAGCAGATAAAAAAAACAAGCAAAGGTTCTTTTTCTTTTTTCATATACTTTTGAATTTGTTCATTTAGACATAAAGTTTTTTTTTTCATTTTATTTTTTTAAAAAAAAATTATACACATAATAGTAAAAAAAATTTTAAAAAAAAAGAAAAAAAGAGGAAATTTTACCTTACGACGGTCGTCGACGGCGGAGGCGCGGCAGTGGACGGTGCCAGATGCTCGCCGAACTTCGGGCCCTTTGCAGAGAAAAAAAGGGAGGAAGAGAGTGTTTTTTTTTAAACAAGTGTAAACAATGAAATTTTTAAAGGATTTTGGCCTTAAATAGTCCCCCAAAACGACGCCGTTTTGGGCAAGCCTTTCAGGCTCCAAAACGACGTCGTTTTGAGCCGACCCGCGCGTGACCCGATCGACTTTAGGAGGATCCGCATGTTTTTGCTTAAGGGTTTTATTGCAGTTTTGGTCCTTCCACTTTTTAAATGGTTTAAAATCCAGTTTTTTCTTCTTTTAATTTTTACCCCATTTGTTTTATTCCGTTTTCAATTTAATCCTTCAGTTTTGCCCAAACACTGCGCACAAAAGACCAGGGATATTTCTCCTGTTAGTCCCTCGCCATTTTGCGTGCGTTTCAGTTTAGTCCTTCTATTATTTATTTTATATAATGTCCCTTTTACTTTCTTTAAAATTCAATTTAGCCCATTTCTTTAATTATTTAGCAATTTTTATTATTATTACTAGATCTTATTATTATTGCTATTAATGTTATTATTATTACTACTATCGTTTTAAAATTATTATTATTATTATTATCATTACTCATTTACCATTGTCTCTTTTTTATTTTCATTTTTTTTTTTTATTTTTTATTCTTTTATATTTATAAATTATTATTATTATTATTATTATTATTATTATTATTATTATTATTATTATTATTATTATTATAATAGCTGTTCGTTATTGCTACTATCATAACTATTATTATATGTATTAAACCTATTTTATTATTAATATTATTACTACCACTATTGTTTATTTATCTATTTACTTACTTTATATTTCTTTATATTTTTATTTTTACTATTTATTATTCGTTTATTACTATTAGTATTATATTTTTAAAACCGTTTTACCTAATGTTTACCTAATTTATAAATTACTCTTGGATTTTTGATTAATTTGTTAATTTTCGTTCATTTACTTACTCGTTTTCATAACAGTTTTTTTTATTTTTATTCATTCTTATTTATTTTATTGTTTATCTTATTTTTATTTTTGCTCGTATTATTGCCATTTACATTAATGCATTTATTATTATTCTGCTGTGTGCAAGTTAGTATTGTAATTTGTTTTTATATTTTATTGTTATATTTTTTCCGATATCAAATTAATTCTTTTGATAAAGGTAATATTCAGTATTTAGAAATTCGAGTGGTCGTGCTCTAACGTATTGGGTTTCGATTTTTCTTGTTTGACCTAAATAACTGAATATCCTTTTAAAAACAGATTGGATGTGAATTCGAGATGTTGTGTCCTAACGTATTGGATGTGACATTTTGTTACCTCGGGGAAAGATTTTCTTAAAATAAAGACAATATTCTGTATTTGAAATTTCAAGAAATCGAGTCCTAACTTACTGAGTTCCGGTTTCTCATTTGACAAATAACGGAATATCCTCTTCAAACATAAATCCGAGTTTTAAAGTCAAAAGACAAGCTCAGTTTCGGGAACCCAAAGTGTCGTACTCTAACTTACTGGGTATGACATTTTATCTCTTCGAAATAAGAGGGTCTTATCATCCATTTCGATTTGTTCAAGTTTTAAAAATAAAAGAGGATTGTATTTTCGAATCTTTTTGAATTTTTGACATTAAGATGTTAACTAATCAATTAGGTACCAATTTTGGGCGTATCGAGGGTGCTAACCCTCCCTCGTGCGTAACCGATTCCCGAACCCGTTTTCTGGATTTTGTGGACCAAAAATTATCGTTTTGATAAATTTAAACTTTTTATTGAAATGATTGAATTACGATGTGACCCGATCACACCTCATCAAAAATAATTGGTGGCGACTCCCTTTTTTTGTTTTCATTTTTTAAGATCCAAGTCGACCTCCGTTTCTCCAAAAAATGATTACGACAATTGCAATTCACCAAAAAAAAACTTTACTCGAATTTTCTTTATTTCTTTTAATATTTGTATCAGTATACATATAAATATGATCTTTAAATTACCTTTTAATTTTATGGTAAAAACATTTACAATTCTATACTCGTATCTAACATTTACTCTTAAATTTTTTTTAAAAAAAGAAGAGAATATATCAACTTTAACATACAATAGTATCCAATATTAATTTTTAAATTTCAGTAACATATAGACAACAAGAGGCCTCTTAGCATGTCTAGGAGAGATTCTCAAACAAGAGTTATTTATTCTTCGGTTAAAGTACCATAAAATTTTTTATATTGTATTTTGGATTATATTTTAATTTTTTTAATGAAAAATAGATAAATTAGTTGATATATATTAGATGAATGAGTAAAATAGTATATCCATAAAAATTTGATGTTTATATATAAGGTATAATAATAAATTTAACTCTTAATCTTTACACATATATTCAATTTTTATTAAAAAATAATAATACCAACCCAATAAGAAAAGAAGAGGTCAGATTAAATAAATTGTAAAAATTGAATACTAAATTTATTATTATAATTTATATATAAACATAAAATTTTAATAGAGAGATTAATTTAATAACTCATCTAATGTTTACTAATTTATAAGTAAAACAACTAAAATGCAATAAGGATATACTACAGAAAATTTTGCGCTCGATATATCCAATGGATCATTGGCTTTATTAATTCGACGCTTGGCTTATCCAGTTATCCCAGTGAGGTCCTTCCCAATTAATAAATGATACACCGGCCAGTCTAGAACAATGTGCCGGATTAAGGGGTTTTTTACTTGACCTAAAGGGAATTGGTTTAATGTAAAGTTTATTTTCCTTATTTTTTTGTTGTACTGTCACTGGTGACTGGTCGGTGTATGGATTATCCACTTATTCTCCATGGCACACCAGTGGCCAGCCCAACGGTGACGTATTAGCGAACCTTTTGTATTTTTACTTGGTTTTCCTACCAGGAAAAAACAGTCTTTCCTTGTCAGACGACATTTTACAGTGATGTACTGATTGATTAGCAAATTCCTCATCCACTTTCTAATAAAGTTTGATTCAGGAGGAATATAAATCTATGTCAAAGCACAAGTTTGTGCTTGTCGCTTAAATCACCTATATTTACGTACAATGTCTATCTTTAGGCGTCTGTGATGGCTTGCCTTGGTGTTATTTTTGTTTGCACCCTCCGAAAGTCGGGTCTTGAAAGAGGAGATGATGAATCTAAACCAACGTGTGGAGGGCTTGAGACAGTACCTGCTGGAAGAAGCTAAGAAAAATCAGTTTCAAGTTTCAACAGGTTGAGAGAACAGGTCCTGGGGGACCTGATGGAGTACATCATAAATAACTATTACATATATATGTATGTATGACCTTGTTGGTATCTTTCTCCTTCTCTCTCTCTAGAAATGGAGAAAAAATAATCAAAATGTGGGTTCTTTTTTAGTTGAATAAAACAAGGGACATAAGACACCCATTGTTGTATACTTGTGAAGATATCCTTTTCTCATAGGACTCTTTTTTAGGTTTACATATGCTTCAACTATCTTTATGTTTTGATCAGCTAAATTTGCAGATAATAAGCAAAAACAGAAAGAGAAAATTAAATGACATGTAAGTTAGGGTATTCCACTCTATAGCTATAGCATGAGGAATTCATCCCTTATAAAGAGTTAAAGTAGGCATTAAAGGTATAAATGAAAAGGCAACCCCTTCAGCAGCCACTTAAGTTGAAACGTCAAAGCTCAAGCACCATGTTCATACAAGCCTGCAGTATTTATCAGTTAAATTTTAATTAAAATAAACCATACTCCATAAAATTTAAAATGGAAAGATGACTAAAATTATTAATTAAGCAGTTGAATTTGTATTGAGCAATATTGAATTTGGTCTTCAGCCAGCCCTGTGTTAAGAAGAACATAATCTTACTTACCAACTATAATAAATTAATGTCATACGTCGACGAAGTCAAAAATAACTTTTTGAGGAATAAAATTGAATTATAATTTTTTTAGGTCAAAATGTAATTGTATTATTATAATAATATATAACTTTAGAGTGATTAAACTATATTTCTATCAGAAGTCCCTTGCATTGCTTGTAATGAGCCGGTACAGTGGCGATTTCAAGATTTCGTTTTAGTGAATCAAACTTATAAATAATTAATAAAAATATTCACAGAGCTATGTTATAAGAGAATTGAATTAAGGATAGGTAATTTAGTTAATTTAAAATTTTAATCTTGTCCAAGAACTAAATTATAAAATTAGATCGCTATAGATTTTAATTAAAAAATAATTCAGGGACTAAAATTGCTAATAGCTCAAAAGTCTAAAAAGAGAAGAAAACATGCCAAATTTATGGATAGGAAACGTGAGGGGTTCTCTGAAATTATTATTAATTATAAATAAAGTAAAAAAATAAATGTCAAATGAGTTGAGTGGAAGGAGAGAGAAGATCTTCTCCAACCTTCCACGTACAAAAGAAAGAAAAGAAACATAAAAACATTTGCTTAGGGATTTCAAGCTTTAATCCACATATTACTATCGACGGACTAGTTTCCTCAAGAGTGAAGGAAAAAGTTAAAGCCACCGATGAATAATTCAAAATTCCTTGTAGGTAATTTTTATAACTGAACTTATTATTTATTTTCTCTTCTATTTTCACTATTAGGTAAATTGATAAAACGAAAAAAGTTACACATGAGTGACTGACTAAAAACATAATATTGAGATTGATTATTATGATAGAGAGTTAAATTGTATGAAATTTGAAATAGAATAATTTAGTAAAATAGCACATTTGGTTTGAACATGAGATGAATCAAGCCATGTTTTATATGAAATGACATTCAACGGAAGAATTTTTGTTGTTGATATCAATAGATTGAAAACTAAATTTAGAATGAAATTGGATTATTGGTTGTCGTAGTAATTGTTGGGCAAAGTTGAGAACAATTAATGAGTTATAGAATTGAGTAAAAAAAATTGCTTTGACTATAAGTCAATGAGTGTTAGGCGCATTTTTCTTTGGACGTCCCAACCGTGTGGCTTTCACAATTACTACTTCGGCTGAGTCGATAGGTGCCATGCACAAATTGCTTACGTCAAATGTTCCAATATAGAATTACTTCGACTATAGGTCAATAAGTGTCGTGTGTGAATATGATATGCAAATTGTGCAAGTATACACATCAGATCAAGTAATAAAGTAATAAGTAAGATCGTCTCCACATGGATTGGATTAGGTATAAAAGTGGTCAAGTTATTATAACGAATTATGATTAATGCTATGGCAAAACAAAGATAAGTATGTAGTGGTAGTTTAAAGGAATAATAATGTGTGCTAAATGTGTATTGACTAATACTAGAAAATGCTAAGGCAAAGCAAGAGTAAAAACGAAGTCAATTACGAGAATAACTAAGTGAATAATATGTAACAAACAAGTAATTTTTTTGGAATAACTACGTGGTAGTTTAAAGGAATCAAGATGCTATGCCAAAGGATAGAGGATATATGATGTTGATTTGGAAGGTCGGGATTACTAAGAAACTACCATTTCTATCAATAATGCCTCAGCAAAATATACTCAATCTACTACTAAGAAGAGTTCTAAAGTGGTCAGCTTCTTTCGAGAGCAAAAACCTCAAGTTACCTTGCATTAAGTGATATATGCCTATAGGCTTTTAGCATGGTATCCTACACTGTTTTGTTTTCTTTCCATATGAACGTTGCTTTATGTTTAGAGTCTACTACAAGTATCAAAAAGTACTTGCTCATATCATTCAATTTCAGTCCAACTAATCCAACCTTTTCAGAATTAGATTAGCTTGTGGGCAAGCTGCACAATCATCTAAGTCGAGGGATTGTACGCATACAATTTAGAAATAAAAATAGTTGAATGAAACATTAAATTAATTCAGATCTATGCTTCAACCATTAATGAAAATAAATATTTCATTATGTAATCCCAACCCTATGATATTTAGCTCATGGGTTGGCAAGTAAAATTCAAAACCAAAATATCATCCAACATCGTTTCAATCAAATCAATTCATGAGGAACAAAGTAAGAAATACAGAAGAACTTCGGGAAGACAAATTTGGCTTGTCCAGTTCACACTCTAGCGGATCTCCACACCCCTTAGGGTTTCCTCCATTGGCTTTTTATAAGCTTTTTCTCTAGGGTAAATCCAACAGCCCATGATATCTTCTCCTCTTTTTTAGGCAAATTTTTCTGGTACAAGTAGAGTTGGGTTGAGATTGGTATGCGTTCAGTGTTGACTCGGTCATCTTCCTGGAATTGCCATGGCATATAAGTTGGCAAACTATCCAACCTTTTGCCCCAACAAACCTTCACTCATTTATTTCTTTCTCTACATCTTGCACCAACCAAACCACCAAACACAACAGTTTCACATGCAATTAAAAGTACCTAACATTTAAACACAGTCCAAACTTCTAATGCAATAATAAAAATACTAATGAAATGTCCTAAAATACAACTAAATGTACCCAAATACAAACAATTAACTAGGTCTAAAGGCATGAAATATAAATCTTTTCAAAAGTTATTAATAAGCACTCGGCACGTTAACCATCAGACGTATCAACGAGCGTTGGGCACGATTATTGCTTTAGATGAACCAATGAGCACTGGGCGCAATTTGTTTAGTTCGAGAAGTACCGATGAACAAGAATGGTTTGATTCAAATTGGAAATGCAATGCGATATGATGAAATGAGACAAAATCGAATAAAGTTTCATACATCGTTACCATAAAGTGTTAATAATTTCGTTAAAATAGATTGGTTACTTGAAATATCACATTTGACTTATTTAGGATACATGTGTATATTAATGTATTGGATAAACTTTGATATGAAACATACTTGAATTGGTCTATGGAAGAAACAAATCAACTGAGTCCAATGTAATAGCCCGTTTTTAGTCAAATTGAAACTGTGGTTTCAGGGCCACAAATCCAAATTCAAAATATTTATTTTATTATTATTCTAATATCTACAGTATGATAGTATTTAATTAGTTAATTTGGTGAAAAGGACTAAATCGCGTAAAATGTAAAATTTGTGTTCTATTAGCTAAAGGTGCTTAATAGCTATAGAACCTTAAACTTAAGTCCTTAAGTGGTAATTAACCCATTTGAGAGTTAGTGGATGATGGTGGCTTGGTATGTGGTGTAAATATTAAGTATTTTACAGGTTAATTATGTAAATTGGTTTTTAATGGTTAATTAAATAAAAACCTAAACAAAAGTTCATATTTTATTTCTTATTCTCACTGATTAAAGAATAAAACCTAACCATTTTTGTGTTAAAATTTCAGCAACCTCTTTTCCATCAATTAAGGTATGATTTTTAATCCGATTTTGAAGATTTCTATGTTTTTGAGATCGTTGCATCTAGTACTAGCTAGCCTAGGGACTTATTTGCAAAACTATTAAAGATTTTGAATGATTCCATTGATGAATGCATGTGTGTTTTGATGTTTAATGATGGATTATAAAAGTTTGTTGTGAATTATACAAGTTTTATAAAGTGATTTTTAGTGAAAATGCAAAATAGGAATTCAATTGAGAAATGTGTAAAGTTAGTGGTTAAATGTGTGAAAAAGTGATAAATATGGGCTGCTAGGGGTCTTATAGGAATTCAGCTATAATGGTATTCAAGAAATTTCATGAATTTGTGATTTTGTGTAATACGGACTAAATTGTGAAAGTGTGAAAGTTTAAGGGAAAAAGTGTAAATGTGCCTTAAAGAGTGTTTTGGACTAAATTGAATGAATAGATGATTAAATAAGTTAATTTTGAATATATTTAGATCAAGAAAAGCGAAATACGAACTTGGATCAGGGAATAGATAAAGTTATCGACTAATCGACTAGATTTGCCGTTTTCACATCCGAGGTAAGTTCGTATGTAATAGATTACATTGTAAATGTATTTTAAATGCTTTGATATTGCATAAATTGTGAATACGAGACTTTGGACAAGTTGGATAATGACTCGATGATAATTCAACATTCGAAACCCTGGTTGAACCATAAGAATAGATTAGGATACTAGTGACATGCCATTAGGGAACTTCATTGATTTGGCTTCGGGCCATGATGTTAGCACTTTGTGTGTGAGACACGTTGATTTGGCTTCGGGCCACGATATTAGCACTTTGTGTGCGAGATATATTGATTTGGCTTCGAGCCATGATATTAGCACTTCGTGTGCGAGATAAGTTGAGTTGGCTTCGGGCCATGATATTGGCACTTAGTGTACGAGACTCCTGAGTATCCGACTTCTATTCCGAATGGTTCAATAGGAACTGAAGATGTGAATTGGTGAGAAATAGATATGTATCGATACAGGTATGTACAGAAACTATTCGAGTAACGGGTTAAAGGAGGTTGAGAACTTTTGAGTTACTATGTGGTTAAATTTTATGTGAACTTAGTGATTGATGCTTTAATGCAGTATATGTTATCTATTTGAAATGCTAATGAATGATGAGATTATTTCATATTTATATACGAACTTACTAAGCTTTATAGCTTACTTTGTTTATTTTCTTCTATGTTTTATAGTATTTCGAAACTAGCTCGAATTTGGGGATCGTCGGAGATTTTGTCACACTATCCTATTATTGATTTGGTACTTTTAAGCTTATGTTTTGAGTATATGGCATGTATAGGGACTTTGAGTCATTTTGTTTATGTTTGGTGATTATGTTGGCCAAATGAATTGGTATTGTAAATGTTTATATTTTTGTTTGTATATATATAGTCATGGGTGATGGCCTAAATTTGGTATATTTGGTATGTTTGAATCATGTACAAATATATATGCTTATGTCTTATGTATATTGAGTTAGTTGTGATGATTGTTGGTGATAGGTATTATGAGAGTGAAATGGATGATTTGTGGAATTGATATCATATTTGTGAATAGGTGTAAAAAAATGATGTATGTTAAGTGAGGTTTAACTAGTTGTTTGATATATGTAATTTGGCATGTTTTGATAGAGTAAGATTTGAAGTTATAAGAAATGTTGGAATGTTGGTATTGGATATGGAATGAATTAGCGTTAATTGTGGCTAAATTGGATGCTTATTATGATTTTAATTGGTGCCATTTTGGTTGTGTAGGTATATGCAAATTTGGGTGGCAAATTGGCTTGGTAAATAACCTATTTTTGTCCACACGGGCAAAGGCACGGGCGTGTATCTCAGCAGTGTGTGACACACAGTCATGTTGCATGACTGTGTGTCCCCTGATGTTGAAATCGAAGTGAAGTCAGTATGCTCCACACGGTCTCACACACGGGCGTGTGATCGGCTGTGTGGTACAGGTCAGTATACGGCCACTTCGAAGGGTACACGGGCGTGTGGTTGGCCATGTGACCCAAGTTAGTAACCTCACTTGTTTGGAAACAAGGAAGGACATGGGCTGGGACACGGCCATGTGCTCCCATTTCGAATGTCCACACGGCCAGTGACACGAGCGTGTTTACACACGGCCTGACCACACGAGCGTGTGTCCCCTGTTTTGAGAAAAATTTTCTAAGTGTGGAAAAACTTCCCGAGTTATCAGTTTAGTCCTGAACCACTCTCAATCCATGTTTAAGGCCTCGTAGGCTCATTTAAGGGACACTATGATTGATTGTGATTGAATTGTATTCAAATTGATAAATTATATATGAAATGTATGTTTAAAAGTGTTGTAAGTCCGGTAATGCTCCGTAACCCTATTCTGACGGTGAATACGGGTGAGGGGTGTTACATCCAATCATCTAAATCTCATTCTATGTTGAATGAGTTATAGCAATACCATTGGAATTATTACTCACCAAAAAGGGTCTTGTTTCCTATGTAGGCTAGGTGTATTTTGAGATCTTATACTCAGAGTTGTTAGCATCCAACCGAAAAATCCTAGACTCAACAATGTTTGTATATTTTGATTTGTTTCAAATTGGCATGTACTTGGTTTTTAGTAGAGTCATTTGGTTATATTTATATATGTGTGACATGAAAATTTTAACTTTTGGTTGCAATAATTATAATGTTATTAGTCAATTAAATGGTTTTAATGTGATACGCTTAGTTTTGAGTATGTTTTGGAATATTGAAGTGCTAGGAATTGATTTGGGAGATGATTTCAATATGGATATATTGTGAAATCTGAAATTTGTAGGAGGTTTTTACGTAAAATAAACAGAAATGCTGCCGAAATTTTTAATAAAATATTTTTACCACTATGCTTCCATTTCGATAAAGTGAGATATAAAAGTAGGTGGCTTTGGAAACTAAATGTGGCATTTTATATTCGAATCCTCCAATTAGATCGGATATTAGGTGTCACATTTAGTGGTATTA
Source organism: Gossypium australe (assembly GCA_005393395.2). Lineage (NCBI taxonomy): Eukaryota > Viridiplantae > Streptophyta > Magnoliopsida > Malvales > Malvaceae > Gossypium > Gossypium australe. The sequence continues at coordinate 44,889,763 of CM016619.1, forward strand.
GAGCTATGTAGCTAATTCTTGGACTAGATCGAGTTAAGAATTGATTCTAAAAGTACTTGTCAAAGTTGAGTCGGGTCTGATTCAAGATTTGGATGTTTATTATATTTTTTTTCTATTTTATAGCTAAAGATGTTTGTAGAATCAAGAAATGATGTCGATCATGATGTAAATAGTGGTGGTCCTTCCGTTAAGAATGAAAGAAGAATTGGGTTAGAAGCACCCAAGGTAATGCCCTCAACCTGACCCGATTAACCAGGTCCAGATCTCGGGTGTTATTGCACACGCTACTTAACAATTTAACAAATAGTTAACAATTTCTCATTTCTCTAATTATTTTATTTAACACTTTAACTAAAAAACTTATCATATGAAAACAAAGGAATTGTTTTAAAATAACTTGTTACAATAGACTTGATATGGATTTTTATAATATCGAAGTTTATTAAAGATAGACACAGAAGGTGCAATCCTAGATTACGCCATTTTTTCACTGTAAGCATAATAGCCCTCTTTGCCTCTACCTTAGGATACTCCTGGCATCGTCTCTCCCGGTGCAAAATCATGTTGAACACTTGAAATGACAATAAACATGGTAAGTTCAAGAGAACTTAGTAAGCCTTATCGCAGAATTACCTTGGCGGATACTTTATTTTCTTGTAAGAACTTTTGTGCGTCAACCATCCTTCTAAATCATTCATTTAGAGTGGATGCCACTTTTGTTTTAGCCTACACTTACACACTAGCTATCGTACCCTTATCATACCCATATCTTCTTTATCTAACTAACTAAAGATTCTTCCAAATGTTTCACAAATCTCTTTGTCACTTATGTGCTTCTCTACAGAACATGCCCATAGAGTCCATCTCAAGCTAACCCTACCTTAACACGTGCACTTATCTCAAATAGTTGTTCACAGACATTCATCGCAGACAAATATGTATAGTTTGGCAAATACTTTCGCAGAACTAGATACCACTAAACTCACACTCAAAACGTATCTTGGTTCATTACTATACAGACCCATACTGATAATTTACTACATAGATCATTCAGATGACTTCCATGCCATTTTACTGTAGAACCCTAGACTCTCAAATATTCGATAAGCAAATTTCATATGGTTTTAGATGAAGTCATTATACAACCCAAAAAAACATATTCTAGATAACTCTAATTCAACAATTTCATAACACAATCAAACCCACATTGTCCATTTCTTAAGTCACACATTGCCACGAAAATATCCATGTCCAACATTATCAGACCATCATGACGAATACCTTTACGAACACATGAACACATAATTCTTTTCAAAACTTATTCATTTATTTTACAGATATTACTTAACCCTTTATCTTGAGCATATCAATACCTTATCGTAGTCATACGTTACTTCATAATCAATAGAATTTATCCATAATTTACCATAAGGATAAATATACAAATCTTACAAGACATACATGACAGAACATGCCACAAGGCTTTATATAGAATATGCCATAAAAGCGTCATACAGAGTCATGTGTTTACTATCTCGATAGACTTTTACATAAATCCATGTATCGTGATCAGCCAATTCGATTTACATACTCCGAGGGCTACACCATGAATATTCAAATAGAATATCATGTTATGGGTCTTAATCACATAGTCTTACATACATTCATGTATTGTGTTCTGCCAATCCAGTCTTCATCTTACTAGGGGCTACACCATGAAAGTTTCCAAATCATACCAAGATGTCATGGGCCTCTACTTCATGGTCTTACACTTGATTTCAACTCGTGGCATGCCTGTCTGGTTAGCAATATAACTGCCCTACTAGAGGCTTCACAATAGAATGCTAGCTTAACATTTACTTACCCAAATGATCACCTCTTTACTGGCTTGTACATCTTGTATACTAGACCTTACCTGTGTGTTTATCAAACATCATTCCTTTAACTGAACTCATACCTTACCAGTTTTCGTAAACATGATCACCCCATTTATGTATGTATATAAATAAATTTCTTGTTTGAAAAATTCATATAAAGGAGTTTGGATGAAGATTCACCTACACTCACCCACAGTAAATTGAAGCTCCAGACCCAATCATCCATATAAAGCAACAACAACCAATGCTTACAGAACAAAAAAAAACACCATTAAAAACTTATTCGTATAAAATTTACCATCATCTCAAGCACTTAAAACCTGCATGCAAAGCCTTATACTTAGATTGTAACACCCCAGTTTGGCAGGTTCTAAGTTTTTACGTGTACCCTAAAAGTAATCTATGTAGCGTGGTTCTACCCGCCAATTGTTTCCTGTGGCATATACATTTGGGAACATAATCGAAGTTTGGATATTAAGTAAGGATTGATCTAAGAAAGTGGGTTCGTAAGGGAGAAGAGTCGGGTAAAAGAAATTTGTAAGTTATATTAACATTATGGGTGATGTTCACCAAGTTTGTTTAAGTTACTGTGCTGATCATGTTGTAAGTATTCAAGATAAGATACAAGGTAATTTAGTTAGAAGTCAACTGGATTGAGTATTGGAGTAGCTAAAATATTGGACCTTCACTTATGTTCTTCTCAGAGGTTGTAGGCCATTATAGGGACAATTCTAAAAAAGGTGACACATGTCAAGTTTCAATAGGGACTTAGGCTGTATATACATTTGTATTTAGGATGAGTGTGGGGGAAGTTATCTTCTCTATTTTTCAAAAAGTGCTACTATCTGATTCTTAAGGAACTACAAGAATTTCTTCCATAAGCTAGAAGTTGCGATTCTGGGTTATTATGGAAAGATGCTTTGTGTCTAGGTAAGTTTTATGACTCTGTATGCTATGTTATGAAAGACTAAGCCTGTAAGGGTGCATGAACAGTAAGATGAAGAAGTATATATTCGCATGAATGAGGTTATTTGGGTTTGAGATGATGGTAAACATTTTATGAATGAGATTTAATGGTGTCTCTATGTTTTATAAGTGGTGATCGCTGCAGTTTCATATTGAATGTTGAATCTAGAGTTGAAACGACTATTCATGGATGTCAGTAAGTCTCTAAGCTGGCTCTTGCGTGGTGCTGTTCATACCTTGATGTCCGTGGAACTAATCGGAAGTTGATGCTGAGATCATGAAAGGTATAGTAGGTAAGGTAAGTGGTTCCTAAAGGATATATATGATTAAGTGAATATTGTTGAGAATAATATGTAAGATTGGTATAGAATCTAATGAGTTCAAATGTGTGTTGAATGTTGCATGAATAATGTAAGGTAAATCATAGTTGTACTTGAATGTCTAAAATGCATGTTATAATATGGGTGTTATATTGGTTGCTTATTGTAGACTAAGAAGATTAGGCTTAGTTTGATTGAATGTATGAAGTGTCTACAAGTAAATATGTTTTGAAACCGAGCTCTAGCATTTTTTGCAGACTCAAAGATACATGTGACACAAATTTAGCCTGAACTGGTAATCTGTTACCGTTTTAAAGGTTTAGCCTGGACTGGTAACCTTACATGTATGTTAAGCCATGAATAAAACCTTTTGAAAGCAACTAAAGGATGGTGATTTTCCAATAGGGTTCTCTGTGTATCCTAGGAAGATGATGGACAAATCTCATGAAAGGTAAGTTTAGGCAAATCCATGTTGTAAACACATAAAAAAATAATAGCCTTTGTGGTGAAGTCTAAAAGAATAGCCTTTGTGGCGTATTACAAAAGAATAGCCTTTGTGGCGATGTCTGAAAGAATAGCCTTTATGGCGTATTATAAAAGAATAGCTTGTGTGGCGAACTCTGGATGACTGTCCTTGTGGGCTGTCTTAATAGGATTCCCAATAAAGAACTATGAAGGAGGTTCTTTTTGGCATACCATGATAAGGCCTTCATGGCGTATTTTAATAGATTTTTTCTGGTGGCGAATTTTGTATAGCTCTTAAACGAAATTAGAGGAATCTGTAAGGACAAAATATTTCTATGGACTACAAAGTACTATACAAGACTTGAAGAGATATAAAGAAGTAATGAGTTAGTATTGAAAATGTATTCTGATTAAGGACATGAAAATATATTTGTGATCTGCGTACGTCTTTCTTCTTGAATTGTGATGAAGTGATGGCCCAGTGATTGAAGGATGAAATTGATGTAATGAAGACATTTTGTTGAGAAAAGGAAATGTTTTAGAGTCAGGTATAGTAATGGACAAGTGAAAAGGAATAAAACTTGAGGAAGTATTCACCAGAGACAAGGTTGAAGATCAAGAACGATAAAATTGCTTATATAAGTTATCAATTATGATATGCAAATATGATTCAGGTAAATGATGTTTTGCTCGCTAAGTTCTTATGAACTTATTTATGTGTTATTTTTTAGGTAAATTGGTATAGGTCTACACTAGGAGAAGTGATGCCAGTACTACACCAGAGAAATGACCTATCGAGTTATTACACATACTGAGTGAGTTTGGCAGTGTGTCCAAAGACTAAAATGTTCTTTAGAAATACATACTTTAGGGTATCAGCAATTGATTAGGATCTCAATTTAGATATCATTGTAATTTAATTACCACATGTTGTAGTTTTTTTTACTCATTGGATATACTTATGTATTTTAGTTTGGAATTTTGTAATTAAATAAGTTGTAATTATCTGTAGATTGTATAAGTAGATTAAGCTTGTGTTTGTGTTTGCATAGTAATACCCAAGATCCAGATCCAGTTAATTGGATTGGGTTGAGGGCGTTACAAGTTTGGTATTAACGCACATTCTAGTCGGTTCTTGGACCTGATGAAGTGAAGAAGCCCTGTATGCATAATACACTGAACCTGGCAGAGTTCCTCAGGTATGCTGAAATTATCTCATCATGTGATAGATGTATTAATAATGGATAAATGAAGAGAAATAATGATGAAGCAAGAAGACAAAAGAAAGGTAAATGATTGTTTCATTGCTAAAGATAAAATGCATTTCCAAGATAATAAAGAAATCAAAGAACAAGATTTCATAAAGGGAAGATTCATTAAAAGTATGACGACCATTACAATAATTTCGATCAGGAAAGTACAAAACACAAAAAATAAAAAAGACTTAGTTCCCTTCTCTAAACCAATGATCCGTTGGTTTATCAAGGATTTATTCAGTTTCTTCCACGCCTCTAAGAACTTTCTCCAAATCGATTGAGCCCTCAAAATTTTCTACCTTAGGCATACTAGTAATAAAGAAACCAATAGAATTTGTGGGGATATCCTTAAGAAAATCAAAATACACTTGGCTCAGATTTAGTGGACCACTTGCCACTTGAGTGTGATGGACTATGTTAGACATCAGTTCTAATAGTGCTTGAACTAAACTCTTTGTTGTGTCTTCCTGGTACCTTTTAAAGGCCTCATCATTGGACTAGTGAAGATTATCCAACTTAGTCTTATAATGCGACTCTTGGTATTTGAGTTGTTCCTTTAAAGAGTATTCACCCTACTCTAATGATTTGACCTTTCTTTCCAATTGCTTGCACTTATCCTCTATGTCTTTATCTTTGAGCTTCCAAGCCATAATACAAGAGTCGAGATGCTCGATCTTGCTTCTTTTGATCTTGTTATTATAGCATAACTCATCTATCGTCTTATCTTTAGATTTATTCAACTCCTTCAAGTTTGTAACCTTGGTATTATGGTAATTACTGAACTCTTGAAGGATTCTAGTCCACAATCCAGCCTCTACAGATAGAGCTTGGAGAGGTTTAGCCATTTCTAAAATAGGAGATGAATCTGAATTGGATGTAAGGTAGGAATGGATAGCCTCTTTCATCTGAGGAGGTATCATGTTATATTGACTTTGGAAATCGAATAAAAAGAAATAGAAGGTGGCACTGTAGCATATAAGCCACGCCATGGAAAGAATTCCCTCCTCTCTATAGAAGGAAATTGTTGTCGATGAGGGCTAGTGGGGATTACAGGCGGATCCAATGAAAATGTTTTTGCTGGGATATCAACACAGGAGTGACCCTAATCTGGATCAGGGATGTCTGTGGAAGGGAAGGACTCTAAGGGGATTCATGGCACAACAGACAAAGATGGAGCTGAAGGAGAAAGAACTTTTGGATCTGGAAGGCCTTTTGCCCGAGGGAGTTCACTCTCTGTAGCAACTAGAGTGTCTTCACTTGCTCTAAACCTCTTCTGATATTTCTTCATAACTGGTTTTTTTAGAGGGAATAGTTGTGGCTTTTTCCTTAGCACGAGAATTCTCCAAAATAGCCTTAATGTCCATAAGCGGTGCTTGGATGATTGAAGTGTGAGATTTTGGATTGGGTCCTGCACCATCAATACAAGTATTAACCTTACCTAAAGAGGAAGAAGAAGAGTAAGGAATACCATGAGTGATAAGCCAAATTTGGGAATGTATTCCACAGAATTCATAAAAAAAAATGGAGGTTCTCCTGTGTGCCCAGTTAAGATCTATGCCAAGATAGTGTTGCCGTTGAAAAACCAAGCTTCTGAAGTTGAAGGTATGTGGTAGTTGTCTAGCCAACTAATGCGGTTGGTACTTCGTCAACCATTGGGACTTTGGTTTAGTAGACAATATTGGAAAATATTTCAAACTATAACCAATTCCACTAACTCAAGAATATTGATCTGCCATGAATTACATTACTATTTACATCCTTTGTACACATGACTTTAGCTTGTTTAATAGTTAAATCAAAGCATCCTAGTATATATTTAGGTTTTCATCCTTAAAGTATTAATTTATGCTTTCTAGTATTTTTTATTACATTTTATATATCTAAATAAGGTTACATGAGCTTGTAGGTCAAGTCAGGAGCTAAAGATGCTTATTCAGGCCAAAACTAATGCTTATGTTGTGAGACCAAGATACTTAAGTCTCAACGTTGAAGAAAGAAGCTAAAAACAAGTTCTGTAGTGAAATTGGCCTCAATGTCGTGATACGACCCTCTTGTGTCGTGAAATACCCCCAGTGGTTGGATGCAACATCGCAAACCTTGCAACCAAGCCCCTCAGCCCAAAAATTCTTGCACATTTTAATTATGTTTTTTAAGGAAATTAGCGGTATTTGTCCTAGTTGAACTCTAAGGACTTCAAGAATATTTTAGGCACTTTAATATTCCAAGTTTAGCCTATATAAAGACAATTGTAATCAGTTTAAACACACAATTTTGAGGGAGGCAGAAAATATACTTAGGGTTTTTATTTCATTCTTAGTTTTAACTTAAGGTATTTTATGTTCTTGTAATCGAAAGATCCTATTCTGAAGTGAAACTCTCGCAAGTGGATATTGTTCCAAAGCCATGCTTTCATCGATAAATCCATGAGCATCTCTTTTCTTTTATCCTATTCCTTATACCTCTTTCTTTAACATTGTTTACTTGAATGTTTGTGTAAAGATTAGGAATCAATTTATTCGTCATACATATCTCGCATGGTTTCAACTATTCTAATCTTATTAATTGATTGAAGGATAGATTTTCTTAGCGGATCAGCTGTTTGGGAGAGGAAGAACTTAAACCCTAGGCTTGATGATCCTAGAAAGTCATTTAGGTGGGAATTAACCCAAAATTGGTATGGCCTATCCTTGAATACCTTAACTCCGAAGTAGTCTGGACTGTGAGGTTAGAAGATAAGTAGTCATTTTTGACAAGTTATTTAGTGGAAGATTGGAAGATCTTGCTAGGGTATCGACTAGTTGATTAATTAGAACATTGCATCAATAATTAATTAGGTAAAACAATTGGATCTGGACTAAAGGAACTCGCCTAGTGGAAATAAGGGATAGGAGAAACTGATACATGAACTTAGAAGTAGATTTAGATTTAATTCAATTTATTTAGTTTATTATTATTATCATCTTGCTTCTTGATTGACACTACTAATTTGTGACTCGGATAGATTAGTAACTATTTTTGGTAATTGGCTTAATAGTAGTTATCCCCAAACTACAACCCCTTGGGTACAATCCTCGAAATACTTACGAAGTGTTTCGTTGTAAACAAACTATATTACAACCTAACTCATATACTTGTGGACACCGCCTCAAATCTATACTTTAATTGTAGTATTCACACTCTAAATGTTGGTACGTCCAAAGACGGTCAAATATGCCCCTTGTTTAGAGGTTTGAATTTCTTGTTAGCAACCTTAGATCAACAGGCAGACTTTGAGAACAAATGAAATCTTTAGGAAGTGATTAACAGGTGGGAAAGCCAAAACCACTCTCAAGCTTGCAAACAACCTTTATGAACTATTCCTTTTTCCAATGTAAGTTGGAAAGGCTATTTTGAATGATAGGTTTATTGCCCTGTCGAATACTAAAGTGGGCGTACCCTGCACTAGCCCCTTGTCTTATAACCTTCAACTGATAGAACTTTTAAAAAACCCTAGGAGGGGCGGTTCATTTCTTGGTAGCAATCAATGAAATAGGCTATTAGAGTCCACCAAGATAATACTGATAGCTATCCAATGCAATACCATACTTAGTCAAAACTGAGAAAAATAATGGATGTAAGGGTAAGTGGAATCCAACCTCTAATAGAATGAGGGGAAGGATGAAACTTTGGGTGTTGTCACTTAAATGTCACCTTGGTGGTATTTCAACATTGTAAGCAAAATTTCGGCAATGGAAACCTCGGGCTGCTAAAAAAGGTGTGCTTATTCGTATGATGTGGTACATTCATAAGTGAGAGTGGAAACTCGTGGAAAAGTATTCTCAAGTTCATATTTTGGGATTTATTTTATATTTGCATGATTTGAAGTTCTAATCTACTTACTGATGTTTTATTGAAAATGTATGAAAGATCAATTTTCAACAAAAAAATATGATTTTAATACAAATTTTCCGTTGCAATACTTAAATGTTTGCTTTTAAAAAATATAACTTTTTTTTAAATAATTAATCTTTACAAATGAAACTCTAATGATGCTTGATGATTTTGAAATTAATATGATTTTTCTCGAAACAAAGCAAATAATTGAGATCACTAGTCTTAAATAAAAAGAAAATTGGTTTTAGAGAGTGATTTAAAATATGAACATTTTTCAGTGTCATACCAATGACCAATGTAAGTTCAAGATTCGACCATAATGTCTAGGCTGGGTTTAGGAGGTTACAAAAATATTAAACGTGCAGTGTACTTCAAGTGTAACAGGTCTAGTTGTAATATTTATATAAAGAGTACAATGGAACACCTTACGGAGTATTTCAAGGATCAAACCCATAGGATCGGAGATAAAATTGAATTCAAAGCAACAAATATGTAAATAGGAAGTGTAAATGGTTATTATCTAACAACCAATAGTATGGTAAAACATAAATTAGAGTTATTATGCAAAAAACTATATCTAGTGACCTAAGTGTAAAGATTTAAAATATTTTAAAAGAGATAATAAAAAATGATGGTTTATTAATTTCTGTGTTGACAATTATCTCTCGGATTAGGGAACTTAATAAAATAATTTTCTAATTGGATTAATTAATAGATCTAGGTCTATCATTTACCCAATTTGCAATTTAGTCCAATTAATCTCTCGATCTAATTTAAACTAAACGAGGACAATTGAATTGTTACCCAATAAGTTCTCCTTTCGATCTCACTTATCTAAATTTTTACCTATTGTTGTCAATTCTAAATTTTTATTTCTATTCAATTGAGTCCGAATTATACAATTTAGTTAGTAATCCTTAAGATAATTATTAAGCAATCAATTAACCAACTACCCAAGAAAAATTAGTTCATGCTCATCTTAATCAACCAATGCCCAATTAATGTTTTGTTCATTTAAATAGCTAAATAAAATGAAAATTAAAAGGTTTAGAATTGCTCAAAGTTTTGTTTTGACGAAGTACTTGATTTGTTGATTATGATGAAGCAAAAACAAAAGATTCCTCATTTTAATTGTTTGATTGCATACGTCAAGGGTATAGTGCCGCGACATCCCTGGCAATATCAAAGTTTCTTTATGATTTTGCCTTAGTCATCTCCTACACAAGCTAGAATTAATTGTTAGATCACTGAAAGGTGAGATTTTCTCATTTTTGTCACAAAAAATACTAAAAATACACAAACTAACTACTAATATAGAAACCTTATAAGTACTAAAAATAAAAATAAAAGATCCATAAAATGCTTAACCACAAGCTCTTTAAGTGTCAAAAAGGACTTAATTTACCATTTAAAATTATGGAAGATCAGCTATATTGTAAAGAAGATACAAAAACAAAAAATTAGACCCATGTGCTATTATTGTGGAGTTACGAGTCATATCAAGATCAGATGTTACAAACTCTTCAAGGATCTTAGGAGAAGATATCCTATTGTATCTATTAGAGTATCTCTTGTTACAACTCACTTTACAACTACTAGTACATACCTCTAGAAACAATCTTAAAGGAAGTAGAGTCAAAATGGATAAAAGAAGTAGAGACAAACTTGTCATTATGATGATGTTGCAGGTCACATCAGACCTCAATGTCATAAGATGCTAAAAGCTTTGAGTTGGGGGGAAATAAATATGTTGCACATGGTGATCTAGAAAGGCACAAAATATTTTTTTAAAAAAAAATCTCACAATCACAAGAAAGTGTGCGTGAGAAAATTCAAATCACGTGTTAGTTATGAAAATTAACTATGGGTTGATTCTTTAGTCAATCATGAAGTTGCAACTAATGAAGCAACAACTGGAAATCAAAATGAAGATATTTCTACCACCATGAAAACTCTATAAAGATCTAGAAGAAAAGATCCTTGTTGTTTCATGAGTAAAAAATCTTATTAAAAAGTTAGTGTCCTATCACACCACCTATTGAAACAACTTATTGTGAGGAAGTAATAATGCTTTTGTTATGGTAGATGTTGATGCGATAATTTCTTGTTTTTATTCTAACTTATACTTGGGTTAATTTATTCTTATGTTGTCTTGGGTTGATGCAAGAAATAATGGTGAGGTGATTGAATTTATTTTGGCAAGAGAAAGACATGCTAAAGGGACTTCATTTCATTTATTTGGTGTATCTATCATACTTGAGAAAAACCCTAGTAGTTGTTTCACCTTCAATTATAATTGGTCCTAATGTTGCCAATATTACTAATGATGGAACAACACCTTTTCCATCACAGAATAAAAGTAAGTTCTAGATATTCTTAAGTTTCTTATTGATCTACAAGAGACAACATATTAAATGGCAATTTTATTAATCTCCAATGTTTAATTTGTTGAATCGATGGAAACTAAGAAAGAACTTGAAGTCATTGCACTACAACTAAATAAATGACAATGTAGTCAACCTCACCTATTATACAACCAACTACAAAATTTTATGAGAATGCTCCTTTATCTTCACTTGATCCTAAAGGAAATTAATTGTTTGAATTTTACTATCGTATAGAAGGAAAGGATAATTTCTTACTCGTGGAATTATCTTAGGACCATTAAAAAAGTCAGTGTAATAGCTCATTTTTCATTGGTGTCGAAAATAGTGGTTTTGGGACCACAAATACGATGTGTGAGTCCAAAAATATGATTTATTTAATATTTACAAAATTTATTTAAGTGTCTTATTAATATTTGGTTCAGTAATTTTGACGTTTGGTTAGTTAATTAAGGAAAGAAGACTAAATCATAAAACCTACAAAAGTTAATCGCTATTGATTTTTATCAATTTAAAAATTAATGAATGTTTAAGGACCTATAAGGTAATTAGACCCTGGTGTTAAAGTTTGTATAGTTTAAGCATGTGATTAATTGGAAAACATGTTAAAATTGTAATAAAAATTTAAAGAAATAATAAGTAAAATAAGATAAAAAAAAGTGGATGGAAAGAGAATGGTTCGTTACAATCATCCTCCATTATTTGAAATCCATTTTTGAAGTGTGGAGAAAGCTTCAAACTTTTCATGAAAATCGGTCTTTTTATGTAAGTAACTTTGATGTCATTTTTAGTAAATTTTATGTTTTTGAGATCGTTGTAGCTTAATCTAACTAGCCCGAGAACCATTTCACTAAACTGTTAAAGTTTACCAAAGATTCCATTAATTTTTTTTTGAAACTTTTGTGGTTATTTGGTTAGTTTTGAAGCTTAGATATGCTAACGGAATAATTTGTAAAGTTAAAGTTGTTAGTCTTGAACCTAGGGACTAAAATGCAATACATTTTAAATGTGCATGAAATTTCTAAAATTATGAGCTCTATTGGGATGTAGAAGGATAGAATTGAGACTGATTTCGAAATTGAAGCTCAAATTTGAAAGTTATAGTATTTTGAGTTTTAAGGAATAAATTGAGATAAATGCAAAAGTTGAGCTATTATTTAAATTCAATATACTGTTAGAAGATATTTAGAATAGATGGTTGATTTGAATTATGGTTTAGATAAAGAATTACAACAATCGGAGGACATACACGGAAAAGGGAAAATTATTGACTAGTCTCTGTCAGCTAACTGCTACTGTTTTGTAAGGTAAGTTCATAGAGTTAACTAAAATATAATTGTTGATGTGTTATACTTACTTATAAAATGGTAATTTGTTGGTGATTATGAATTTTGATATATTGTGAGGATATATCCCAATGAACTTAGTAAAAGTCTCGTATAAGTTAAAGGTTAATGCCCGAAGGTTTTGAGCTCCAGCATGTGTTGCGGACTTAAAAATACATGTATATTAAGCCTTGATCAGACTATTTATCATATGGGTTTAACCCTAATGGGTAACAAGACACTCTTATTCACTATTCGTGTAGGTTTATCCCTAAAGGGTAACCAAATACTATTATTAATTATTTGTGTAGGTTTATGTAAAATCAAAATTATATAGGGTTTTTCTATCTATTTTTACCACCTTTTTACTTAATAAAATGTTAATATTGACTAATTGTTATTAAAATAAGTGAATTTTACTTAACTAGTAATATTGGGTATGAATTTATAAAATATGTGAAATTATGCTTAATTACATGATTTTTGTACATAGTTTATATTATTCCATGTTAATTTATTAATATGTGATTTTTCACTATATAAGAAGACCATTGAAGATGTGATTAATATGAATGAAACATGGACATGCACAAATCAATACATGTGGATGACGAGACCATGCAAAATGGGTCATGAGGTTGGTAATTTGACCCAGTGAAAGATGTACTAAAAGATGGACATGTCTGCTAAATTATTGGACTAAGAAACTGTCCAACAAAGGGGAACCAAAGCCCAGTTTCGGCACAAACAGGTGGCTGCCCAAAAGCAAGCATTGAGGTATTTAATTGAAGATCCTTTGATCGACTGTTTAATGTCACAGTAATAATGTGCAAGCGTACACTGTCGATGCAAGTATAGTAGAAAGAGGTGAGTTTGTCGGATATCGATTCCATAGGAATGGTAGTCTTTTGGCTATTAATGTCAGTGTAACAGCTAGATGGAAACGAGATAAATTGTGAGAATAATTGTTGATGCAATAACTTAAAACAATAAAATAAAATATGATAATGATAAACTGAGATCCCCAACATGAATCTTCAGCATAAAACTAAGTGCTCACATGGTATAAAAAGATAGGTGATTGTCGAAGCAATAAAGTTCAATGTATATCTTACCCAGCATCACTCCTTTATTTAATCTGAGACTTAAACATGAATACTAACCTTGTAACACCCCTCACCTGTATTCAATGCCGGAATAGGGTTACGTAGCATTACCGAACTTACAACACTTAAAAACACACATTTCATACACAAAATATCATTTCAAATACATTTCAATCACAACAAATGATAGTGTCCTTTAAACGAGCCTACGAGGCCTTAAACATGCATTGAGAGTGGTTTGGGACTAAACTGGATACTCGGGAAATTTTTCAACATTTAGTAAATTTTTCTCCAAAACAGGGAACACACGCCTGTGTGAGTAGGCCGTGTGTCTCACACGGCCACTAGACACGCCTGTGTCACCGGCCTTGTGAAAACAGGGGGTACATACTGACTTGGGTCACACGGCCAATCACACGCCCGTGTGTCTAGCCCGTGTGCCCTTCGAAGTGGCCACACATGCCCGTGTGCCAGGCCTTGTGCTAGGCAATGTCAAACTGTAGTGTATACTGGCTTATGCAACACGGCCAAGTCACATGCCCGTGTGCTAGGCCATCTGCCAATTAGGGGGTACACTGACTTATACCACATGGCCGATCACACGCCTATGTGTGAGACCGTGTAGAGCATATTGACTTCATTTCAATTTCAACACCAGGGGACACACAGCTGTGTAACTTGACCGTGTGTCACACACGGCTGAGACACACGCCTGTGTCTCTGCCCATGTGGACAAAAGTAAGCTATTTACCAAGCCATTTTGCCACCCATTTTGTACATACCTAAACAAGCTCAAATGGTACCAAATCATAGCATAAATAACATTTAATTCAGCCACATCCAAGACTAATCCATACCATTTTCAATACCAACATTCAACATGCTTATAACCTCAAACCTTACTCTATCAAAACATACCAATTCAACTAAATATACCTTTACTAAACATAAATTATTTTGAACCTATTCACAAACATAATTCACATCCATATATTCACATATATGCACATATCCAAAACTCACCAAATTAAGCCAACTCTCATGGCTATATTTACAACTTAAAACATTTACATTTACAATGCCAATTCATTTGGCCAACATCATTATCAAAACATACTTAACATGACTCAAACACCTATACACGCCATATACTTAAAACATAGTTTCAAAAGTACCAAAGAGTCAGTAAATAGTGTGGTAAAGTCTCCGACGATCCTCGAATCCGAGCTAGCTTTGAAATCACTATAAAACATGGAAAAGCAACAAAGTATGCTATATAGCTTAGTAAGCTCGTATGTTAACAATGAGCAACTATCATCATTCATTAAACATTCTTATAATGGGAAACAATGTACGACAATTTTATTAAATCTCAAGCTATCAATGATCATTCATATAACTTACCAAGAAGCTCATCAATTTCATAGTTTTCAGTACTCAATTAATTTCAGTACGTACCTGTACTATCTCGTACCAATCTCATACTCAACCACATTCTTCATTTACCCGTTGAACTATTCGGAATAGAAGTTGGATACTCAAGGTCTCACTCGATAAGTACCTATACTATGGCCCGAAGCCAAATCAGCCAATATACATGGCCCGAAGCCAACTCAAGTATACATAATGACATGTCACTAGCAACCTAAACTATTCTTAAGGTTCAATCGGGTTTCAAATTGTCGAATCTTCATCAAATCATTTTCGAACTTGTACGTAATCACATAAACACAATTCATGCTATATTGAAGCATATAAAATACATTTGTAATGAATTTATAATATATGAACTTTCCTCGTATGTTAAAACGGTGAATCAAGTCAATTAGTCGATAACTTTATCTTTTCCCAGATCCAAGCCCGTATTTCTCTTTTCTTGATCTAAATATATTCAAAATTAACTTAATTAATCATCTATTCATTCAATTTAGTCCAAAACACTCTTTAAGACATATTTACCCTTTTACCCCTAAACTTTCACATTTTTACAATTTAGTCCTTATTGATAAAAATAAAAATTCATGCAATTAAGTCCCTACCCATGCTATCTGAATTTATCTTATTACCATAGTAGCCCATATTTTTCATTTATTTCACATTTTAACCACACATTTTTAACATTTTTCAATTTAACCCCTATTTAGTATTTTCACTCAAAGTCACTTAACAGAACTTGTTTAACTATCAACAACCATTCAAAATATATCATCAATCATCAATAATCAAAAATCATACATATTCATCAATGGAAACATTTAAAATCTTTAATAGTTTTACAAATAGTCCCTGGGCTAGCTAGTACTAGTTGCAACGATCTCAAAAACATAGAAATAAATAAAAACGGGACAAAAATCGTACCTTAATGAGCTAGGAAAGCTTGACCGAATATCAAGCCCTAAAAATGGCTATTCTTCATGTGAAAATCGGTTAAGGAAGATGAATGAATCAATTTGGTGTTTTGTTTTATTTTAATTAACCTTATTTACTAAATACCAAAATTAACCTTATTAATAATTCCAAATTTCAATAATGCCATACCATTATCATCTACTAACCAAATAATGGTATATTTACCACTTAAGAACCTAAACTTCAAGGTTCTATAGCTATTTGACATCATTAGCTAATAGGACAACACTTTTGCACTTTACGTGATTTAGTCCTTTTTATCAAATTGACCAACTAAAAGATAAAATTTCTTAATGAAATTTTCACACAATCACATTATCATTCTGTAGACATTAAAATAATAATAAAATAAATATTTTGACTTTGAATTTGTGGTCCCGAAACTACTATTTTGATTTGACCAAAAACGGGCTGTTACAAACCTCACCTTCCGATGATGGTAATACGACACTATTAAGAACAAGTGGACTAAATTCCTCTAATCCTCACTCAACTTTCATTGAAATGCTTGTTGGCTCAAATTGCCACTCCACTTTCCAGTGTCAGTGACTGCAACAACACTTCCGTGTTAAAAAAATTCAAACCCCAAGATTAAATAATAAAAGTAAGATTGAATAAGATAACATGTAATCAAGAATTCATGTGTACTTCCATACAAACAAAAAATAGAGAATAATCACCAATATTCATAAAGAAATAAGAAAGAATTGAGTGGAGAGTACAATTCCTAGACAAACTCGACTGAATCTCTCTATTCCTTCTTGTCTCACACTTAGGTCTTCTCGTCAGAAGCTAGTCTGCATCTAGTTTTCACGTTGGCTCACTCGTGAGAGGCTTAAGCTACCATGGCCGCAAGCTTCAAGGTAGGCTGATGAAGATGATGATTCGAAAAAAAGAGCCAGCTTTTCTTGTTACGTCCACCTTTTATGTCCTCCAACAGTATAGATGTCCTTTCCTCAAAATTATTCTCTCCTTGTATGTATAGGTTGGTTATACCAGATTGGACAGCTCAAGCAATTTTAGTTCTTATCTGAATAGTTTTTAGGTGCGGCGAAAATTTTGGACGCAATCTGGAATTCACTTATGCAACGACATTAATGCAAAAAGATAGCAAAATTAAGGATAAAATAGGCTAGGATTCATTGAGTTATAAAATGCAATTTACTAAACTGAAAATGCTAAAATGTATGCTAAGGATAACTAAATGGGAACAATTTAACCAATAAGTAAGGGGGAAAACCTATGTTTTTTCTAGTGCTATCACACCCTCAAACTTGAGTTTTTACTTGTCCTCAAGTAAAACAGAAACTAGCAAGGCTACAAAAATTTTACTAAGGCAAATGATCATTCTAGCAACTTGAACCCTCTAAATTCCCAATGGATAAATCACATTCAGATGACAGAATATTGCATCGACAATTCATAAGCATGAATGAATAAGGTTGCAACTTCATCAATTCTAGCATCATGCTTCAAATCCTAAGTTCTATCTACCATTACCACATTTATTGTACAATACTAAGTATTTATATATTATATATACTTTTTTTTTGGAATAAAGGATATTGTTGCATTACTGTACCCTTGTTCTTGAGAAGTAAATATGGGGTGCAACAAACCCCCAGGGAGTACATAATTGCGTTGACACACACTCATGCAATGAAAACCTTTGGCCAGATTTATTTTTCTAACGCTTGTATTGGAGTGTTCCCTTTTTAACATTCCAGACTACACCCACTATGGAGTTTCTCTAATTTATAACTATATATACATATAGAAGCAACTGTAAAAAGTAGATTCATTCAAGATTTAAGGAATGATAGCAGTCATCCACTACTAATGCAACATAATCCATTCATCAAAGAATTGAAGCTACGACCTTCTGTCATTATAATGGTAGCTTGTCAGTTCATCCGGAAAGTAATAAGATGTACGATGATTTGAAACAGATATACTGGTGGCCGGGAATGAAGTGCGAGAATTTTAACTTTGTATCTAGATGTTTAGTATGTCAGAAAGTAAAAGCTGAACATAGGTACCTTCGGGATTGTTACAACCAGTGATGATATCGAAATGGAAATGGAATCAAGTTACTGTGTACTTCGTATCGAGTTTACCCCTATCTCCAAGAAAGAAAAATGCAATTTGGGTTGTCGTTGATCGTTTGACGAAGTCTGCACATTTTATTCTGATTCATATAGATTACTCATTTGAAAGATTAGCTAAATTATACGTTTCTGAGATTGTCAGGTTGCACGGGGTACAGTTTTCATCATTTCGGATAGAGATCCACGGTTTACGTTAGAAAGCTCTTGGTACGTTGTTGCATGTTAGCACTGCATTTCATCCTTAGAACGATAGTCAGTCTAAGCGAGTAATTCAGATACACGAGGATATGCTTTATTGTTGTGTATTAAAGTTTGAAGGTAGTTGGGAGAAATATTTACCTTTGGTTGAATTCGTGTATAACAACAGTTTTCAATCAAGCATTGAGATGGCACCGTATGAGGCTTTGTATGGTCATAAGTGTCAAACTTCGTTATATTGGACTGACCTAAGTGAGAAAAAGATACACAGGGTTGATTTGATTTGCGAGACTAAAGAAAAAGTGAAAGTGATTCGAGATAGTTTGAAAGTAACTTTAGATCGTCAGAAATCATATGTGGATCTTAAGCGTAAAGACATTGAATTTTGAGTCGGTGATAGAGCATTCTTGAAATTATCGCCCTGGAAGAAAGTTCTACGGTTCGGTCGCAAAGGAAAGCTAAGTCCGCAATTTATCTGGCCGTATGAGATTATTGAAAGGATTGGACCTGTTGCATATCGATTAGATTTACCGTCAGAACTAGAAAAGATTCATAATGTCTTTCATGTGTCTATGTTACAATGGTACCGATCTGACCGTTCACATGTTATCTCCCCGATGGATGTTGAGATTCAGCCTGACATGTCGTACAGTGAGGAATCGATTAGAATTCTGGCATGAGAGGTGAAAGAATTACGAAACAAGAACATAGATTTAGTAAAAGTTCTTTGGAAATGACACGGGATAGAGGAAGCCACTTGGGAACCCGAGGATGATATGAGAAAGCAATATCCGAACCTCTTTTCTGGTAAGAATTTTTGGGACGAGAATCCCTTTAGGGGGAGAGTTGTAACAACCCGTTTTTAGTGAAATCAGAATAGTGGTTTTGGGACCACAAATACGACATTGAAATTTTTATTTAATTAATATTTTATTTTCTACAGCAAGATAGTAGTATCATATAAAAATTTAGCTAAGAAATTTTACCTTTTGCATGCTTAATTCGATAAAAAGGACTGAATTGCATTAAGTGCAAAACTTGAGTTCTATAAGTTAAAGGGATCTAATGGTTATGCTCTTAAATAGTTGAGGGTTTTATATGGTAAATGGACCATTAGAATGTTGAGTGGGCTTTTATGGACATCTTTAAATGATTATTAAAGGTTAATGATAAGGTTGTTTATGTAAATTAGTAAATAAATTAAGTAAAAATTAAAAGAAAATAAGTTGTCATCTTCAACCTAATGGAGTCCACCGAAAATTAAGTTTAGAAACACCATGTGAGAAGCTTGAGATTCGACCAACACCCCTTTGCTTGCATGTGACTAATTTTTATCCCATTTTAATGATTTTTATGTTTTTGAAGTCGTTGTAGTTTAATCTAGCTAGCCCAGGGACTAATTTACAAAACTGTTAAAAAATTAAAGTTTTTCCATGAGGGAATTCATGTTTTTTGTGAAGTTTGATGATAGAAATAATTCTTTGTTGTTAGATAGGTAACTTTTATTAAGTGATTTTTGATGAATTTGTCCTTTAGGGATTAAATTGAAAAAATGTGAAATATTCTTGGTGTAAATTGTGAAATAATGAAATATGTGGGCTGCTATAGGCTTGTATGAAATTCGGCTGGGATTGGGTAGGGGTGAAATTGCATGAATTTCATTTTACGAGCCTAAGGACTAAGTTGTAAAGAACTCAAAAGTGTAAGGGCAAAATTGTAATTTTTCTAAAATGTGAATTTGAGTTAAATTGAATAAAATGATTATTGAATTGAGTTGAATTTATTCATTTAGATCAAGATAAACCACACGGCTTTAGATCATGGCAAAAAAAAAAGCTATGGATTAGTCGACTTCATTTTCTACGTTTATCGTTGAGGTAAGTTCGTACGTTTATGAAACACCCCAAACCCGGCCCACGAGCCGTGACCGGATCTGGTATGTTCCCCGGTGTAAACCGTTTCAAATTCTTTTGTGACTTAGGAAAAACTTGGGTGTTTTGAAAGAAAGTTTGTTTTGGGTTGGGCTTGAGTTGAAAACGAGTTTATTTGAGGTGACAAAATATTTAGAGTTTATTTGAAAATAAATTTCACTTGATCTTTAATTAATAAAAATTTGTACCGTAATAAATAAAGGAAAAATAAAGTAGTTCAACTATGGCCTTATTACATCAAATAATTCCCAAAAATGAATTAAAGTGCTTAAATAAAATAAAAGTCCAAATAATAAAATTTTCCTTGTTGTGCATGGCCACCTTTAAGCTCCTGCCGACCCGGTCCATTACTAATCATCACCTGGAAGAAAAAGTTCCCCAACGGGGTGAGTCAAACAGACTCAATGTGTACACAAACACTAAGTCTTAACATTTCAGGCATGCATTATCATATCACATACATATTCAAATAACAGGTAAAAATAATGATGCAACCCAAACCCAAACCTATTAAGCCATCCGCTACACTCCCCCGTACCAACCTGTACACCGTGGGAACTACTAAGTCGACCCTCCTTCCACTACACTCCATATCGCGGTCTTAGGTCACCGCATTCGTGGTCTTAGGTCACCACGTTCAGATTACTGTGGTCTTAGGTCACCACATTCAGATTACTGTGGTCTTAGGTCACCACATTCAGATATCACGGTCTTAGGTCACCGTGTTCGTGGTCTTAGGTCACCACATTCACTTCCCCTTCAAAATAAAACCCATATGCCCCATATAATAGTAATATGCATAAACATGCCAGAGTTCACATTCTTATTCTTATTCTCATGTTAAATAACATATTTCAAATTCCTAGTAGGAGTAGGAAACATACCTGAGTACTTAGTACCATAACATGGTACCTTAACCACTTTCATATTCTTAATATCACATATATTTTATTAAGCCTAGCCATAAAACGTATTAAGAATTAGTGTGGGGTACACACCTGATTCGCTTAGGGTTTCCAATCCAAATCCCGAAAAGCTTGATCTAATGCCTTAGATCTTAGATCTCTACATTTAATCAATCATTTAATACTTAGTAAAGAGCCATTCGGCCATAAATCCAAATCCTAGTAGGATTAGTACACTAAAACTTACCTTGGTGTCGAATTGACTATAGTCAAATCCCGAAACTTCGCAGAGTTGTCCCCTTGCAATCGGCTAGGCACTAAAATCACTTAACTAATTAGTTTCGGCTTTTAAACGAAATAAGAAATAGATCTTCATACCAAAATAAGCCTTGGCCGAATGCTATAGACACTTGCCTTGTGGATTTTAAATCCCGAAACTCACCGAATAACTAGGAAACACGCGGCCTATGGTGTACCTTCGGGAAAAGAACTTCTCCTTCCTTGTAGTCGACACTTAGTAAATCTCGAAAGATCTCTTCGGCAACAGATATTAAGGGTATTAGAATCTTAATTTCGACAGCCTTAAAAGAAATAGAATGAGAATCTAACCTAATCTTACCCTTACTGAAGAATTCGATGGAACTCTTGCTTGAACCCTTAGCAGTATTCGGCTATGGCTTTGATGTGGATAACAATTTTGGCTCTTGAGGCCTAGTGAGAAATCGACTAGGGCTATTGGTATCTTCGGCTTTTGATTGTGTTTGTAATAGAAGAAGAAAAGAAAAGAGAAAAAGAGAATAATGGCAGAGAGAAGAGGAGAAACTTTAGGGAATTTCGGCAGAGGTTTTCTTGAAGAGAAAAGAATGAATGAAGAATAGCCTTACTCTTCCTTTTATAGCCAAAATTACTAGGCCAGAGTCCCTTACTTGGCCACCACTCTTCTATTTTGATAGCTTTATCCCTTGAATTATCACTTTTAAAAGAATTAATCCAACAATTATCTCTTAGAAATAATCCAAACAAAATCCTTTATTTATCCCCTAATTAGCCGAATTTAAAAGAGAATGAAACTCCTCTTTGGCAAGCCTTGTGCCGTCCACCTCTGTGCTTCTAGAAGAAAAAATAAAACTTCTTTTATTCGCTTCCCATGTGACTCGAACTCAGGCCCAACACCCTTGCATGTGGCGCCATTTCCAGAGGCCCTAAGTGGCATCTTCAGGCCACTTTTCCAAGCCTGCTTGTGTGTCAAATTTCACATACTTTTTCTTTTAAGGCCACCTTGCCTCAGTTTCCTCTTTTAAACTTTAAAACTCAATATTTCTAAGTCATTTCTAAGTTTCCAAAAATTTTCGTTTGGCTCTTTAAACTTAACATTTCTTACATTTCCAAGTTTCCAGAAATGTTCACTTTCCTCTTTTGAAACTTAACATTTCTAAATCATTTCCAAGTTTCCAAAAATGTTCATAATACATTCATAACACACAAGACATGCCATTTCGTATACTTAAATCAAAAATGCATAGGCCCATTTTCAGGATGTTACAGTTTAAGTTTCGTTTTTATTTTATGAGTTGAATGTTATTCTTGTGTAATATTAAATTGAGTGTTGATGGAAAAATCCAATGGCATAACGACGATCATCGACGAATGAAAAGGAATAGCTTTGGCTATTGAATATGAAAGGGATAACTTCGGCTATCAATTATTAAAAGGGATGTTGACGACCATCAAACTATGAAAAGGGATGGCGACGACCATTGAACTATGAAAAGGGATTACTTTAGCTATCAATCTCTGAAAAGCGATAGCTTCGGCTGACAAATTATGAAAAGGGATGGTGACGACCATCGAACTATGAAAAAAGATGGTGACGGGCATCAAATTATGAAAAGGGATAGCTTCGATTGTCGAAAAACTATGAAAAGGGATAACTTCGATTACCGAATTACGAAAAGGGATGTGCTAACCATTGTGTTATTACCTCATGTGAGCTTTGGTAAGAGCTTTCAATCTAAATTACATTAATATGATGAAAGGTAGATAATGAGTACCTTTGTGGGAATTGAAAGTAAGAACGTATATATATATATATATATATATATGAGTTTTCAAATTAGTTGTGCTCATGTTGATTTGGGATATACATGCTTTCTGGTTGTTTAATGTATTGACAAACTTAGACTATATTTGTTACGAACTTACTAAGCATGGCATTCTTACTTTGTGTTTATTTTTTTGTGTTTGTAGTTGTCGGAAGCTCGCTCGGGTTGGAAAGCCATCAAAGATCTATCACATTATGTAACACCCCTTACCCGTATTCGACGCTAGAACAGGGTATGAGGCATTACCGGACTTAAACACAAACAAACATACATTTTCGAGTAATAAATTCCTATCCAAATTTAAAACTTTTAATGTACATTCATATCGTCCCTAAAATGAGCCTACGAGGCTCAATACATGCTTTGGAAGTGGCTCGGGACTAAACTTAGAACTTTAGAAAATTTTACGAAACTTAGAAAATTTTTCATGTTACAAGGCTCACACGCCTGTGTGACCCTTAGACACGCCCGTGCTACAGGACGTGTGCAAAATAGGGTGCTCTCTAACTTGTGACACACGGCTGTGCCACACGCCCGTGTGCTAGGCCATGTGGTCGATTTATTTTCCATAATTTTTCATAAAATAGGTGCAGACTTCACACGGCCAGGGCAAATACCTGTGTTCGAGGTCGTGCAGCCCACACGACCGAGACACACGCCCGTGTCTCTGCTCACGTGCTCGATACTGAGCATTCTATTTTGCAACAATTAAGGTGTAGGGGACACACGGCCAGAACACACGGCCATTGGGCAAGTCGTGTGTCACACACGGCCTAGACACACACCCGTGTGTCTACCCATGTGGACAAAAATAAGGCTATTTACCAAGCCATTTTGTCACCCTTCCATGCACAAACCTACGGAACAAACATAGAACCATTCCAAACATATACAATCAACCAAATCAACCACAACTAAGGCATCAACACCCCATTCACATGCTATCATTTATCATACACAAACATTTCGTACATCTCAACTCAAATCATGCAATTTCCCACATCCATGAAAAGCATCATCTTATGCATATATATACTTACACCAATATTAGCCAATTTCAATGGCCATTAAAAAAATGAATTATCAAACAATATAAGCCAACACATTTGGCTAAATCAATTATGACGCATAACAAAATGACCAAGTCCCTATACATGCCATAACTCAAAATATTAAAATCAATGGTACCCAAAATATTGAGTTGATAGTGTGAATGGATCTCCGATAGTTTCCCATCCCCGAACTGGCTTGGTGACACTATAAGACAAGGGAAAAGAAAGAGGAGTAAGCTATATAGCTTAGTAAGTTTCTATGCAAATAATAAGCATTATAAACACACATGTATCATACAAATAAACATGATGAACTTGGCATATATAGTATCAAGATCTTCTAATCATAACTTACTCATTCATAACCTTACCGAGGGATTCATCACATATTTAGCTCATTAGTAAATGAGTTTTACGTGCGTACCTGTACCAACTTGCAACATAATCATAACCTTTCACAACTTTGACATACTCGTTGAATTTCCTGTTGAACCACTTGGAATACTAAAGGATACTTTAGAATCTTGCACACACAATACCTACCAATGCCATATCCCAAATATGGTATCACATGGGATCTCACATCAATGCCAATAGCCCAGCTATGGTCTTACACAGATCTCATATCGACGTCATATCCCAGATATGGTCTTACATGTAATCTCAAATAACCCTAATGTCATGACATTCGTATCCTACCTATTCCTAAGGTTCAACCGAGATTTATCACTTGTCAAACTTTATTGATTACATCCAAGGAGTCAATCATAATTCATACAACATTAAAACCTTTAAAAACATAAATAAAACAATGCATTATTTACATACGAACTTACCTCGGTACAAAAATAGTAGAAATGGGACCTAATCGTCAAACACCTTGTTTTTCCCTCGATCTAGGTCTGAACCTCATTTCTCTTGATCTATAATAGAAAATTTAACTCATTTATTATCCATATTTCTCAATTCAGTCCAAAAATTACATTATGGAAAAATTACATTTTTGCCCCTAAACTTTGACATTTTTACATTTTGGCCCCTAGGTTCGTAAAATAAAATCTATTTGATTTCTTCAAGACCGAAGCCTAGCCAAACTTCTTTCATGCTTATAACAGTCTATATTTTTCATTAAATCAAATTTTTAATACCCATTTTACAACTTTTTACAAATAGGTCCTTGTTAGGTATTTTCATGAAAAGTCACTTAGTAAAAGTTGTCTATCACACATCAAACATGCATAATCTACCATTAGCCATAAAACAATACATGTCTAACATGGGTCAAACGCTAGACATCAACCATAACTCAAGTTAATGGTAGAAATAGATAGATCGGATGATAACGACTTCAAAAATGTAAAGAGCATTAAAAACGGAGCTAGGATGTACTTGCAATCAAGCTTGGAAGTTTAACAAACCCTAGCTATGGTGACCTTCAAATTTTTACCTATGGTGAGGAAGGTGGACAAGGATTTTTGGCTTGATTTTTCTTTTAGTTCATTTAATTACTAAATGACCAAAATGCCCTTCACTTTAAAACTTTGAAATATTATCTCACCATTTAGGTGGTGTCGCCTCTAAGGACCAGTCAATAACCGTCATCGCAATGTCACTCTATAGAGTCAATAAATCGTCGTCATGATGTCGCTCCATAGAACGAGTAGATAACCATTCCATGATGCTGCCATACTCCTTTGTATCCCATGGCAATCCTCCTAATCCCCCATTACGCCAATTTTTCCTTACTTCGCCTACACCATAAAAGCAACTCCCTCTGTACTTCGCATTTTAGAAACATGCTTTTTGCATACACACAATTCACTTATTACTTTAACATGTAGCATGCCATATTTTAAGAAATCAATACACAAACACATCGTGCATTCAAAAAGCATACTAACAATCATACACATTTGTCCATGACCTTTGCATGCATAGCTTGCCCATTCATCATAATCTTATGCAGCCATCGATTTCATACTGAAATCAGAAAAGACTCTCAAGTAGAAACTTTAGCGGTACAGCAACAAACAACATCAAGAAGTAGGGTTCAGAAACTCACCTTAACTTGTCCAAACACCAGAGCCTCCTTGTCTTGGAAGCTAAGCATGACAACTAGATATACCGGTTAAACCAAAGGTATTGAAACCTTAGAACCTCAAATCCATTATTATACAGAAGCTTTTTAGGAATTCTTACTTCTCTTTCCTCTAATTCACGAGTACAAAAAGAATTAAGAGCTTAAAAGCTTACTGAATTCTCTACTTTACAAACTCTAATCCAACATTTATTCTCCAATGAAAATATTTCTTTAACTTTCTCTTCTTGGAAGCAACAGAAGAAGATGATGACGCATGTAACAGCCCGAATTAGGGGCTAGTCAGAACAGTGGTCTCGGGACCACTAATCCGGGGTTAGAAAAAATTTATTTTAATTTTATTTTATGAGTCAGAGCATGATTATAATGGTACGTGAAAATCCTGGTGCTTCAATTTTAGCGATTTCATGCTTAATCGCAAAAAATGACTAAATCGCTTAAAGTACGAAAGTTCTATTTTAATGGCTAGGGGTGTCAGTCAGCTAAGGAATACAAAAATGGAGGTCCTTAAAGTGCAATTAAGCCTTCCTAAAGGTGATGGCCGGTCAAAGGGACAAGGGAATTAAAATTTGACAAGGGTTGGTGACATTAGTTGACTAAATGAATAAAATAAGATGAAATAAGCAAAGGCTATCATCTTTTCATTTTCTTTTCTTCTCCCACCAAAAATACAAGCAAGAATGAGGGTTCTTGAAGCTCAAACTTTCAGCCAAGCAATCCTCTTGCAAGTAAGTGATTTTGATTGTTTTAGTTGATGATTTTTGTACTTTTGGAGTCCCCAAAGCTTAAGCTAGCTAGTGAGGGGATTAATTTGTTAAATGGTTGAAAGTTTAGGGATTTTCCATGAGAGGGTTTATGTTGTTAGCTGAGTTTTAATGGAAAAAAAATGAATGTCGGGGAGATGAGAAACAACTTTTGTGAAATGTGTTATCATGAAAACACTTAAATGGGACTAAGTTGTAAATGTTGTAATTTGGTAATAAATGCATGAAATAGTTGGATTTGTGAGTAGTTGTAAGAGGAATAAATGTTCATCTAGATTTTTTTAATAAGAAAATGTGATGAAAAATTATTTACAAGCCTAGAGGCAAAATCGTAATTTTGCCATAGTACAAGGGCAAAATGGTCATTTTTTCCTAAGTAGAGATTATGATGTAATATGAGCATAAAATGATTAAATGAGTAAATTTTATTGTTCTAGATCAAAGAAAATGAGATTCGGACCTAGAACGAGAGAAAAGAGATATGGACAAATAGGTCCCTTTCTACCCTTTTCGGTATCGAGGTAAGTTCGTGTGCTCATAATGCAACTATAGTGAAGTATTTAATATTTTGATGATGTATGAATTGTATATTGACTCTATGAATATATTAAATACGTTTTGACGAGATGTCAATAATTGAAAGTCTTAAATTGAATCTGAGAATAGAGGGAATGCAAATAGCATGATACTACGATAATTAAGGTCCCATGTAAGACCATATGTGAAATATGGCTTCGGTGTGAGATTCCGTATAAGACCATGTCAGGGACATGGAATCGATATGATATTTCATGTAAGACCCTATCCGGGGTATAATGTTGCTATGATACTAGATGTATGAGTCACAAGAGTATTCTTTAGTATTTTGAACATCTCAACATGTATGTTGAAAATGAGAAAGTATGTGGTCGTATCATGAGAGGTACAGGTACGTGCCAGAACTCAATTGAGGTGAATTTCGGTATATGATGAACCCATGGCGAATTATTGTAAATGATGCATCCTGACCGCATATGTTATATTTATCAATGCATTGTGTGAATGCAAATGATTATTATAGAAATCTATTTAAGAATGATAGTGTGTGAGGACATTTCTGGATTAACATTCGAAATATGAAAAGGTGTGTGGATAAATATCAGTGAATGCGTAATCAATGGTGGGTTGTGTGCGTTACCAGCTTATTAATTGTTAGCGATGGGTTGTGTGCGATACCATCGCCAATATTATCAATGGTGGGCTGTATGCGATACCATCATGCTTAGTGTTAAATGGTGGGTTATGTGTGATACCGCCTTATAAATTATTAAATGGTGGGTTATGTACGATACCACCTTATAAATTATTAAATGGTGGGCTGTGTGTGAAACCACCGAGAGTCTGGTATTATCCCGAATAGATTATTGAGAAATTATTTAAGTAAATGTTTCATGGATTATTGTTGTAACACCCCAAACCCGACCTAGACGTTATGACCGGATCTAGTTAGTCACATAGAAGGGTTGTTTAAATGCTACGCGCACGTTGAAAATATCTCGTCTCTTTAAAACTACGAGTTTCGATATTTTTTAGTAAAAACCCGGTTTGTTTAATGTCCTTTTTATGTAGTTATTAATGTTTTAACAATAAAACTGTTTCCACTGTGAAAAATCAAACTTGAGTATTTGCGGGGGCGTGATGTTTTGAAAAAATGATTAATTAAATTTTTAAGAAAATCCCGTGTTTATGAAATCAACAGTTATTAAATGAAAACTTAAAAGAAAATTTTACCAGTGCTTAAACTTGACCCCTGGCCTCCCTAGGGCCCCAAAACACCCCTAAACAACACACAGAACCAGCATATCATGCAACTGCACAAATTTACAGACCCCTAAATTTTAGGATGTTACAGTTCTACCCCCTTAAAGAAATTTCATCCTCGAAATTTCTAACTAATGGAAACGTTGCACATCCTAACCGAGCACACTACGCTCTCGCTGCGCACTCTATTTTTAATAACACAAGCACGCACCACACTATTTATCCATCAGAGCGGATGGACATCACACGCAAATAATTTCCACAATATACACGGAATAAATACAAACTCTAAGTTTAAGCATCACATCCACAAAACATACACACAATAACTATAGTTAATATAGCATACTACAAAGCATAGTTTCAGGAACTTACGGATTTGGTGTCGGAGACTCGGTGTGCCATACTTCCACTAAGGACGTGCATTTTTAAATCAAGTTTCAAACAACTTTGAAAAACATTTTTGAACCCACTCCACAGCCTAGTTTTACAACCGGGCTCTGATACCATAAAGTGTAACACCCCAAACCCGGCCAGACGTCATGACCAGATCTAGCGTGTCAAATAGAAGGGTTGTTTAAATGCTACGCGCACGTTGAAAACATCTCGTCTCTTTAAAACTGCGAGTTTCGATATTTGTTAGTAAAAACCCGATTTGTTTAATGTCCTTTTTATGTGGTTATTGTAATAGGCCAATTTAGCCCGGGCCCATACAAAAAAATAATAAACCCAAAATAATAAAATAAGGTCTATCTACAAGCTTGACGTTTATGGAAATACAATCTTCAAGGATATGCAATCCTAGAAGATTTGGTATACAATCTTAGATATGATATGCAAATCTTAGATATGATATGCAATCCTAGAATATATGGTATGCAATCTTA
This sequence comes from Gossypium australe, assembly GCA_005393395.2. NCBI lineage: Eukaryota > Viridiplantae > Streptophyta > Magnoliopsida > Malvales > Malvaceae > Gossypium > Gossypium australe. Next base: position 44,919,589 of record CM016619.1, read on the forward strand.
GATATGATATACAATCTTAGAAGATATGGTATGTGATATTAGAAGATGTGATTTTGTAATCTTAGAGATTTAATTTGTAGATACCTTTTAATCTTAGCCGTTGATGTAATTGATCTGTACCGTTGGATTTGGGGAGGCTCAGCTATAAATAGAGGCCTCTCTCTTCATTGTAAAAGGAGACTTAAGTTGGAAAGCAATAAGAATTCTTGAAAGCATTCACTCAAATTTCTCTCTCTTTTGCGTTCTTATTTTCTGTGGCTTGTTCTTATTTTGTTCTTCACTCATCATCATTTATTTTCGAGTTGCTTCCGTTCGAGTTAGATTTTGGTGGAGGAATTTCGTTGAATCCTCATATTGCGGGAGTAAGGTTGACTTATACGTTTTTTTAACTTTTTAATAGTTATCTATATTAATTTGTTAAGTTATAAATAAATAAATATTATTTTGTTTTGTTTAATTATTATTTTTTACATATTATTTTAGTATTTATATATATATTAGATATTGTATTATAATTTTTTAATTCTACACGTTATATAATATTATATTATATCATATATATTTAACTAAATTATTTATAATAAATATTTTTATATTTTTTAAAATCATCATATATTATTTTTTAACACATTATTTATATTGTTTATATCATATGTATATCCTTTTTATCTATTATTTAAATTGGTATGAAATATGTTCATAGTTAATTTTATTGTTTATTATATTTGTTTATACTTCCTCATATATTTGCAATTGCTTAGTATAGGAATTATCATTTGTTGTATTTCATATTATTATTGCCTATCTTAAATATTAGCATGTTATAAATATTTATGTTCGATAATGTATAAATGTAATATTGTCACATGGATATTTGAAGTATAAAATACATTTTTTTGCAAAGTTACTATATTTTATTTAAAGTTTTTTTAAAAAATAAGGCAATGTTTAGGTATTTAGAAATTCGAAAAATAGTGTCCTAACGTGTTGGATGTGATTTTCTGTTTAGCTAAATAACTAAATATCTTTTTAACAAGTTTTATAAATCATGAGATGATTCTTAATTACAAGGGTTTTAAAATATCATGTCCTAACGTGTTGGATGTGATGTTTACATTCCTTTGGGATAAGAAAATCTCAAATTTTCACTTAAAGTGCTCAAAGTGTTTTTAAAAGAGATCATATTTTTTAAATACTTTTAAATTTCAAACATTTGGACATGATTTTATTAATTAGGTACCAATTTTTGGGCGTTATGAGGGTGCTAATCCTTCCTCATACGTAACCGACTCTCGAACCCGTTTTTTCGTTTTTCGTAGACCAAAATTGAATGTTTTAAAAAATAAAATGTTTTACAGGGTGATCCAATCACACCTAAATAAAAAGGATTGGTGGCGACTCCATTTTCGTTTTTCAAAGTCGATCCCTGTTTTTTAAAACCTGATTTTAAAATGGTTTCGACAGCTTGGCGATTCCACTGGGGACTTAAGAAAGTCAAGCCGTAAAATTGATAATTTCATGTCCTTTTGTTCGAATTTAAAATTTTGATTTTTAAAAATATGATCCTTTTATTGCATGTGATTTTAAAATATAGCTCTTTGCATTGCACTGCATGACCGTTGTGGTCACACCCTTAAGTGGGAGCGAGAAGCTATGCCTTCGTGAGGTTTTCACCTCCGCATGGGCTAGTGGATTGCTTCCGGAATACATCTGTACCTATGTCTTCGTGAAGTTTTCACTTCCGCATGGCCATAGGGAAATGTATTCCCCTGAACCGAACTCGGTCCGTATGGGCCTATAATGGGTGAGGATCGAGGAATCTGCTGATTCTGGTACCTCAACTTTAGAACTAAACCGCATATAGTGAACCCTAAGAGCCCACCTTAGGAAGAACTACGTCAAACCTTAGTGGTTACCCAGATAGGTGTTTGTTTATTTTACTTGTTTTATATTCCATGATACTAACTTGTTGCGTTTTATTCTTTTGTGCATATCATTTCATACATTAAGAGGTGTCGATTCACGATCAGTTTCTAAGTTAGAAAGCTGGTTATGGAGAACGAGTTCCTTGATAAAGTGGAAGACAATGTAATCATTCGTATATAGTCAAAAGCAGTTAGACAAGGAATGGTATAGATTCGTTAGAGCAAGAAGGAAATGGGGCAGCACTGGAATCCCTGCCTTTTCTACCATCTGTGTTCCTGATGTCATTCCAGAATTAGATGCGAAGAAGACACCTTACAGCATGGGGAGTAAGGATGGACACTACTATCATTACATCATTTCTCTTTCATATAAAGATGGTCACCCTGTGAATGGTAAGGGTATTGGAAAGAAAGTGATCAACAGAATGCATGAGACCTACAAAAATGACGGAAATGAGGATGAAAAAGTTTATCTACTATGGGTCTGTTACCAAACAACAAGCTTGATTTTATTGTTGTACTTAAGGATGCTGCACCTACCAGAAACAATGTAAATGCAAGCCCTGATGGCCAAATGGACATGAGAAAGAAAGAGATTTAGAAGACCGTATCATTCAAAGACCTTTAAGGTTGAGATTAGCTTTACTGTGAAGATACCCATACAAGCAATTCAAAATGCTCGGCGCAGGCAGGAAACTGAAAACTTTCAAGAAGTACTAAGGGTGCTGAATATCATTTTAAGGTAGCCTACTTGTTCGCCAATCTTTCAAGATAATCAGAACAACTTCATAGACATCGAAGGAGGTGCCTTTGGCTATAGGAGTTTCCATACAGGTTTCAGAGCCACTCAAGAAGGCCTTTCACTAAATATCGATGTATCAACTACCATGATAATTCAGTTTGGTCTGGTAGTTGATTTGCAAATCAGAATGCTAGAGATCCTTATTGGAACAAGGCAAAATAGGTGTTGAAGAATCTGAGGTTAAAAATTAGTCCGTCTAATCAAGAGTACAAGATTACTGGCTTGAGTGAACAACATTGCAAGGGATTTGATTCGGAGAAATGAAAGGAATTCATAGTGATCCCTCATTTGATATACTTAATGAGATGAACCAGAATAGACGTCTTCCACCTGTGGTTATAGTTGAAAAATGTTTGAATAGATACATCTCTCTGAGTATGTCGCTGGGTAGGGTGAATGATCAATACTTTTCTGAAGATCAATGCTAAACTTGGACAGTCTCTTCACTATCATCGAGACAGTAATTCTGCAATCGAGTTGAAGTCAAGTCTGAACAAGATTGAGGAAATGAAGGGTAGGATCGAAGAGTTAGAATCAGTATTACACAGTTGTGAACTTCTGATTAAGCTTCTTGGAACAAGAGTGGAGCATTGGAAAGAAGAGCTTTACTATTCCCATGACCAACTAAGAAGTTGGGATGATCTCATGGGTGAAGCAATAGTTCAGATTCGTGAGGTAGTTGATCACCTACAGATTTTCGGTTCATAGGTTGATGCGTGGAGCATGAAGTATGAGCTACAGTTCGATCGTAGTTGAGGGCTAGCTCCATTGCTTTGGAAAATCCAAACTTTAGGATTTAGGGCGAAAGCATATAGTAGTCCGTTTTATGTAAAAGAATTTGTTTTCTAATAAAGTTTTCTACAATGAAGTTGATCAGAATCGATACCTCTTTGCATTCATGCATTTGCATTACATCACATCATATGCATTTAAGTCCATAGAAAGAGTCTAATTAGTTGAAATTATAACAGAGTTGGGGAAATAGAAAGGAAATCTGGAAGCTGAACACCCTTACGGTACACGAGCTAAGTCAAGGAAAATGGACCAGAGAATGGAGCAATTCCAAAGAGATATGCAAGACCAGATGTAGGAATAGATGGCAAAACTCCAACAAGAGATGAGGGAACAGATGTTGGAAGCCCAAAAGAACATGATGGCCCAAATGGCCCAGATGATGAATGAGATAATGGACAAAGCAAAAGGTCCCATAGTCAATGCTAAAGACAATGAGGACTTTCCTAGGGGATTCACTCCACCACACGTACAAACACAGCCTGAGGAATATCTCCAAAGGCCACCCATCACGATTAGGCCTCAACAGGGACAAGCTGATCCTAGACCACCCATGAACTTTCAAGTGGGCTCGGGATCTAACCCAGGAGACAACACTGCCAACCCCGTGATCCTTGATTTGGACATAGAAAAGAGAGAGGGAATAAGAATTGAATCTTCAAGGAAGTTGGAGGATCGCTGTAAGTGGTTAGAAGAAAAGTTCCAAGCTTTGGAAAATACTGACTATCATCATGGTATTGACGCTAAGGACTTGAGTTTGGTCCCTGATCTAATACTTCCTCATAAATTCAAGATGCCAGAATTTGAGAAGTATAATGGAACTACTTGCCTTGAAGCCCACATCACGATGTTCTGTAGATGCATGACTGGTTATGTGAACAATGATCAACTTTTGATTCATTGTTTCCAGGATAGTTTGACGGGTGCAGCTTCTAGGTGGTACAACCAACTCAGTCGTGCTAACATTAACTCCTGGAGGGACTTGGCCCAAGCCTTCATGAGGCAGTATAATCATGTCACAGATATGACACTTGACGGAATTATGTTACAAAACATGGAAAATAAATCAAACGAGAGTTTCAGGCAATACGCACAAAGATGGAGGGAAATGGCCATGCAAGTCCAACCACCCCTCCTGGAAAAGGAAACCATCATGTTGTTTATCAACACTCTAAAGGCACCTTTTATCACCCATATGATAGGAAGCACCACTAAAAGCTTTGCGGATATAGTCATGGCGGGTGAAATGATAGAAAATGCCATAAGGGGTGGCAAGATTGAAGCGGAGAAACTACTAGAAGATCCACTCCTAGGAAAAAAGATGACGAGGTGAATAATACGAGTACATACAATAAAGGGTACTCAAAGGCAGTGGTTACGACTGGACAATAAGGGTCGACGAAAGAAGAATCAGGCCCTAGACAAAATTTCGAAAAGCTCCAATTCACACCAATTCCAATGACATATAAGGAGCTATATGATACTTTATTAGAGGCACGTTTAGTGTCCCCATATTATCTGCATCCGTTACAACCCCCATATCCTAAATGGTATGACTCCAACGTTCAATGTGATTACCACGCAGGAGTAACGGGGCATTCAATAGAGAATTGTACTGCCTTCAAAAAGGTAGTAGAGAGACTTCTTAAGATGGGAGTTTTCAAGATTGATGATACACCCAGTGTGGAGAACCCATTATCCAATCATGGAGACAAGAAAGTTGTGATCCTTTGAAGAAATCGAAGGCGAAGAGGAAATCAAGGAACAAAGTTTACAAGCCTTTGTGTACTTGGGAGTGTTTTGAATAATAAGATTGTGAAAGAAATGTTTGTACTTTTAGGGCTAATCTAGAGTAATGTTCAAAACAGGCTTGTTGTCTTGGGCCTAGAGGCAGCAAGAATTCTTTTGTGAAATAGGCTTATGTTCAAAATTTTATTTCAATGCATCTGTTTGAGCACATATTCTTTTATTCTTTCTATTTTATACTATACATTCTTTGGTTTTTATTCTTTCATTCTTTATTCATGACCATATCAATACTCATCCTTAGAATCATTTATTCTTTAGATTTCTTGCTTTTGTACCTAGGTACCCAGATATCAACGACGTGAGCGACATTGTTACTGACTCCCTTTTTGAATGAGATATGGGTCTAGGGGATCTCAGGATTTTGAAAATGACAGAGATTGCGACATATCTTCTGACTTGTTAAGAATGGTTTAACATGATGAAAAACAGACGTCACTCTACAAAGGGTCATTGGAAATTGTAGGCCTAAGGAAAAGGTGAAGACTGAAGCCCAGCTTACTGCAAAAATAAGGCAAGACATCATTGAGTTGTTTTCAAGAATTCAAATATGTTTTTGCACAATCATATCAGGACATGCCTAGACTAATAAGATGTGGGCTAAACAAGAGGATGGGGCACTATTGGTCTACCATGATAAAAGATTGCATCAGCCATACTGCAAATACTGAATTGAAGGTGACAAAGATTCATGTGCTTTCTTCAGTTCTTCATCATCCATATGTGGGGCATGGATATTATAAGGCCAATCTTGTCAAATGCTTCTAGTGGACATCGATTCACTGTCATGGTTGTCATCTACTTCATCAAGAGGGTGGAAGTAGCTTCATATTCCAATATTGCAAAGTCGATAGTCATCAAATCGCAAAAAAAAAGGGATCAGATGCCAGCACGGAATGTATAATTGTACAAAGTTAAAGTTTACAGTTTGTCCAAAGATCAGACATCATATCACTGTATAGCAAAAGCTTCCAAAAGAAAATTAAAAAAAAAAAAAGAGAAAAACAAAAATTATGAAAGGTGACTTAGACTTGTAAGGATTGGCATAAGAAGCTACCATTACCTTCTGTTTATTGAACATCGGCCAGAACCTTCGCTGGGGCAACATGTTGGTTTATGGATTTGAAGCGTTTTTTCATTCGAACCTAATCGAAGAAAAGGTTAAAAGTTATCCACCACGGTCATATGATGCGAGCTTACATTAAAGAAGTTCATTTTAGGGAATTCGAAACCTGATGTTGAAAAAGATTTTTCCTCTACAAAACAATTTTAGAGGAAAGCATATGTCAAACTGGGAAGGACTTATAAAGGACCTATTCTAGAGGAGCATTGATAATGACCGAGATGGATAGCGAAGACTGGTCCAATTCGGTAAATTGAGGTTTAGTAAAGAGGAGGAAATACCAAGGTGAAAACCTGAAAATGGCGCCTCAAAAAAAAAAAAAAGGGAGAGGCAAAGGCGAAAACCCGCAAAGGGCGCTTTGAGACCAAAGGGGATTTGAGTTGAAAACCCGAAAAGGGCGGGTCAAATTTCGACCAAAAGTGGGGCATACAATAGTCTTGTTACGTTTGAATTAGCAAGGAGGAAGTATGGTACGTCTTGGGGCATTGACAAAGTACTCCTGATCCCCTAAACACATATTGATTTTAAAATGGTCCTCAAGAAGTTGGAACAAAGAAGCTCAGGCTGCAATATCTGGGGCACCTAACTTCCATCTTACCCATTTTTGAATTCCTTATCTTTGATTGCTTTATTCTTTTTTGAGATACACCCAAATCAATTTTCTTCTTGGGTTATCTTTGATTAAATTATTTTTCTGAGTTATGCTCTTGACTAATCTCTTTCTCGTCCATTTTTGTGTTTCAAGCATTTTATATTGAAATAACGATTAATGGACTAATAACACTTTCATAAAAGAAGTTTCGCATATTACTCTAGAAGTTTCTAAATAATATGAGAATCTGAAACAGGATTATTGCTCAGAATTCACCAAGCCTAAGGGATTGGGAACATTGAAAATGATTATCTCTTCAAATTCTTATTGGATAAAGACAGATTCGTTGGTGACACCATATTGGCAAATAACGAACAGGGTCAATCTAAGTGTAAAAGGGGATCATTGTCGGGATACCTTGCATCTATTCAGACACATATATCTGGTTATTACATCCTAGGAATGGTGCAATAGATTGAAAGTGATACAAGTTCTGTACCTCTGAGTGGTAACAGAAATAAAGAAGTAACCAAATGTCATTCCCCTGATGTTGTAGTGGGAGATACCAACTTCATGTCTCAAGATTCAAGCGGGGCTGACTCAGAAATTACATTGGGGCAAGCTGGTTGAGAAGAACATAATTAATGAACAAAGATAAAAATAAATGAGTAATAATACCTTGAGCGAGAATCATACTCATATCATAGCATGTCTAATTAGGAGCATTTGATGCATTTCGATAAAGGAATCCTAATTATTAAGCATAAGCATATACCCATTCTACAGGTTATGTAGTAAAATTGAAGACATCAGATCGAAGATTTCAGTCTGGTGATCCCTGAGTTTGCAGGGATCAGGTTGAAGACATCAGATCGAAGATTTCAGTCTGGTGATCCCTGAGTTTGCAGGGATCAGATTGAAGATATCAGATTGAAGACATCAGTCTGGGGATCCCTGAGTTTGCAGGGATCAGATTGAAGATAGTAGATCGAAGATTTCAGTCTGGTAATCCCTGAGTTTGCAGGGATCAGATTGAAGACATCAGATCGAAGATTTCAGTCTGGTGATCCCTGAGTTTGCAGGGATCAGATTGAAGATATCAGATCGAATACGTCAGTCTGGTGATCCCTGAGTTTGCAGGGATCAGATTGAAGATAGCAGATCGAAGATTTCAGTTTGGTGATCCCTGAGTTTGCAGGGATCAGATTGAAGATAGCAGATCGAATACGTCAGTCTGGTGATCCTTGAGTTTGCAGGGATCAGATTGAAGACATCAGATCGAAGATTTCAGTCTGGTGATCCCTAAGTTTGCAGGGATCAGATTGAAGACATCAGATCGAGTACGTCAGTCTGGTGATCCCTGAGTTTGCAGGGATCAGATTGAAGATAGCAGATCGAATACGTCAGTCTGGTGATCCCTGAGTTTGCAGGGATCAAATTGAAGATAGCAGATCGAAGATTTCAGTCTGGTGATCCCTGAGTTTGCAGGGATCAGATTTAAGACAGCAGATCTGGCGTTCTCGAGCTTTGCAGGAAGCAGATTGAAGACACCAAATCTGGCATTCCTGAGCTTTGCAGGAAGCAGATTGAAGACATCAGTCTGGTGATCTCTAAGTTTGTAGGGATTAGATTGAAAATATTAGATCTGGTCTCCCTGAGTTTGCAGTGGAGTAGATCAAGAGATAGTGGATACTACCTTCATGAAATTGAAGTTATCAAACTCACTGAAATCAAGTTTAAGATCCAATGCTGTTGAAGTTGCAGTTCGGATTGGAAGTCATTTGAAGAAAGCGAGGATCAAGAAGTCGAGGTTCGGCCAAGACCGGGCAAAATTGGTCCCTTTATGGTCTTTGCTCTATTCTCGTTACACGACAATGAGCAAAGAGGGGCAGCTGTAATAGGCCAATTTAGCCCGGGCCCATACAAAAAAATAATAAACCCAAAATAATAAAATAAGGTCTATCTACAAGCTTGACGTTTATGGAAATACAATCTTCAAGGATATGCAATCCTAGAAGTTTTGGTATACAATCTTAGATATGATATGCAAATCTTAGATATGATATGCAATCCTAGAATATATGGTATGCAATCTTAGATATGATATACAATCTTAGAAGATATGGTATGTGATATTAGAAGATGTGATTTTGTAATCTTAGAGATTTAATTTGTAGATACCTTTTAATCTTAGCCGTTGATGTAATTGATCTATACCGTTGGATTTGGGGAGGCTCAGCTATAAATAGAGGCCTCTCCCTTCATTGTAAAAGGAGACTTAAGTTGGAAAGCAATAAGAATTCTTGAGAGCATTCACTCAAATTTCTCTCTCTTTTGCGTTCTTATTTTCTGTGGCCTGTTCTTATTTTGTTCTTCACTCATCATCATTTATTTTCGAATTGCTTCCGTTCGAGTTAGATTTTGGTGGAGGAATTTCGTTGAATCCTCATATTGCGGGAGTAAGGTTGACTTATACGTTTTTGTAACTTTTTAATAGTTATCTATATTAATTTATTAAGTTATAAATAAATAAATATTATTTTGTTTTGTTTAAATTATTTTTTACATATTATTTTAGTATTTTTATATATATTAGATATTGTATTATAATTTTTTAATTCTACACGTTATATAATATTATATTATATATATTTAACTAAATTATTTATAATAAATATTTTTATATTTTTTAAAATCATCATATTATTTTTTTAACACATTGTTTATATTGTTTATATCATATGTATATCCTTTTTATCTATTATTTAAATTGGTATGAAATATGTTCATAGTTAATTTTATTATTTATTATATTTGTTTATACTTCCTCATATATTTGCAATTGCTTAGTATAGGAATTATCATTTGTTGTATTTCATATTATTATTGCCTATCTTAAATATTAGCATGTTATAAATATTTATGTTCGATAATGTATAAATGTAATATTGTCACATGGATTATAATTATTTGAAGTATAAAATACATTTTTTTGCAAAGTTACTATATTTTATTTAAAGTTTTTTTAAAAAATAAGGCAATGTTTAGATATTTAGAAATTCGGAAAATAGTGTCCTAACGTGTTGGATGTAATTTTCTGTTTAGCTAAATAACTAAATATCTTTTTAACAAGTTTTATAAATCATGAGATGATTCTTAATTACAAGGGTTTTAAAATATCATGTCCTAACGTGTTGGATGTGATGTTTACATTCCTTTGGGATAAGAAAATCTCAAATTTTCACTTAAAGTGCTCAAAGTGTTTTTAAAAGAGATCATATTTTTTAAATACTTTTAAATTTCAAACATTTGGACATGATTTTATCAATTAGGTACCAATTTTTGGGCGTTATGAGGGTGCTAATCCTTCCTCATACGTAACCGACTCCCGAACCCGTTTTTTCATTTTTCATAGACCAAAATTGAATGTTTTAAAAAATAAAATGTTTTACAAGGTGATCCAATCACACCTAAATAAAAAGGATTGGTGGCGACTCCATTTTCGTTTTTCAAAGTCGATCCCCGTTTTTTAAAACCCGATTTTAAAATGGTTTCGACAGTTATTAATGTTTTAACAATAAAACTATTTCCACTGTGAAAAATCAAACTTGAGTATTTGCGGGGGCATGGTGTTTTGAAAAAATGATTAATTAAATTTTTAAGAAAATCCTGTGTTTATGAAATCAACAGTTATTAAATGAAAACTTAAAAGAAAATTTAACCAGAGGCCTTATTACAAAAGATTAAACCCACGTAATAAAAATAGTCTTAGAAATAAAGCAAAAGGGAAATTTACTAAAGTTTGCAAGCGATGTTTCTAATTTTATGGCCTCCACCGAGTCATCCAGGGCTCCAAGCCCTTACTGCTGGATATTACCTGCGAGGTTAAGAAAGGGGGTGAGTTACAAGAACTCAGTGCGTAATCCCCTTACCGATATTAACTGAGCTCGAGCCAAGAAATCATCAAGTTGGGCCTAAGCCCTAAAACACAATAGTGCAAATGCAATAATGCAGCCCACCCCAATCCAACCAACACACCCCCGACCAGCCAATCACACCCGTGGGGATCAAGTCAACCCACCCCGCCGATCACACCAATAATGCAGTCAAGCTGCTAAACATATGATATTTGTGGCTGAGCCATCGAAGTCATAATTACGTATATATATATTGTGGCTATGCCACCAGGCTACACTGCTCTTCATTCAAATTCTCGCCCCATGCAACATGATAAAATGCATCATACATCTAAATATATAAAAGCATAATGTATACATACACGTATTACCAGACGATATTGCAGGTAAAACTGACATTCAACCCAGCAAGGGTATTTTAGTAATTTCACAACCCTGGGGTATTTGGTAAATCGACCCAGTAAGGGCATTTCGATAAATCGGCCCAACAAGGCATTTCGATAAATCGTCCCAACAAGGGCATTTCGGTAAATCGGCCGTTAAGGGCATTTTGGTAAATCGGCCCATTAAGGACATTTTGGTTAATCGGCCCGTTAAGGCATTTTGGTAAATCGACCCAACAAACACTGATTTTAGCGAATTTCAGAACTGATGTTGTTTAAGCGAGTTATTCGATTTCATGCAGTATTCCGGTTTATTAAACATACGAATGACGGAGATTCAATTTTTACCAACATTGCAGCGTATTACAAAACTATATGGTTATGGTGTGAGATTACACACCTGATTACGTGGAGAACTAAACACTCCTGCTCGCCGTCACCTATGCCAACACATCACACAATTAACTAACAAATGGGAAATCTTTATTCCACATCTAATCAAATGATTTACTAACACTTACCCTCACTATCACGAACAACTACGATTTGTCTACCCAAATCCGATGTTGCCTCTCTTCCATAACCCGGCAGGAAATCCCGAACAGCTGACACCCTACGCCGCTTGAACTTGGGAGCAGGGGCTATGAGTCCACTCCCCTTAGGGTCCCTTATCGGTACCCCCTTAGACTGGTTATCACTAGCCTCCATGAAGAAAACTCGATCAGTAAGGTACCACAGTGGAAACGACGGTTGTCTAATAAGGGGTTTTGGCTCTTACCACTACTTCTCAAAATCCGAATGATTAAAGAGTAGAGGAGAGAGTTGCTTGATCCCTAGTACAATCGGCCTTGATCAATGGAGAACCGAACATTGACAAGTTGAGAGAAGAAGAGAGGGGATTAGTCGAGAACTATAATTAAGAGAAATAGCCACTTCGGCTATACACAACATAAGACCGAAAGAAAAGAAAGAAGGGAAAGACCTACCGTTACCTTATGATCACTGATGAGTTGAAAAAGGGGGAGAGATTCGGCCAAGAGAGGAGGTGATAAAACGCACAGAGAGAAAGGAGATGAGTGTTGGAGATGATAGGTGAAGAGAAATGCACGAGTGGTCCACTTCTAAAGGTTCGGCTAACACTCAATTGAGGAGAAAAGATGAAGAAAAAGGGTTGAGGGATTCGGCACTAGCAAGTAAAGAAATGAGAAGAAAAGACCCCAAATGTTTGAATAGCAAAACTAAAGAAATGCCAAAAATGCTTAACACTCTCAGAGAATTTTGGCACACCCACCTTAAGAGGTTTCGGTTTTCTAACTTTTCCTAACCAAAGCCGATTTTGCTACCTAACTCCCCCTAGCCGAATTACACATCTCCCCCCTCATACACTTCCCATTTTCAGCCAAACACTATCCCCCCACAAAACCCACGATTTCCTCCTTGATTTACTCCCCCATTCACTCTCCACCACCTTTTTAAATTAATTGACCAAGTATTCCCTCTCTCCTACAGAGTTTGGCCTTCACTCAGTTACCTCTTGTCTGAGCACAAAAAAATAAAACCTCCAGAATGCTGCATGTGAGACTCGAACCTTCTCCCTCTTCCATGCTCCCTTGTGACGCCACCCACCAGGCCACCTTGCTTCTTGTGCTATCAAAATACAACCAATTATGCTTAAATCTTGCTTCCACTAGCTCTCCCCACTTAAGTGCCCAAAACCCAAAATTTTACCAGTGCTTAAACTCAACCTCTGGCCTCCCTAGGGTCCCTAAACACCCCTAAACAACACACAGAACTAGCATATCATGCAATTGCACAAATTTACAGACCCCTAAATTTTAAGATGTTACAATTGTGATGATAGATGCAGGGATTATGTGCTAATAAATGAGAGTTGTATAATTGTCACATGGTTAGAATGTGGTAAGAGACGGAATGGGTATGCATTATAAATGATTGAATGGGTAACCATGAGTTTAAGAGTAAATCTTATTAAAATACCTTTGTGGTTGAGTATAATCAATGAATGTCAATACTTGATTATTATTTGCATATGAACTTACTAAGCATTATTGCTTACTCCTCCTCCTTTCCTATCTCTTATAGGTTAACTTAATTAGCTCAGGTTGAAGACCGCCAGAGATGTTTTCACACTATCGAGCAGACACTTGGGTATGAGATTCAAGTCTTCTTGAGATATGGCATGTATAGGGATCTTATTTTGGTTTAATTAAGTCATAGTTAAAGTAGCCAAAGGTGTTGGCCTAAAAGAGTTTATGGATTGGTTGTGTATAGCCATAGATGATGGCTCAAGTCGATTGTAATTGTACTGGTAATAGTTTCCCCTCGTATATGGGATGAAGATTTGATTTTCATGATTCAAATGTGATAATTCAAAAGTTATAATTGATGATTTTGAAATGTTATGTGATGGTGTGTGAATGTGTGCAAGTGAGGGTGGCTAATTGGCTTGGAAAATAGCCTTGAATTGGTTCACATGGGTAGGCACACGGGCATGTGTCTAGACCTTGTGTGACACACGGTTGAACCCATGGGCATGTGATGTGATCATGTGTCCCCTTGCATGCTAGAAATGCAAGTCAGTAAGCTCAGTAGTAAACACACGGGCAAAGACACGACCGTGTGTCTCAGCCGTGTGGGAGGCACGACCAAAGACATGGGCGTGTGCCCAGGCCGTGTGAATTATGCACTTGAATTTAGGAATTTAATTCGACATACGGTCAAAGGACACGAGCGTGTGCCTTGGCTGTGTGACCATAGTGAGGTGATGATGTCATAAACAAAATGCCAAGGTTTTGGCACACGGGCTGAGACACAGGCGTGTCGAGGCCGTGTAAGGGACACGGGCGAGTGTCCGACTGTGTGAAATAAGTCAGTGTCGATCACGTTTGAGGGATATGGGCGTGTGTGACCACATGGCCTGCCCCACGGGCGTGTCCCATTTCACACGGGCGTGTGGCCCCTATTTAGGTAAAATTTTTCTCTATGGGTAAAAGTTTCCAATTTATTTTTGAAACCTTTCGGAAGTATGTTTAGGGCCTCGTAGGTCCATTATAAGGAGGTTAGATATGAGAATGGAAAAAGCTTTAATTTGGAATGGAATTTGGTAACCCAAAGTTATATGACCATGTGAGTCAAGTACGGTAACGCATCGTACCCGGTTCCGGCGTAGAATACGGGTGAGGGGTGTTACAACGCAAATGAGAAATTATAAATAGGATTGGGAAGAATCTTCCTATACTTTATAAGGCTCCTTACCCACATATATAACTCTTCTTGCACAATTTTCAAGAGACTCAATTAGCCATCCATAGGCAATCAATGTGTCTTCGGTTATGGAACCAACTGATTCCTTTTTAACTAAACTTGAATTGAAACACAACTATTTGGCAATCAGCCACTAAAATTTCCAAATTTCTTAGTTGATCCCTCTAACATATTGTTCTATTCAGTTAACTCCCAACTCTTCATTAATTTTGAGACTTAAGGAAAATCGAGTATGACAAAATCAAACATATTTAATATTGGTCAGCATTTGACAAAGGGTCTATTGAAGGTGGAACAATCGAATTGAAGCATGTTTGCACTAAAAATAAATTGATTGGCTTATTTACTAAAAAAATTGATGCAACTAGTTTTGAGAAGTTATCATTATTTGTCTTCTATTACACCTCAACCACCAAAGCCTTAAGAAAACTTCTTAGATTTGTTAATTATTGTATACTTAAAAACCTTTTCTCAAAGAATTTTTTTAAGTTTTTCACAAAGTTGCAACTATGGCTAGAGAAACAAACTAAAACACCGAGTCGCTATTCATCTTTTGAAAGTTCTCAATCAATATTCCCTTATTTGTAACCATTGAAACAAAAATCCAAAAGCAAAAGCTCTATCGAGGAAAATCAAGAAGTGTCATCAAGTAAAAAACCAAAGATTAATCTTGAAGCTAGTGAGAATCTTAGTGAACTTGCTCAAGTTGCAACTATTAGTACTAACTCCCAAAAAATATGGTTAATCCCCCTCAAGAATCTTTAGTTAATAATTTTGTTGATCCTGAGTATCATTCATTTTCTAATCTAATGATTATAGAAGAACATAATGTTTCTAACATAAGAGAGTAAGAAATTTCTTCTTGGCCACTTGAATCTTTAAAAGAGAAAACTTTGAAAATAATCTTGATAAATTACACTTATTGAAGAAAGTAATTAAGATTAGATAATTGATAGGATCATTGAAGGATTGTCACAAGGGAATGCTCAAAAGACATGAGATATTCCAAATGTTAGAGAATCCCCTAAAGATGATTTTTAATTGAAAATTTTCAATAAGATAAAGTTTTAGTGGTTGATTCTATTAAACGTTAAAAAAAACCTAAAGTAGTCATAACTTTAGTTGCAACAAAGTGTATGAATCGAGTAACAACAAAGGCACCAAAGAAAGCAACTGTTAAAGGGAAGCCAATACTCTTTCCAAATGATGATGACAATGCTACTTTATCTTCATGATATATTATTCCTCAAGTAGAAAGTGAATCGAGAAACCAAATATGCCTTTTACTAATAAAGAACACAACAAAAGGTTGAAGAACATTGACATGACCAACTTTAAAATTGACTGCTCCGACAAACCAAAGAAACTGAAGTTTCTTGATGATTCTTGCAAGAAGAGGATCAATATCATGGAATAAAAAGGTTTTACCAATGAATAAAAAATTCATGAGAGAAGTTTTCCAAAGACATTGTCACACCTCAAATTTGGCCGATCCGAGAAGAAGCCATGTAGATGTGAAGTTACATGTTTGGCATAGTGTAGTCTGCCAATTAACAGTCCTCTAGAAGATTGGAGTTTTGGGGTAAAGTATTCGTCGTAGAAGTAATTAAAGATTTCAGGTTATTTTTCTATTTAAGAAAAGAGTATGACAAGCAAAGAGTAAGCCTAGTGAGAATTACCGCCAAATGTATAGTACGCCCAATTTGCTTGAGCACTGTGCTAATTGGGTTTTGTAACGTGATCTGGTTAGGAGCCAACTGAATTGATTGGTCAAATGACATTTGTATAGGATTCTTATTTATATTTCTTTTAGATTTTATAGGTCATTTATTAAGACAAATTCTTGATACAATCAACACTTGTCAAGTTCCACTTTGGGAAACTGTGTGTATATATATGGTGAGAAGGGTTCGTCTAGATGGTTTTTCTTCCTTCAATATTAACCTCTAATTCTTTTTCTTAAACTTAAATTTTTTCTTCTCCTTTATTAAGCTAGAAGCTAAGGTTTTTAAATTAATCAATGAATGTTCCACCTCCTAATAAGTCTAACAGCCCTGCATGTTCAGTTTTTGAAAGAATAAGGTTGTTAAGAATCATATAAACAGTAAGTTAGGAGTAAGAGGCCCTGCATAAGGGGTCATCTGTAGTTGAGCAAATTGTTTGTAAACGAGTTTTTAATGATGGTTCCATGTTCTTTAAGCAATTTTGTTTTTGCTAGTTTGGAAAAGATGCTCGAGTTTGGAACTCCAAGCTACAGTAAGTGAGTATCAGGTAAGTCTTTATCCTGGCTCCTGTATGTGAATTGTTCAAGTAGAGATGTATATAGGATAAATGATGATAACATCTTGGATAAGTTGTAAATGTGTGAAGCATAGTAATGTGTTGCATGTTCACATTTGAAGTAAAAGAGTTACTGTATGAATAAAATATTGTGTGATGTAAATGCATATGAGTATCATGTACGGAAATGAGAATTCTGTTAAGATAAAATGAATAAGTCAGATACGAAAATGAATCTGGGTAAGTGTATCTATGTGGGATAAGTAAACATCCATTTGTAATGCCTCCGGTAGGGAAGGTAGATTGCTAACCGAATTGATAGATCATGACATGAGGATGTGTAAATCCATGTGGTTGAGACCCATGTCATATGAGAATATTCATGGTGATGCCTTCAGTGAGATGTAAACTAGATTGGCAGATCACAACATGATGATAGGTGTAAGTTCACGAGGGAGAAATCCATGATACCTTCTATAAAAGTCCCTTGAGATAATAAATATGTGATTTTGTGTGATGTCTGTCTGGCATGATCTACTAAGCCTTTGTGACGTATTCTATATTACCTCTGTGATAAATCTCGTAATGCCTATGTGGCGTATTTAGTGATTTCTGTGTGGTAGAAGCTGGTTATCTGTTTTTGAGGCAAGATTTGGGTAAGTTCTAAGATTTCCTCGATAACTAGTTCTATGATAAGGATCTGATAAGGCTAAAGTTAACTTGGTTTGTTTGGTCTTGTAATAAAGTTTGATGAGCTTTAATGGGCGTTTTCTGAAAGAGAATATGCATCTAATATTCTAAAAAGAGTATCTGCCATACTGGTCTATCAGTGGCGTATTTGTATTTATGAAAGGTCTTAGTGTTCGCTGGACTGAGTTCGTCTACGCTATGTAGGGATGAAATCAAAAGTTATCTGGTATCCGCCATCATTGAATGATTCTCATGTCTCGTTTAACGACCATCTAGAATCTAAAAAGTTTGTCACTTTCGGTGTTTTTGTGTTATGTAAAATAGGCATCTGGAATTCTTTTGGATGATCTGAAACGTTTCATTATTGGTATAAGTTTGATTTGGGATGGACTCAAGATATGATCTTTTCAGAAGTCTGATAGTTACCAAACTTAGTATGAGAATCTACCACATGTAAGATCAGTTAGTAATTATCCACCAAATAGTAGTATTTGTAAATAACCATTCAAGGAAAAATGTTAAGTGTTTGTTTGAAGAGGAAATCCATTGAAAGTAGGCTCTCTATAGATATTCTGCAAGAAGAACCTATGTTGTTCTAAAAAGGAATAAGATCTACATCAACTAGTAAGATATGAAATCATCCAAGGAGTGAAGTGAGAGTTGGTACATTAAGTATTGTAGCTGACATATAAGTCTATATATGATATTATCAAAGCATCTGCCAAAGACAGAATTGTAATAGCCTATTTTCAATGAAATCAGAATAGTGGTTTCAGGACCATAAATTTGACAAGTAGATTTTTTTTATGTTAATGTCTATGGGATGTTTGTAAAGTCGTATTAAAATTTCGTTAAGAAATTTTGATGTTTGCGTGCTTAATTATGTAAAAAGGACTAAATCAAAAAAGGTGCAAAAGTAGAGTTCTAATAGTAGAAAGGGTCAAACAGCTATGAAACTTAAATGTAAGTGGACTTGGATGGTAATTAGACCATTCATAATGTTAGTGGACAAAGATGGGCATGAATTCGGTGTTTTATTTAGTTAATTAATAAGGTTATTAAAGTAATTTAATAATTAAATTAAGAAAAATAACATAAAATAAAAGTATCATATTCTTTAGTTCATGTTTCCACTGAAACTAAACAAGGAAAACTTTCATTTTTCAAGTATTGCATGTAAGTGATTTTTTAGCTCATTTTTAATGATTTCTATGTTTTTTAAGTCATTGTAGCTTAATTTAGCTACCCAAGGATCAATTTGTAAAACTGTTAAAGAGTTAGGGTTTTTCCATGAATGTTTTTGCACAATTCTTGATATTTAATGAAAGACTATGAGTCCTTGTTGATAAATAAACAAGTTTTGTAAAGTGAATTTTGATGAAAATTGTGTTTAGGGACTTATTTATAAAAATGATAGAAGTTCATGGTAAATATGTGAAATGATGGTTTCTATGAGTTGTTGATATAGGTCTCTAGAGAAATCGGCTAGCTTGAGAAAATAATGAAAATGCTTTGATTTCAATTTTTGAGCTCAATGACTAAATTGTGAAAAGTTAAAATGTTAGGGGTCAAATAGTAATTTTATAAAAATATGAAATATGGACTTAGTTGAATAACAAAAGTACTCAATGGATTGAATTTGTCTTTTTAGATCAAGATAGACCACGAACGAATTTTGATCAAGGAAAGCTAAAGCCTCGGATTAGTTGATTCTGTTTTTACGCTCTAATTATCGAGGTAAGTTCTCTGAACTATAATCACTTAAATGTTGTTTAAATTGAATGTTTGTTATGTTGTTTGATGTAAATGAATCATAATAATAAATGTATCGAAGTTATGATGAATTGACAGATATCGAGTCTTGATTGAACCTTAAGAATTCTTAGGATACAAAATGACCATTCATTAGGGATTTCATGTTTCGGGTGCTGGTCTTGAATGTCCTACCGATTGCTGAGGTCTAGTATTTGTTGTGGATACTCCACAGCTTGTGTGAGCAGCATCGTGTAGCTTCCATTCCAATCCACAGCTCGTGTGAGCAAACCCATTTCACAGCTCGTGTGAGCAACGATGTAAAGGAAAGGTTATGGTTGTATGTTTAAGCACACTTCGTGTGAGCTTTCCTGAGTATCCGATGATATTCTAAATGGTTCAACAGACATGAAAAGGAAAGGAATGGTAAGTGTTCAAATGAACTACATTATGTATTCATGGAAAGGAAATGATGAATTCAAATGAAGTATGTTCATGGAAAAATGGCTTACCTTTATGTTTAATTCAAGTGAAATTTGTTTGAATGCACTAACTTGTGTTGGCGATGGTGCTTAGGCTTGTTCCAAGCTTGTGGTTAGATTAAATTATGCTAATACTTATGTTATTTAGATTAAATGGTAAGTTATGTTTCATGTTTTACGAACTTACTAAGCATTATGTGCTTACGTAGTTTTCTTTCCTTTATTTTATAGTTAATCGGAAGCTCATCGAATATCTATCACACTATCCAGCATAAATTTCGATAGTTTTTGGTATTTTGGCTAAGGTTATAACGGCATGTATAGGTGAGCTTGTATTGGTATCTAGTTGATGATTTTTGCATGTATAAGTTGTTTGATACCATTTGATGTTGGCTGAATTGTGTCATTTTGGTACTTGTGATGCATGAATGGTATTGCTCAAATGGTAAGTTTATGTTGAAGTACTAGTGGTTAAGATATGACATGTTTTGGGATGGTATTGAACTAGATGTGTATGAATGAAATGTGGTCAAGTATATATATAAGTTTAGGTAAGTTTGTATGTTTGCATTTGAGGTGCCTTGTATGACATATTGGTTGATTGATTTTAGACTTTTGAATTGGTTATTTCATGGTGGTTTTGCTCATGTTATGATGCCTTGATTATGTGCACAAAATGATTTTAGGTGGTTGTATGAGTTGGTTTTAGAAATGGCTTGACTTTGGCCAATTTCATGTCCACACACCATGAGACACAGGCGTGTGACTCAGCTGTGTGTGACACATGGCCTGGCGACACGATCGTGTGTCCTTGATAGGTTTATTGCATTCAAGTGAAGCTGTTACACGACCTAGAACACAGCCTGGCATACGGGCGTGTGGCTTGGAGAGTTGTAACAGCCTGATTTTGGGCCTAGTCAGAACAGTGGTTTCGGGATCACAAATTCGACATAAGAAAATTTATTTTTATTATATTTTTATGGTCTATGATTTCACGAAATAATTTCGTGAAAATTTCTTCAAAAATTTTGACGTTTGGGCACTCAATTTAGTCAAAAGGACTAAATTGTAAAAGTGCAAAAGTTGAGTTCTACATGCTAAAGGTGTCCAATTGTTATGAAATTTTAAATTGGAGGTCCTTGTATGGTAATTAGACCATTGTTTAAGTTGGTGGACAAAAATGGACATGGTTAGTCATGTTTCCAAAGTTTTTCATTAAGGGCATTTTGGTAATTTAGTTATTAAAATGAATTAAAAACAAAATTGAAAGCCAATTTTTGTCCATCTTCAACCCCTTGGCCGAAACTTGAACGGAGAAACCATGTCTAGGGTTTTTCAAGCTTCCAAGCTCGATTGTAAGTCCGTTCTAGCCCCGTTTTTAATGATTTTTACTTTTTTGAAATCCTCGTAACAAAATCTATCAATTTCTACCACTAATTTGAGATATGGTTAAAGTCTAGGGTTTTGACCCATGATGAATATGTATGTATTTTGATGTTTAATGGTAGAAAAATGCATGTTTGTTGTTAGAGAAATGTCTTTTACTAAGTGATTTTCAGTGAAAATGCCTAAAAGGACTAATTTGTAAAAGTTATAAAATATGTCATAAAAGTGTGTTTTAATGGAAATTGTGGGCTGTTATAGTTATGAAAATGGTTCGGCTAGGCTTAAAGTACAAATAAATTGAATGAAAATCTTTTTAGGAGCCTAGGGCAAAAGTGTAAATATGACAGTTTAGGGGTAAAAATGTAATTTTGCCAAAATGTGAATTTAGGCTAATTTGAGTAGCAGGATGAGTTAATGAGTTAAATGTGTTGTTATAGATTAAGGAAAACAAGATTCGGACTGAGAATGGGAGAAAAAAACAAAGAATATGACGAATAAGTCCTTTTCACTGATTTTGCTTTCGAGGTAAGTTTGTATGTAAATAATGCATCGTTTTTACTTATGTTTTCATATTTTGATAAATAGTATGAATTTTGGCTGAATATTTGATGTAATTGACAAAATATCGACTAGTGAGAAATTTCCCGGTTGAACCTTGGGAATAAAAATGGATACGAGTGACATGTTCACTAGAAACCTATGTGAAATCTAAGTGAAATAAATGATTCGGGTGCTGGTTCGTACGTTCTACCGGTGGCTGAGTTATCCAGCATGTGTTACGGATACTCGACAGCTTGTGTAAGCAACACCGTGTAGTTTCGTCATGACCGACAACTTGTGTGAGCAGACCCGAGATTGTGACTATGTGAAACGGGTGCTAGTCTTATAAGTTCTACCAGTGGCTGGGTAATCCGGCATGTGTTACGGATACCTGACAGCTTGTGTGAGCAGCACTGAATAGTTACATATGATCGACAGCTTGTGTGAGTAGACCCGTGAATGTGATTAGCTCGAGAGCGAGCCTATATGAAAAGTGTGATATGAAGTATCTTTAGCTACATTTGTGGCACTTATGTGCAAATTTTCGAGTATCCAATAATATTCTGATGTGTTCAACGGGAAATGACTAAGTATAAACGAATATGACTAAGTGATGAATAAGTGCAGGTATGTGTGTGTCAATATATGAGCAACGTGCTCGATAGGTGATCGAACTTTGGTAAGTTTGATATGGGGTAAGTGTTACTATGAAAGTTAATACAAAGAAATTATGAAAGAGTAAAATTTGCAATAAAACAGTTTTGGAACAGCAGCAGTTATGTGCCTTTGAAAAATCACCAAAAATGGTGGAAATTGAATTAGAAGTTTAATAAGATACGAAATTAAAGCTTATTGAGTCTATTTTGACATAAAAGAAACGGTGTAAGCAAAACAATTTCATATTCTAAGATATTTTAATTTTTGTGAGACCAAGTTAGAATGATTTCTGAATCCCCTATTATGACTTGGGAAAATAGTTAAAAATTGTACAAAAATAATTATGGGTTATAATTTACATTCTTAAAATCCTTAATGAGTTTACTTTAAAAAGAAACAAATGGAAACATCATCCATATCCCGTATGAGGAGATAATTAATTTTTAGTAAAGAGGGATTAGAACTGTCAGACAGCTGAATAGGGGTAACTTTAATGAATAAACTGTACTTATTGGATAAATAAAAAATTCTAAAAATTTTATGGTAAGAAGATATATGAGTATAGTTTCCAGGAAAATTAACGGATCTTAATTTTGAGTTTCGTAGCTCAAGATATAAATAATTTAGTAACTGTGACTCGAGTAGACAGCTTGAGATGAACATAAGTAAATAGTGAAATTTTGTGCAATTATGATTGTATTACCTTGAGAACATATTGTGAGAATTGGTGAAAACATGTTAATAAATTGCTTATTATTTTCATATAGGATTACTAAGCTATATAGCTTACCCCCTTCCTGTAACACCCCAAACCCGGCCAATACGTTACGACCAGATCTGGTATGTTACAGGAAAGGTAGTTTTGAATTTTAAAGGAACATTGTAATTTAGAAAACTTTTTGTTTAGTGTTTCCATCTTGAAGATAATTTAAAATTTTGTTTGAAGGTTTCTTACCAACTCTTTATTAAAATGACCTAAAAAGTCGTAAACAGGTTTGTTTTACGTAAGCCAAAATTGGGGAATTTCATAAACGTGACATTTGAAAATACTGTTGAGGTTTTAAGAAAAATTCCGAATTATTTAGTTATTCGCATGTCATCTTTGGTTAACATTTGAAAAAAAAATGATTGTTTATATTTTTATTTTAGAAAAACTTCATATTTGACATTTCATATAATATGTAATAACGACATTATATCAAAACCCAAATTAAAGTTATGGAGGCCTTATTACATAGCAAAAAAAAAAAACGCAAAGTAAAAGTAAGTTTAAATAAAGAAATGAAAATTTACGGAAGTAGTAATGCATGGCCACCTCGAAGTCCACCTCGTCTCCAAATCCGTAACTAGGGGTTACCTGCAAAATTAAGCAAAGGGGTGAGTCACCAAGACTCAGTGTGTAATTCCTCTTACCATGCAATCTTGGCCTAAGCCCACAGAAGCACATTGGGCCTTAGCCCTCACAACATGGCATATTAAAAGTGTATGCAATGCAGCCCAGCCCAACCTAGTTTTCAATCCTCTACATCACCTAAATCTGCCAAACACCTGTGGCACCAAGCCATTGTGGTTCCAAACCACTGTGGTACCAAACCACTGTGACATAGTCACTGATAAATATATGTGGGGCCAACCCACTGTGGTACCAAACTACTGTGACAGTCACTGATAAATATATGTGAGGCCAACCCATTGTGGTACCAAACCACTGTGACAGTCACTGATAAATATATATGTGGTGCCAAACCACTGTGGTACCAAACCAATGTGACATAGTCACTGATAAAAATATGTGGGGCCAACCCACTGTGGTACCAAACCACTGTGACAGTCACTGAATCACACTTCCCCTTTTAATATCATATCCCAAAGCCCATGCAACATGTTATCATACTGAGATGAATGCAAACATATTTCCAATGTACAACAGATAATCAAATCATACATATATACATTCGAAAGTAGAATCATAGAGGTACTTACTCGGTGTCTCCAACCTTACCCACAAGGGTATCTCAACTGTTCACACAATCGTTTCGGCTTGTAGCCAACACAGTTATTAATGCGAAATAATAAAGTAGAGTGTGAGCATTACACACATGATTACGCGTAAAACTAAACACTCTAGATCGATGACACTCTCACTAGTAGGAATAACCGCGATTTGTCTATCCCAAACAGATGTCGGCTCTCTACCACAACCCGGTGGAAAGTCTCGAACCGCCGACACAGCACATCGTTTAAACTTAGGAGCAGAGACTACGAGCCCACTCCCCTCCTTAGATTGACTAGCACTCGTATCCATGAAGAGAATCTTTGATCAGGAGATTGGGTTAAGGCAATCGAAAGAGAAAAAGGAATAGGTAAACCCGAATTAAGAGAACTTTCTTACCTTGGTCAAAGAATGAACCGAACACAGATAAACTTGGCTAAAGATTCTAATCCGAAGCGAACATGCCACGTTAAGAGGAGAAAAGAAGAGATTAGCCGCGAACTAACATCAAGAACAAAATAGCCAGTCGGCTATAACCACACAGAACCGAAAGAAAATATAGAAAGAATCGAAAGAGTCTCCCTTACCTGCACAAACAAGAACCGATTGAAGAGAAGACCCTCGGCAACCAACTAGCCCTTTGGTTCTTGGGGTTCGGCTAAAAGGCACAGAATGAAAGAAATGGGTTTAGTTGTCACCAGGAGAGATTCGGCTTCTTTATAGAAGAAAAGGGGATGAAAAGAATGACCATGAATAAAATAAAAGAAGAGAACCTTACCTAGAACAAGGAAAAGCCGAATGGAACCCAAGGAAATTCGGCTCTGGTAGCAATAATAGAAGAAACCCCAAGTTCGGCTAGGGAGGAAACTAAACAAGAACAAAAGAAATAGAGATTTCAGTTTTAATGAAGAAGGTAGAGATGTAAAGGAGAAAGTTAAGGTTCGGTTATGGAGGAGAAGCAAATAGTAGGAGATGAATGAGAGGTTCGGCTCTTGATGACACAAAAGAAACCAATGGCTAAGGATAAAGAAAAGAGAAAAGACGAGAAGAGAGGTGCAAAGAAGTTTCGGCCAACACCAAATTGAAGAGAAGAAAAAATGAAGAGAGGAGGCTTGAGTATTTCGGCACTAGCAGGAAAGAGTTAACAAGAAATGACCCCAAATGCTTGAGTTATCAAAACTGAAAACGTAAAAAAAAATACTTAATCCCAAGCAGAACATTTCGGTGCACACACATTAAGAGCTCTCGGTTTTTGCTATCACCCACCACAATGCCGAAATTCCTAGCCAACTACATCACATAGCCGAAATTCTCCCCCCAATTCCCAACATTCGGCCAACACCTCCACCACACCCCAAAATCCCTTATTTTACTCCACAATTTTCTCCACATCACCCATTCAAACCGATTTGACCACTTCAACTCCCCCATCACCTCTCATCCATCCATTTCAAATTCATTTGACCCATTCAAACTCCTCTTAGAAGAGTCCCGGCCGAATGCTACCTCCTCCTCTCCTTGAGCACAAAAATTAAAGCTCTAGATGCTACAGATGGGATTCGAACTCCTTCCCCTTTGCTCTGCTAATGACACCACCTCCACTTGGACACAAGCTCCTTTGTGTCAACAAGCACACGCAAATAATCTTAAGGCCTACTTCCACTAGCTCTCCCCCCTTAAGCCCAAATACCAAAATTTCACCAAGGCTCTGGCTTGAACCCGAGCCTCCCCAGGACCCCCAAGCATATCTAAATAACAAGCAAAACAAGCCAAGCACACATAAAAACATAAAATGCAGAACCCCTAATTCTAGGATGTTACAGTTCTACCCCCTTAAAGAAATTTCGGCCTCGAATTTTACCTGATGAAAAGAGGTGAGGGATTATTGTCGCATCGCATCTTCTGGCTCCCACATGGTTTCCTCTACACCGTGATTACGCCATAACACCTTGACTAGAGGAACCGACTTCCTTCTCAACACCTTGACATCATGTACCCGATTCAACTCTGGAGGTAACTCAAGCTGATATGCTACTGGTCCCACACGTTTCAACACTCGATAAGGCCCGATGAATCTGGGGCTTAACTTGCCCTTTCGTCCAAACCTTAAAACCCTCTTCCAAGGTGAAACTTCCAGAAAAACCTGATCACCCACTGAAAATTCTATCTCTTTACGCTTCAGATCTACATACAATTTCTGCCTGTCGGAAGCTTCCTTCAACCGAGCCCAAATCAACTTAACCTTTTCCTCCGTCTTTGAAACCAATTCCAGACCCAAAAACTGCCGCTGACCTAACTCTGTCCAGCAGGTAGGAGTACGACACTTAAGACCATACAACGCTCCATAGGGTGCCATCTAAATGCTGGATTGATAGCTATTGTTGTACGCAAATTCTGGCAACGATAAGAAATCCTCCCAACTACCCCTGAAGTCGATAACACAACCTCTCAACATGTCTTCCAAAATCTGAATTACCCTCTCTGATTGACCATCAGTCTGAGGATGAAACGCCGTGCTAAAATCCAGTCTTGTACCCAACGCTTTATGTAACGCCTTCCAGAATCGCGATGTAAACCTAGGGTCTCTGTCAGATATGATAGACACTGGTACCCCATGTAATCTCACAATCTCTGCTACATACAGCTTGGCTAACTTCTGTAGTGAGTAGTCAATACGAACCGGCATGAAGTGAGCGGACTTCGTCAATCGATCGACAATCACCCATACCGAATCCTTCCTATTAGGCGTAAGAGGTAGCCCATTAACAAAATCCAATGTTATCCTCTCCCACTTCCAAAGTGAAATCTTCACTGGCTGCAACAACCCTGAAGGCAACTGATGCTCTGACTTTACCTGCTGACACATCAAGCATTTACCCACAAACTCAGTAACTTCATGCTTCAGACCTGGCCACCAATATTGTTCACGTAAATCTCGATACATCTTACTCCCACCGGGATGCATAGCGTATGGGCTACTATGCGCCTCCCGCAGAATCCTTTGTCTCAACTCGGAATCCTTTGGCATACAAACTTTTCCACGAAAGCACAATATTCCATCACTATTCAGGCCAAAATCTTCTGTCTCACCACCTTCCACTTGCTGAAGTCGAGAACTTAACAATTCGTTTGACAACTGCTTATCCTTGATCTGACTTACCCATGAAGGCTTCACTTAAAGTTCGGCCAACAAGCTTCCATCTTCATACAAGCTAAGATGAGCAAACATTGCCCTCAAATCTAATATCACCTTACGGCTCAACGCATCCGCCACTACGTTAGCTTTACCTGGGTGATACTCAATCGAGCAGTCATAGTCTTTTAACAATTCAATCCACCTCCGTTGCCTTAAATTCAACTCTTTCTGGGTAAGGAGATATTTTTAGGCTCTTACAATCGGTGTAGATAATTGACTCATTTCCATACAAGTAGTGTCTCAAAATCTTCAGAGCGAACAGTACCGCAGCTAACTCCAAATCATGAGTTGGATAATTCACTTCATACGGTCTTAATTGCCGAGATGCATACGCTACCACCTTCCCTTCTTGCATCAACACACATCCTAACCCTGTGTGCAACGCATCACAATAGACGACAAACTACTTTCTAGCCTCAGGCTGAATCAACACTGGTGCCTCCGTCAAAATCCTCTTCAACTTCTCAAAGCTTTCCTGCTGTTTATCTGTCCATACAAACGGTATCCCCTTCCATAATAGCTTGGTTAACGGTGCAGCAATCAACGAGAATCCCTCAATGAACCTTCTGTAGTACCCAGCTAACCCGAGGAAACTTTAAATTTCTGCTACTGACTTTGGTGGTTTCCAATCCAAAATAGCTTCAATCTTTCGGGGATCGACCCTAATCCCCTCGGCAGGCACAACATGCCCCAAAAAGGTAACTTCCCTCAACCAAAATTCACACTTGCTGAATTTGGCATACAGTTGCTTCTCTCCCAAAATCTGCAGAACTATCCAAAGATGTGAATCATGCTCCTCTTTCGTCCTTGAACAAACCAAGATATCGTCTATGAACACCACGGTACACCGATCCAGGTAGGGTTGGAATACCCGGTTCATCATATCCATAAATGTAGCTGGTGCATTCGTCAACCCGAACGGCATCACTAAAAACTCGTAGTGACCATAACGAGTTCGGAAAACAGTCTTATAAATATCCGCCTCCTTGACCTTAAGCTAATGATAACCTGACCTCAAATCTATTTTCGAGAAGACCGAAGCGCCTCGCAGTTGATCGAACAGGTCGTCAATCCTTGGAAACGGGTATTTGTTCTTAATCGTCAACTTGTTCAATTAGCTGTAATCAATGCACATCCGCATCGACCTGTCCTTCTTCTTAACGAACAACACTGGTGCTCCCCACGGAGACACACTTGGCTGGATAAAACCCCGGTCCAACAACTCCTGAATCTGAACTTTAAATTCCACTAGCTCCTTCGGCGCCATCATATATGGGGCAATGGACACTGGAGCGGTTACCAGAAGTAGATCAATGCTGAACTCCACCTCGCGATCCGGAGGTAACCCTGGAAGCTCTTCTAGAAAGACGTCCGAGAACTCTTTCGCCGTTCTAACATCCCTTACAAACAATTCTTTGGTCTCCAAAGCACTGATGAAAGCTAAGAAAGCCTCACACCCTTTTCATACCATCCTTTTCGCCTTTAATGCAGACACCACGTTGGACAGGTAATTCCTTCTCTCGCCTATCACCAACACCTTCTTATCCTCAAGAGTCTTCAACATCATGCGCTTAGCAGCACAATCCAAGTTCGCTCGATACTTAACTAACCAGTCCATGCCTAAAATCAAGTCGAACTCGCCGAATGGCAATTCCATCATATCATCAGGGAGAATAATCCCTTGCACTTCTAAAGGCACATTCCTAAAGAGTTTGTTCACCACTACAGATTGTCCTAAAGGGCTAATCACAGTCATTTCTCTAGGAGCAACCTCAGATTCTATACTCAAAGTTCTAGACACAGTACTAGCAACATATGAATGTGTAGACCCAATATCTATCAAAACTGTAAAGGGCACACCAAAAATAAGGAACGTATCGGTTATGACGTCCGGTGCATCGCCATCCTCTCGACGTCTAGCTGCATCAACCAATCCAGGCTGTTTTGCATCTGTACTACCGGCACCCCTGCCCAGTGCTCCACGACCTCGACCAACACCATTTCCTCCTCTGGTCGAACCACGACCTCTCGGCAGCTGCTGACCACCTCTTTTGGACTGTGCATAACCCTGACCTACTAGCCGTGCCCTGTCTGGCTCTTGTGGACAGTCCCTTATCCGTTGATCCATAGATCCACACCTGAAGCATCCTCTATTACCTACCCAACACTCTCCTGAATGAAATTTCCCACATCGAGCACACTGTTGAGACCGACCAATAGTAACAGGCTTCGCAACTCAACTCGATCCATCAAACCTAGGCCTCTTTTGGAAACCCCTAGCAGATCCTGACGACCCAAAGTTCCTCTTATTCCTACCCCTATCCTTATCCCGATTCTACTTTCTGACCGTTTCACCTCTTCAGCTATCTTTGCCTTCTCAACCAGAATAGCAAACTCTCTTTTCCGTTGCGGAGCTAGCAGTACTCGCAACTCGTCCCTCAAACCATCCTCAAACCGAACACAATGCTCGTAATCAGTTGCGATGATACCCCGAGCGTAGTGACTTAAACACAGGAACTCCGCCTCATACTCAGCCACCGACTTATTCCCCTGGACCAAGTTTAAAAATGCCTTCCTCTGAGCGTGCACATAATTCGCCCCAACATACTTTCCCTGGAACGCTGTCTTAAAGAAGTCCCAGGTAATACGGTCCGCTGACGTACCATCCCTCACTGTGAGCCACCATTGGTATGCCTCATCTCGAAGAAGGGACACTACTCCTTTCAACTTTTCCTCTTCGGTACAGTCAAGATCGCCCATGATTCGTTCAACCGCTTCCAGCCAGTACTCAGCTACGTTAGGAGCCATACTAGAAATGCCCCTAAATATCTCAGCCCCATTTGCTCGAAGTCGCTCAGGAATAGATTTCTGAGCTACTGATCCCGTGTTTACTCCAGCAACCCACTCCAGAACACGCAGCATAGCTTGGGACAAAGCATCGTTACCTCCAGATCAGTCTTGAGGCCCCGCTTCCGCTACTGGTGATGCTGACACTTCACCTTTCGGCACATGCCCTGATTCCAAGTGTTCAGCCTCAACACCCTGGCCACGTATACCACGTCCACGCCTTCTAGCGCTCATGATTACGAAATCGACTTAATCTAATTGAAATTTTATGAATTAGTATATCTTCCACTGTTTATTACCGAATAGTCTTATGAAAATAGAATTAGAAGTAGTTCTTCGCAAAACATATTGCTAAAGGTCTCAATCTCTAAAATTGAATCTCTTAAAACTATCAATCACAACATAATATAATCTTTTCTTAAGAAACCAAGCAGTAGTTAGAAGACTTACAGTACGGATTGGTGCCGGAGACTCGGGTGCCATACTTTCAGAAAACATGTATTTTTCTAAACCATATTCCAAACCAACTTGAAAATATTTTTTTGAACCCATTCCACAGCCGAGTTTTGCAACCTAGGCTCTGATACCATAATTGTAACACCCCAAACCCGGTCAATACGTTATGACCAGATCTGGTATGTTACAGGAAAGGCAGTTTTGAATTTTAAAGGAACATTGTAATTTAGAAAACTTTTCATTTAGTGTTTCCATCTTGAAGATAATTTAAAATTTTGTTTGAAGGTTTCTTACCAACTCTTTATTAAAATTACCTAAAAGTCGTAAACATGTTTGTTTTACGTAAGCCAAAATTGGGGAATTTCATAAACGTGACATTTGAAAATACTATTGAGGTTTTAAGAAAAATTCCGAATTATTTAGTTATTCGCATGTCATATTTGGTTAGCGTTTGGAAAAAAAGTGATTGTTTATATTTTTATTTTAGAAAAACTTCATATTTGACATTTCATATAATATGTAATAACGACATTAAATCAAAACCCAAATTAAAGTTATGGAGGCTTTATTACATAGCAAAAAAAACCCAAAGTAAAAGTAAGTTTAAATAAAGAAATGAAAATTTACGGAAGTAGTAATGCATGGCCACCTTGAAGTCCACCTCGGCTCCAAATCCGCAACTAGGGGCTACCTGCAAAATTAAGCAGAGGGGTGAGTCACCAAGACTCAGTGTGTAGTTCCCCTTACCACGCAATCTGGGCCTAAGCCCAGAGAAGCACATTGGGCCTTAGCCCTCACAACATGGCATATTAAAAGTGTATGCAATGCAGCCTAGCCCAACCTAGTTTTCCATCCTCTACATCACCTGAATCAGCCAAACACCTATGGCACCAAGCCACTGTGGACCCAAACCACTGTGGTAGCAAATCACTGTGACATAGTCACTGATAAATATATGTGGGGCCAACCCACTGTGGTACCAAACCACTATGACGATCACTGATAAATATATATGTGGTGCCAAACCACTATGGTACCAAACCACTGTGACATAGTCACTGAAAAAAATATGTGGGGCCAACCCACTGTGGTGCCAAACCACTGTGACAGTCACTGCATCACACTTCCCCTTTTAATATCATATCCCAAAGCCCATGCAACAT
The DNA here is from genome assembly GCA_005393395.2 of Gossypium australe. NCBI lineage: Eukaryota > Viridiplantae > Streptophyta > Magnoliopsida > Malvales > Malvaceae > Gossypium > Gossypium australe. Next base: position 44,951,656 of record CM016619.1, read on the forward strand.
GTTATCATACTGAGATCAATGCAAACATATTTCCAATGTACAACAGATAATCAAATCATACATATAAACATTCAAAAGTAGAATGTAACACCCCAAACCCGGTCAAAATGCTACCACCGAATCTGGCATGTTACAAAAAAGGAAAATTTAGAAGCCGAGTTAAAAATCATGAGTTGCAAAAATTCTTTGCATATCACTGTACCTTTGGTGAAAATTTAAAAACAATTGTTTACTTAAGCCATAGTACAGTTCAGGTTTCGTAATCCAAAGTCAAATTTTAAAGAAAATCTATATTGAGCGATCAGTTGAAACTATCTTGAGTCTTAGCTTGAAAATTTGAGTTAATTTGTTACTAAAACCCGATCGTAATTAGCCGATTATAAAATCTTAAAAATTTAAGTTTTTAACTGTAGAAAAGACCCACTTAGATTTTTTATTAGGCATGCCATAACAATTAAAACAAATTCGAAAGAAAGAAACCAAGTTAACGTTTAAAAGGCCTTATTACAATACCAAAATCCGAATTAAAGTAGTAATGATCCCAAAATAATTATTAAAGATAAAATCACTCAAAACGTTATGCATGGCCACCTCGAGTCCACCTCGGCTCCATATCCACGGTCTAAGAATTACCTGCAAAAATTAATGGAGGGGTGAGTCACCGAGACTCAGTGTGCAAATCCCCGTCCAAATGAGCTTTGGGCTCTCACACAATTTCATATATTATGCAAGTATGCAATGCAACCCAACCAACCTATTATGCTCAGCCTCCATATCTCCTGAATCTACCCAATATCTATGGCACCTAGCCACTGGTGGTACCTAACCACTGGTGATTCCAAACCACTGGTGACAAAAGTCACAAATAATAATACGTGGGGCCATCCCACTTGTGGTACCAAACCACTGGTGACAATCCCGTAATAGATATATATGTGGGGCCAACCCACCGTGGTACCGAACCACTGGGACGAGTCACAAATCATCATATATGTGGTACCAAACCACTGGTGGTTCCAAACCACTGAGGCTTAGTCACAAGATATAAGATTATGTGGGGCCAACCCACTTGTGGTACCAAACCACTGGTGACAGTCTAAAAGAGATCATATTTCCTCCCTCTTCACCTCATATCCCAATTTCATGCTCATGTTTAACAGTTGATTAACATGGTATGCTCAAGCTTACAATACATGCATTCATTGATAACAAACATAGTAGAACTTACCTGGAGTCCTCGCTTTTACCCACAAGGGTATTTTAGTGACCAATAACGTCACTCCGGCTTTCAGACATAATAGTTACTAACAAAATAACACACGATGTGTGTGAGAGTTACACACCTCATAACACGTAATACCACGTTATCTATGTCGCTACTCTCGCTAATCGGTACTACTGCTATTTGTCTACGGCTCTACTCAGAAGCCGACCCACAACCCGGTGGCCAATCTCGAACTACTGACACTACTCGCTTCTTAAACTTAGGGGCTGGGACTACAAGTCCAACCCCTCCTATTGCCTGGTTGACATTTGAGTCCATGAACAAACCTTGGTCACTAGATCGATAAATCCCGAAGATTAAGAAGGTTTGAATCCTGCACCGCTCGAGTACTTGAATTGACTAGAACCAATTGTCCCTTTAAACACTCCAAACGCAGACCAAAAGCCAGAAGAACGCAAAGACAAAGCCCCCTACAATCAGCTAAGAGTTTAAAGAATATGATTACAACCCTCGACACTCAAACATGAGAAGAGATGATTGAACCGAAAGGAGAACACCTACCCCCAACCACTAGAGAGATCGATTGGAAATGGAGGAAAATAGGTAACAGTCAATCCACTACAACAAGAGCCGAAAGAATACGAATGTCAGAGGGTTTCGGCTAACCAACAAATAACAATCGAATGAGAAGTTTCAGCTTCCTTCTTAAAGAAATCAAGAGAAGAAAATGAGTAGATGATTAGAGAGATTCAGCTAAACCAAGAAGAACTTACCGAATGCCGAAAATGTTCTGCTCTAGAAAAGAGATGGAGAAGAAAGGTGCTATCTACCTAGAGGTACTCGGTTAAGGTGTTCAAAAAGAAAAAATGAGAATAGAACAACAGAGTTTTGGCAATTGATGAGGCTTCAGAGGGTTTCGGCTTTGATGTTAATGGCAAAGAAAATAAACAAAAGTGACAAATGAGAGGCAATGTAGGTTTCAGCCAAGCACAAAAGTAGAAGAAAAATGAGAAGAGGATTGGGAGGTGTTTCGACTTTGGTGAATGAAAAAAAAGGAAATGCAAAACAAAAATGGTATGAGAGTGTTTTGGTTTTGGTATTTGAGAGAAAAGCGAAATGCACAAAGTGATATGTGTGTTTCGGTTTTGACAAAAAGACTTAAACAAAGGAATGCCCTCAATTTCACTAGCTAGCCGAAATTTTCAACACTACCAATGCTATCACCAACATTTGGCCACCCCCTAACATCTTTCAAAATTCGGCTAACACTCCCCCTCTCCCACAAACACTATGCCGTCCCCTCAATCCCTCCTTGACTCCCTCTCCGCCACTCATTCAAATCGATTTGAATCATTCAAACTTCTTAAATCCCTCTCCACCATTCCTTTGAAATGTTTGACCAAGTCCTACCTCTCTCCTCCAGAGTCCAAGCTGAAAGCAACTCTCCCCCACCTTGGCGTAAAAAAAATCCCAAAAAGAGATTCATGCAGCTCGAACCTGCTCCCTGCCAGCTCACCTGAGGCGTCACTCCCCTGCCTCCTAAGTGGCGCCTCCTTGCCACTTTACCAAGGCACTTCTTATGCCAAAACATACAACCAACCACCCTTAAGTCCTATCCCATTCAGCTCCCCTTCAAAGTGCCCAAAAAGCAAATTTTTACCAAGACCCCGGCTTACCCCTAAGTCAATCCTGGACCCTAAAGTACCCTAAGCTAGCATGACAAACATAGCATTCACACACAAACACATAAAATGCAAAGGCCCTAATTCAGGATGTTACAGTTCTACCCCCTTAAAATAATTTCGGCCTCGAAGTTACCTGGTTAAAAGAGATGAGGGTATTGCCGCCGCATAACATCCTCTGGCTCCCATGTAGCTTCTTCTGCCCCATGGTTCCACCACAACACCTTCACCAAAGGAACTGATTTCCTACGCAATACTTTGACATCCCGATCCAAGATCTGCACTTGTTCTTCCTCAAAAGATAAGTCTGGGCTTACTTCAATTTCTTCTACTGGTACAACATGAGACGGATCCGAACGGTAGCGTCTAAGCATCGAGACGTGAAACACATCATGGATATGACTTAATTCTGAAGGTAGCTCGAGCTGATAGGCTACTGGCCCCACACGTTTCAACACACGATAAGGCCCGATAAATCTGGGGCTTAGCTTGCCCTTCCGCCCAAACCTAAGCACTTTCTTCCACGGTGACACCTTTAAGAACACCTGGTCACCCACCTCAAATTCTATGTCCTTACGCTTTAGATCCGCATAGGACTTCTGCCTGTCCGAGGTTTCCTTCAGTCGAGCCCGAATTAACTTAACCTTGTCTTCCGTTTCAGCAACCCATTCTGGACCCAACAACTGACGCTCACTCAACTCTGTCCAACATGTAGGAGTACGACACTTCTGACCATACAACGCTTCATACGGTGCCATCTGAATACTAGATTGGTAGCTGTTGTTATACGCGAATTCCGCCAACGGTAGAAATTCTTCCCAACTACCTCTGAAGTCTAAGACACAGCCCCTCAACATATCCTCCAAAATCTGAATTACCCTCTCTGACTGTCCATCAGACTGTGGGTAAAACGCTGTACTGAAATCCAACTTTGTACCCAACGCTTGATGCAACGCCTTCCAAAATCTTGACGTGAACCTAAGGTCCCTGTCTGAGATGATAGACACCGGTACCCCGTGCAACCTTATGATCTCTGCTATATACGACTTAGCCAACTTTTGTAGAGAGTAGTCGACCCGTACCGGTATGAAATGAGTGGACTTCGTCAAACGGTCAACTATTACCCAAACTAAATCCTTCTTAGTAGGCGTAAGGGGTAGCCCACTAACAAAATCCATTGTGATCCTTTCCCACTTCCACTGCGGAATCTTGACTGGTTGCAACAACCCCGAAGGCAACTGATGTTCTACCTTTACCTGCTGACACGTCAAACACTTACTCACAAATTCGGTTACTTCTCGCTTTAGACCTGGCCACCAAAATTGTTCCCGCAAATCCCGGTACATCTTACTAGCTCCAAGATGCATAGCGTATGGACTGCTATGTGCTTCCTGAAGAATCTTCTGCCTCAAATCCACATCTTTTGGCATGCAAACCTTTCCATGGAAACATAAAACTCCATTGCTGTTCAAACTGTACTCCTCTAATCCACCATTCTGCACTTGCAGAAGTCGAGCGCTCCAAACATCATCTGATAATTGTTTCTCTTTCACCTGATTCACCCATGTCGGCTTCACTTACAGTTTCGCTGTTAAAATTCCGTCATTGTACAAACGAAGGTGGGCAAACATTGCTCTCAAGTCTGATATTACCTTACGGCTCAACGCGTCTGCCACCACGTTAGCCTTACCCGGATGGTACTCAATCGAGCAGTCATAATCCTTCAACAGCTCGATCCACCTCCGCTGTCTTAAATTTAACTCCTTCTAGGTAAGGAGGTATTTTAAGCTCTTGTGATCCGTGTAGACGATGAACTTCTCCCCATACAAGTAATGTCTCCAGATCTTCAGGGCGAAAACTACTGCAGCCAACTCCAGGTCATGTGTCAGATAATTTACCTCGTGAGGTCTCAATTACCGAGAAGCATACGCTACTACTTTCTCCTCTTGCATCAGCACACATCCTAACCCTGTATGTGGCACATCACAATAGACAGTAAACTCTTTCCCTGCCTCAGGCTAAATTAACATCGGAGCTTTTGTTAAAATCCTCTTTAACTTCTCAAAACTTTCCTATTGCTTTTCAGACCACACAAACGGAACCCCTTTCCTTAACAACTTAGTTAACGGTGCTGCAATCAAAGAGAACCCTTCCACAAACCTTCTGTAATACCCAGCCAGACCAAGAAAACTCCGAATCTCCGTCACAGACTTAGGTGGTTTCCAATCCAACACAGCTTCAATTTTCCTAGGGTCCACCCTAATCTCCTCAGCAGACACCACATGGCCCAAAAAGGTAACCTCCCTTAGCCAGAACTCGCACTTACTAAACTTAGCAAACAACTGCTTCTCCCTCAGAATTTGCAAAACCACTTGAAGATGTGAATCATGCTCCTCCTCAGACTTCGAGTACACCAGAATATCGTCTATAAACACTACGACGAATCGATCCAGATATGGTTGAAAAACCCGATTCATCATGTCCATAGCTGCTGGCGCGTTGGTCAACCCAAACGGCATCACCAAAAATTCGTAGTGACCATAGCGAGTATGAAATGTCGTCTTATGAATATCCGCCTCCTTGACCCTAAGCTGGTGATAGCCCAATCTCAAATCTATCTTGGAGAAGAGTGATGCTCCCTTAAGTTGGTCGAACAGGTCGTCTATCCTCGGCAACGGATTCTTATTTTTGATTGTTAACTTATTCAACTGACAGTAATCAATACACATTCGCATTGATCCGTCCTTCTTCTTAACGAATAGCACCGGTGCTCCCCAAGGCGATACACTCAGTCGGATAAAACCCCGATCTAACAATTCCTGAATCTACGCCTTTAGCTCCACTAACTCCTTCGGCGCCATTCTATATGGGGTAATAGACACTGGCGCTGTTCCGGGTAGAAGATCAATACCAAACTCCACCTCGCGATCTGGTGGCAATCCCGGAAGCTCTTCTGGGAAAACATCGAAAAATTCCCTCACCGTTCGAACATCCCCCACAGTTGATTCCTTGACCTCCAAAGCACAAACATAAGCCATAAATGCCCTACATCCTTTTCTCACCATTCTCTCGGCCTTCAAAACGGATACCACATTAGATAGGTAATTCCTTCTCTCGCCTATCACCACCACCTCTACACCCTCAACAGCTCTTAACACCATACGCTTGGCCGAACAGTCCAGATTTGCTTGATACTTCACTAGCCAATCCATACCTAAGATCAAATCGAACTCCCCAAACGGCAGTTCCGTCAGATCAGTCGAAAAAACTACCCCTTGAACTTCCAGAGGTACATCCTTATACAGTTTGTTCACCACTATAGTTTGTCCTAGATATCTAACTATAGTAATCTCCCTAGAAGAAGTCTCATAGTCTAAGTTTAGAGTTCCCGCTATAGTACTAGCAACATAAGAGTGCGTCGAACCAATATCAATCAAAGCAGTATATGGCAAACCATAAATTAGGAACGTACCAGTTATGACGTCCTGTGTGTCGCCCTCCTCTCGATGCCTAGCTGCATAGACCAACCCAGGCTGTCTCGCATCTGTATTCCCAGCACCTCTATCCGGTGCTCTACGGCCCCGACCAAAACCATTACCTCCTCTGGCTGGACCACGACCCCTCTGCTATTGCTGACCTTCTCTTCTGAATTGTACACGCCCTTGACCCTCAGACTGTGTCCTAACGGGCCTCCGTGGGCAATCCTTTACCCGATGTTCCATCGATCCACATCCGAAGCATCCTCTACCACCTGCCCAACACTCTCCTGAATGAAACTTTCCACATCGAACACACTGCGGTGGCCACTGAGCAGCAACAGGCTTCACAGCTTGACTCGGCCCGCCTAATCTAACCCTCTTCTAAAAACCCCCAGTAGACCTTGATGGCCCAAAACCCCTTTTATTTCTATTTCTCTCCTGATTCTGCTTTTCGGACTGCTTTACTTCCTCGGCTATCTTAGCCTTTTCTACAAGAACAGCAAATTCCCTATCTCGCTGTAGAGCAATCAACACTCGCAGCTCATCTCTCATACCGTCCTCAAACTGAACACAGCGCTCATGGTCCGTGGCCACAATACCTCGGGCATAACGGCTTAACCGTAAGAATTTCGCCTCATACTCAGACACCGACTTACTCCCCTGAACCAGATTCAAAAATGCCTTACGCTACGCATCCACATAACTTGATCCGACGTACTTTCTCTGAAATGCTATTTTGAAGAGATCCCAGGTGATATCATCAACCATCGTACCATCCCTGACTGTGAGCCACCATTGATAAGCCTCGTCTCGCAGAAGAGACACGATCCCTTTCAACTTCTCCTCTGCCGTAAAGTCAAGATCATCTATTATACGCTCAGTCGCTTCTAACCAGTATTTAGCTGCGTTGGGAGCTACACCAGAAACGCCCCTAAATATTTCTGCTCCATTGGATCGGAGTCGTTCAGACACAGATTTCTGGGCCCCCGTACCCATGCCTGCTCCAGGAACTCTCTCCAGGACCCGTAGCATCGCTTAAGACACCCCATCATCTCCATCTGTTTGGTCCTAAAACTCTACTTCCGCAACTGGCGGTGGCGGCACCTCATTTCCTAACACATGACCAGACCCTACTGGTTCCGATACAGTAATCCTACCCCTACCACGTCCACGTACATTACGCCCACGTCCTCGAGTGCTCATGACTAATGTTCGCGATTTAATCTCATTAAGAGTTTTATGAGTTAGCTTTTCTTCCACTGTTTATTACTGAACAGTCTTATGAGTATATTATCAAAGTAGTTGTTTTTACGAATGCATACATTCCTACAGGCTTCAGTCTCTAAAGTAAATTTCCTAATACTAGCAATCACATCACAGAACAATTAAATCATACAATCAATAATTAGAAAACTTACCATCGCGGATCGGTGCCAGAGACTCAGGTGCCATGCTTCCCGAAAACATGTATTTCATCAAAAACCCTTTTTTTTCAAACCATCTACTGAAAATAATTTGGGCCTTATACTCACAGCCAAGCTTTTGAACTTGGCTCTGATACCATAATTGTAACACCCCAAACCCGGTCAAAATACTACGACCGAATCTGGCATGTTACAGAAAAGGAAAATTTAGAAGCCGAGTTAAAAATCATGAGTTGCGAAAATTCTTTGCACATCACTGTGCCTTTGGTGAAAATTTAAAAACAATTGTTTACTTAAGCCATAGTACAGTTCAGGTTTCATAATCCAAAGTCGAATTTTCAAGAAAATCTATATTGAGCAATCAGTTGAAACTATCTTGAGTCTTAGCCTGAAAATTTGAGTTAATTTGTTACTAAAACCCGATCGTAATTAGCCGATTATAAAATCTTAGCTGGGGATTACCTGCACAGTTAAAAATGGGGTGAGTTTACGAAAACTCAATGTGTAATCCCCTATTACGGTCACAGTCTGGACCCAAGTCCATACGGTATCAGTTTGGGCCTAAGCCCTATTCGGTAATAATCTGGGCCTAGGCCCCAAAATCATATCAATGCAATGAACATGTACCCAACCCATACCAACCAAACTCTCCACCTGTACCAACCAATCTCTCCATGTGGGGACCATGTCAACCCACCCAGCCAACACACCAAGCTTAGCACCGGTTGCGGCACTAAGTTAATAGAACGGCTCGGCGCCGTAGACAGAACGACTAAAAGCAATAAATATCGCAGCATCGTTGCCGATTAACTAAACGGCTAAAAGCCGTAAACAAAATGGTTATAAACCATAATCAGGATGGCACAGAGCCATAATCAGGATGGCATAAAGCTATCGATGACTGTAATAAGTTTGTCACATATCCGTCAGCGACGGTAATATAATCGACACACAGCCACAGGTAATTATGATCGACACAGAGTCATCAATATATATGTTAGGCACATAGCCACGGGTAAATACGATTGGCACAAAGTCATAATCAAGATGGCACAGAGCCATATTTATCGCAGAAAGGCTGAAAGCCTTGTACAGAACGGCGATGGGCCGTACACTTCCTCTGTAACTTTGTCCCAACCCCATGCAATATGTCGTGTATGTCATGCTCAATCATCACAGCTGTATGCAGAATGACCATACTTAATAACAATCATTTAAAACATATATTACAAGCATATCAGTCACACGACCACAGTCAAGTTAGTAAAACACAGTCATACGATCACAGTCAAGTCATGGCACAAAATCAGTCTTTTACCCTCAGGGGCAGAATAGTCATTTTACCCTATAAGGGTATTTCGGTAATCCTACCCTATAGGGGTAATTTGGTAATTCTACTCATAACTAGTCCATGTGTGCAGTGCGTCTCAAACATAATGAATCACACAATTAACTCATACAACAATAGTACTACCACGAGGGTACAACGGTCATTTAATCGGTTAGGGGCAAAATGGTCATTTCGCCTCGTAAGGGCATCTCGCTAATTTTATCGATCGAGGGTATTTCGGTAACTTTACCCATAGAGGGTGTTTTAGAAATTTCGTAAACCAGGGGTATTTTGGTAATTTCACAAATCAGGGGTATTTCGATAATTTTACAATCTAAGGGTATTTCGGTAATTTCAAAAATTAGGGGTATTTCGATAATTTTACAATTTGAGGGTATTTCGATAATTTCACAAATCAGGGGTATTTCGGTAATTTTGCAATTCGAGGGTATTTCTGTAATTTTGTAAACCAAGGGTATTTCAGTAATTTGTAAACCAAGGGTATTTTAGTAATTTTAAACCAAGGGTATTCTAAACAAAGATGACGATGCGAATGGCCCTAGGGCCTATTCTCAGCCCAAATGGTCCCATATGCTCGTGTGGCCCATTTAGCCCAAATCTAGCCATAGATATGAGATTCACATAGACCAGTTCAATATCTACTACACAATCATACAATTTATTCATACGGGCCCACGGGCCCATTGGCCCCACATGGCCCATCGAGGCCCAAAGAGCCTAAACCCACAAGAGCACTCATGATGGCCTCAACTATCGCGTCGAAGCCCCCACACGTGCGCTTGCACGCTCGTGTGGCTACCATTGCCGTGTGACCGGCATTTCGGCATTTGCCGCTCTGCAGTTAGAGTAGTACGAAATACACACCTGATAGGAATCAGAGTTAATCCGCGCTCCGAACACTCCTATGCCCAAACTCCAACCAAGGTATCCTTACCCTCCTTATAGATGCTCTATTTAAAGCCATCTTCTCGCCTACTCTCATGCTAGCTTCCCGATGTGGGATCCCTCCGTCAGCAGAGTTTAATTCCAACACAACCACCTGTCACTCCAACTTAGCAAAATAAATATCCCTTTTTGCTTGCAATAGGATTCGAACCCTTGCCCTCTCCTAGGCTCCAGACGCTACATGCCACCATAACACAAGCTCCTTTTGTGTCTTAAAACAAGCACAAGTAAATATAAGTCTATGGGCCAAAGTCTAAGTTCATTTAAAAGGAAATCAAAATCAATTGCAAGCGCCAAGACTTGAACCTTGGACCCCTTGCTTCCTCTATGGCGTCACTTCCTTGTCTCCCATGTGGCGTCATTTGCCACTAGACCACAACTCCTTTTTGTGTCATTTTTTCCACATTTTATTCTTAAAGCGTACTTACTAACTCCCAGGGTTTTATTCACGTAAAACCAAAATTTTTCCTAAAGCCCAGGTTTGATCTCGGGACTTCATAGAAGCCCCCTAACCTTTCAAAATCACTCACCTAATAGGTCCAACTTGCATTAGTGCCATTCTCTTGTTCTCAAAAATTTTAAACGCTCCCAAGCCCAAGTCCCAATAGGCCCAATTCTACTAGGCCTAAATTTATGTTGTTACAATTCTACCTCTTTAAAGAAATTTCGTCCTCGAAATTTCTAACTACCTAACAGTCGTTTAACACAGACTACTCTACTACGCTGCCGCTGCGCACTCTCATCCCAATAACACTAATACACTTTTAACTTAATCTTGAAATCTCTTACACACAACCAAACATCTAACCACTGAAACAAACAGATTTTTATCACACATGCATACAATTTCTATATTCAAACATCACATCCAAACAAAACACACACAGAATAAATACCAAAAAAAAAAAAATACAGTCCAATATCTAAAGAACCACCATATTTCTAACTTACTGTATTTAAAATTCTAAACGGTCAAAAGTATTCAGAAACTTACAGATTCGGCACCGGAGACTCGGTGTACCACACTTTTGGAAAACAATCAATCCAATTTCAGAACATCAAATCTTTTCAAGCCTTTTTTATTTTCAAGCCTTTTTGAAACAATACTTTTAGAAATTTAATTTTGTAAACCCAATTCACAACCGAGTTTTGTAACCGAGCTCTGATGCCATTAAATGTAACACCCTCAACCCGGCCTAGAAGTTAGGCCCAAATCTGGCGTGTCACATTGAAGAGTTTTTCGAAAACCATGCTTTCATTAGAAACCCTTCTTAAAGAATTTAAAACTTTCTGCTATGTAAAACCTCAGATTTCGTTTGCTTATCTTCAAAATGTAGTTTATTAAAAGTCATTCTTTTGCAAAAATCATTATTACTTTCAAAACCTTGTTTGTTGCAGAAGTTTGATTCAAACATTTGCGAATACGTGATATTTTGAAAACAATGGTTATAGTTTTAAAAACTCGTGTTTAACAGACCAGCAGTTTGTAATTTAAAGAAATACCAAATATAAGTTAAAAAGAAAAACCCAATAGCCTTATTACAAAAATTATTAACCCAATAATTTAAAACAACTAAATTAAACTAAAATCGCTAAGTTTAGTCTTTAAACTATATCCAACGTGTGGCCACCTCCGAGTCCTCCGCAGCTCCAAATCCTCTAAGGCTAGGGATTACCAACACAGTTAAAAATGGGGTGAGTTTATGAAAACTCAGTGTGTAGTCCCCTATTACGGTCACAGTCTGGGCCCGAGCCCAAACGGTATCAGTCTGGGCCTAAGCCCTATTCGGTAATAGAATGTGCCCAAGCCCTATTCGGTAACAATTTAGGCCAAAGCCCCAAAATCATATTAATGCAATGAACATGTACCCAACCTATACCAACCAATCTCTCCATGTGGGGACCATGTCAACCCATCCAGCCAACACACCAAACTTAACACCGATTGCGGCGCTAAGTCAATAGAACGGCTCGGTGCTGTAGATAGAACGACTAAAAGCCATAAATATCGCGGCATCGCTGCCGGTTAACAGAACGGCTAAAAGCCGTAAATAGAATGGTTATAAACCATAATCAGGATGGCACAAGCCATAATCAGGATGGCACAAATCTATCGGTGATTGTAATAAGTTTGGCACATAGCCATCAGCGACGGTAATATAATCGGCACACAGCCACGGGTAATTATGATTGACACAGAGTTATCAATATATATGTTAGGCACATAGCCATTAGTAAATACGGTTGGCGCAAAGCCATAATCAAGATGGCACAGAGCCATATTTATTGCAGAAAGGCTGAAAGCCTTGTACAGAACGGCAATGGGCTGTACACTTCCTCCGTAACTTTGTCCCAACCCCATGCAATATGTCGTGTATGTCATGCTCAATCATCACAACTGTATGCAGAATGACCATACTCAGTAACAGTCATTTAAAACATATATTACAAGCATATCAGTCACACTACCACAGTCAAGTTAGTTAAAACACAGTCATACGATCACAGTCAAGTCATGGCACAAAATCAGTCTTTTACCCTCAGGGGCAAAATAGTCATTTTACCCTATAAGGGTATTTCGGTAATCCTACCCTGCAGAGGTAATTTGGTAATTCTACTCATAACTAATCAATGTATGCAGTGCATCTCAAACATAGTCAGTCATAGAATTAACACATACAACACTAGTACTACCACGAGGGTACAACGGTCATTTAATCAGTTAGGGGCAAAATGGTCATTTCACCTCGTAAGGGCATCTCGATAATTTTACCGATTGAGGGTATTTCGGTAACTTTACGCATAAAGGGTATTTCGGTAACTTTACCCATAGAGGGTATTTTAGTAATTTCGCAAACCAGGGGTATTTTGGTAATTTCGTAAATCAGGGTATTTCGATAATTTTGTGAACTAGAGGTATTTTGGTAATTTCACAAATCAGGGGTATTTCGGTAATTTCATAAATTAGGGGTATTTTAGTAGTTTTGCAATTCGAGGGTGTTTCGATAATTTCACAAATTAGGGATATTTTGGTAATTTTACAATTCGAGGGTATTACTGTAATTTTGTAAACCAAGGGTATTTCAGTAATTTGTAAACCAAGGGTATTTCAGTAATTTTAAACCAAGGGTATTCTAAACAGAGATAACGATGCGAATGGGCCTAGGGCCTATTCTTAGCCCAAATGGACCCACACGCTCGTGTGGCCCATTTAGCCCAAATCTACCCATAGATATGAGATTCACATAGACCAGTTCAATATCTACTACACAATCATACAACTTATTCATATGGGCCCACGGGCCCATTGGCTCCACATGGCCTATCGAGGCCCAAATAGCCTAAATCCACAAGAACACTCATGATGGCCTCAACTATTGCGTTGAAGCCCCCACACGTGCGACGCACGCCCGTGTGGCTACCATTTCCTTGTAACTAGCATTTCGGCATTTGCCGCTCTACAGATAGAGTAGTGTGAAATACACACCTAATAGGAATTTGGAGTTAGTCCGCGCTACGAACACTCTTATGATCAAAGTCCAACCAAGTTATCCTTACCCTCCTCATAGATCGCTCTATTTAAAGCCAGCTTCTCGCCTACTCTCATGCTAGCTTCTCGATGCGGGATCCCTCCGTCAGTAGAGTTTAATTCCAACACAATCACCTGTCGCTCCAACTTAGCAAAATAAATATCCCTTTTTGCTTGAAATGGGATTCGAACCCTTGCCCTCTCCTAGGCTCCAGACGCTAAATGCCACCACAACACAAGCTCCTTTTGTGTCTTAAAACAACCACAACTAAATATAAGTCTATGGGCCAAAGTTTAAGTTCATTTAAAAGGAAATCAAAATGAATTGCAAGCGCCAAGACTTGAACCTTGGACCCCTTGCTTCCTCTCTGGCGTAACTTCTTTGTCTCCCATGTGGCGTCATTTGCCACTAGACCACAACTCCTATTTGTGTCATTCTTTCACATTTTATTCTTAAAGCCTACTTACTAACTCCTAGGGTTTTATTCACCTAAAACCAAAATTTTTCCTAAAGCCTAGGTTTGATCCCGAGACTTCATAGAAGCCCCCCTAACCTTCCAAAATCACTCACCTAATAGGTCCAACTTGCATTAGTAGCGTTCTCTTGTTCTCAAAAATTTTAAACGCTCCTAAGCCCAAGGCCCAATAGGCCCAATTCTACTAGGACCAAATTCAGGTCGTTAAAGAGCTATAGTTTAGTCGGTTCTTGGACTGAACATAGCATGTATGAGTCTAGAAATACATGCCATTGTATTACCTGTGATAGTGTGATAACTCCGGACTCAAATTTAAGTATTTTTTTTCATTTGATTAAGTTGAAAGTAAAGCACAAGCCTCCGTTCACGGTGCAGCATCTCGTGGAAGTAGGCCCGTATCTGTGGGATGGGGAGGAGAGGCAAAGGAAGCCTTCTTTCAGATGATGTCAGAGTGGTTCTCTAAGTTCGTGTGAACAAACCCAATGGCTCAACGACCTCCACCCCTATTTGTACCCCAAATGGTCCCCGTAGTTCCTTAAGGTTTGGAGCTAGTATGAGCGAGCAAGTCTCTAGTTGATAATATCTGTTAGTGTAGGGCTGAAGAGTTCTGAGGTACAACCGAGAATGATCCTGAAAGAGCTGAATTTTGGTTAGAAAATACTATGAGAGTTTTCAATGAATTATCATGTACACCGATGGAATGCGTGAAATGTTTTGTATCATTGTTGAAAGATTCGGCTTATTAGTGGTGGAATACCTTAGTTGCGGTTGTCCTGAGGGATAGGAATACTTTTAGACTGAATTCTGAAAGAAATATGTGAGCTAGAGATTCTTAGACAAGAAACGTAAAGAATTTCTTGAGCTGAAATACGGTCAGATGACAGTATCTGAATATGAGAGAGAATTTGTTCGACTCAAGAAGTTTGCCTGATAATGTATACCAACAGAGGTTTCTATGTGCACACGGTTTGAAGACGGGTTAAACGAAGACATCAAGCTGTTAGTCGAGATCCTTGAGTTGAAAGAATTTGTAGTTCTGCTTGACAGGGTGCACAAAGTCGAGGAACTGAGAAAAGCCGATTCTGAGGCTCATGATTCAAGAAAGAGATCTATGGGAAAGTCATACCAATCGCTGTCGAAGAAGGTGAATGAGTATCATGGTCGTTCATTAGCTTTGATGGGTTATTCTTGGAAAGAATGTGGAAAACAACATTCGATCATGAAATCTCAAGCTATGTTTGTAGCGAATGTGGGTAGTGTTAGAAACAACAAGCCCGAATGTCATCAATGTAATAGATAATACTTCGGTGAATGCAGATTGAAAAATAGGTCCTATTTTAAATGTGGTTTGTATGAACATTATCTCAGAGATTGCCCAGAAAGGTCAAATAAGGAAAAGGCTCAGATTACATGACCGAGTAATACAGTTGCGAGAGGGAGACCACCCCGAAACGCTGGTAATGCGGGTAATAGCTGTAGTGGGACAAGAGACTCTGCTGTGAGATCTGAGGCATGAGTGTCGGCTAGAGCTTATGTGATCTGTGCTCGAGAGAAAGCTTCAGCGCCCTGTGTGACCACTGGTACATTTTCTATCTTTGATACTAATGTTAATGCTTTGATTGACCAGGGGTAAACGCACTCATGTATATGCACGAATTTAGTGTCAAATAAGAAAATACCTTTTGAATCTACTGAGTTTTTGGTTAAAGTAATGAACCCCCTAGGTCAATATGTGTTAGTTGACAAAGTTTGTAAAAATTTTCCTTTCATGATTTAGGGTTGAAACTTTTTAGCAGATTTGATGTTACTACCTTTTGATGAGTTCAGTTTGATTTTGGGTATGGACTGGTTAACTCTGTGTGATGCTTTTGTGGATTGTAAATGAAAGCATATTGTGTTAAAATGTTAGAACGGTGAAAAGCTTCAAATTGAATCAGATAGATTGAATAGTGCATCTAATGTTATTTCGGCTATGTTGGCACAAAAATATATTAGAAGAGGTTGTGAATCGTATCTCTCTTATATATTTGAATCCAAAGTTTCAAAATTGAAGCTAGAATCAGTTTTAGTGGTATGTGTGTGTACAAATGTGTTTCTAGAGGAGTTACCAGGGTTACCACCTGTAAAAGAGGTGGAGTTTACTATTGAGTTAATGTCGGGAACATCTCTGATAATGGTAGCTCCATATAGAATGGAATCTACAGAATTGAAAGAGTTGAAAAATCAGTTGCAGTAGTTGCTCAGCCCAGTTTTTTCCTTTGGGTGCTCTTGTGTTATTTGTTAAGAAATAAGATGGGTCCATATGATTATGTATCAACTATGGACAGCTCAACAAGGTCAGGATCAAGAACAAGTATCCATTGCCACATATTGATGATCTATGTGACCAATTGAAAGGTACAACAGTATTTTCAAAGACATATCTTCATTCTGGTTATTATCAGTTACGGGTTAAAGACTCGAATGTGCCAAAAACTACGTTTAGAACCAGGTACGGACATTATGAGTTTCTGGTGATGTCATTTGGTTTGATTAATGCACCTGCTATATTTATGGACCTGATGAACAGAATATTCAGACTATTTTTAGACAAATTTGTTGTATTCATTAATGACATTCTAATCTATTCACGAGATAAGACAGAGCATGCTCAACATTTGAGAATTGTTTTGTAAACTTTACGCAAAAAATAAATGTTCGCTATGTTCAGCAAATGTGAGTTCAGGCTCCAAGAAGTCAGGTTTTTGGGACATTTGGTATCGGCAAATGGCATTATAGTTGATTCGAGCAAAATTTCAACTGTGGTAGATTGGAAATCTCTGATACATGTATCTGAAGTAAGAAGTTTTCTGGGTTTAGCTGGATATTACAAAGTATTCGTCAAGGGATTTTTGATGTTTGCTACATTGTTGACGAGACTGTTGTAAAAAGATGTTAAACTGGAAAGGTTTGAGAAATGTCACCAAAGTTTTAATTAGTTGAAAGCTTCATTAACCGAGGCAACTGTGTTGGTTTAGCTAGAGTCCAGTAAAGAATTTGTGATTTATAGCGATGCTTCATTAAATGGTTTGAGCTGTGTTTTAATGCAAGAAGGCAAAGTGATAGCATATGTGATCGCTGAAATCAGAGCTTTAAAATTTATAAAACGAATGATCAAACCTGGAAACAAACTCTGACAATGATTAAAGGTAAGTGTACCTATCAAACAGTAGTATAGCTTAGGCAAGACCGGATTGTCGAACCCAAAGGAACTAAAAGTACTAATACTAACTTTTTTTATTATTATTAAGCCTAAAATAAAGTGAAGTTGCTTTAATCTAAATTAACGATTACTAAGCTAAAGACGCAAAGACAAAAAGAATGAATTGGGAAATAACTAGAAGAAAAACTCAGTTGATCACGACGATACCCTAAGGAAGAATCCAGCTAGACTTCACTTGTTATCAAACAATGAACCATACAATTTATTCACTTAGTTTGATCCGTAGGACTCCCTAACGTATATTAAACCCTCTCTCGAGGCGAATAATGTCTAACCCTAGGTTAATTAGTGGAACTCTCGTTCTCTTGTAATAACCCCCTTGAATAGCAGTAAATCTATCTATGGGCTCCCATATTAGGTTTCACCCTAATCCGGCAAAATCTCGTCACCCTATCTCTAGGCGTGCGATCAACTTCGCTTAATTATGCTAGATCTACTCTTAATCAGGGTCTATTCCTCCTCCACCTAAGCACATCAAACTTGAATCAATATCCGCGAAATATTAACTCAAGAATTAAGCACACATAATTAAGAACAAACTAAGTATTTATCATATTATTCAGTAAACGATAACAAGATTCATCTAGGTTTCATCCCCTTTAGGTATCTGAGGGGTTTAGTTCATAACAAATAAAGAAAATATCTCAAGAGAAAAGATAAACCAAAACATAAGAAATCCCTAAAACTCCTTGAAGGAATTGAAGGAGAGACCCGCCGTCTTGAGTAGAATTAAGGCTTCTTGGGATGGATCAACTGGCTAACTTCGAGCGATTCCCTCAACTCTGACCTTTCCGGCTTGGCTCCTTGGCCTAGCTCGACGCCCCCTTCAAATTTGGTACTTAGGGGTTATTTATAGGCTCTTGGAATGCAATTCTTTCTCCCTAAGTATCCTTTTTGACTGAAATTGTCTAAAGCCACGACAGGGGCACGGCCATGTCACACGCCCGTGTGACTCGTCTTCAAGCCGTGTTCGGATTTCTAAGTTGAGGCACGACCGTGTAGTTCGGGGGTGAGGCCGTGTTCTAGATGCTTGACATGGCACGGCCGTGTGCTCTTTGAGCCAGGCCGTGTCGATTTCATGATATGGCCCATTTACTCCGTTTTGGGCCCGTTTTATGTTCTTTTCATCCTCGGGTGCTATCCTGGGTATAAGACATGAAAAGAAAGGATTAAGAGCACCTTTTTACATAAATTGAGGAATAAATCATCCAAAAACAAGCTAAATGTGGGATTAAAATATGTTATAATTACGGTTTATCAAATACCCCCACACTTAAGCTTTTGCTTGTCCTCAAGCAAAATTCTCAACATACAATTAAAACGAACTTTCCATAATTCACAATTCCTACTGACAATGCCTTATCATAATTCATAGATAATTTATACATGGATAATTCAATTCAAAGAGTCCTAAAGATTCAAATAATGATAAGTCATTCATTTGTAATTCGAAAACGTAGGTGTCTCCCCTTATCTGGATAATTACCGTTAATTTGAAATTGACAAGAGTTAACATCCTTACTAAAAGATTCACTCAAATCACTCAAAGTGTTTAAGGTTCATAAAAAGAAGCACTCATACATTGAACCTGAAAAGTTAATCCTATAGGCTTGCCTGA
Source organism: Gossypium australe (assembly GCA_005393395.2). NCBI lineage: Eukaryota > Viridiplantae > Streptophyta > Magnoliopsida > Malvales > Malvaceae > Gossypium > Gossypium australe. Next base: position 44,970,647 of record CM016619.1, read on the forward strand.
AATCAAATCTCCACCACTGTAAAATGAGATGATAAACAGATCAAAGGTCTTTGTTAGGGTCGTAACGGGGCTAGGGTTAAGGTGTGGATAAAGGCTGAAATTAGAAGGTTAGAATCAAGATTGAATTGACAAGTACCTACATAAGAATACTGAAAAAAATATTTACATTAACTGAAAATAATAATCCTAATAATACGAGCTCTTTCGGAAAATAAGCTTTAACTGTATAAGCTCACCACTGATACTGAATATATTTCGATTTTTTTAAGAACAAACTAATAATAATAATGGATGAATTCAACTCATGCTCTGATTTAATTCGATAACTAATCAAATCATATCTCGATTAAAGGGTAGTCAAAAGGAGGGTGATAACAAATACAAAGGGTTTTTGGGTTATTAATAGGTGAGTCAATAAAAGGGGTTGTTAGGATCAACGGGGTTCACTAGGGGTTAATTTATGGAGGTAAGCTATTTAGTGCCTTTATCATCTCTGTATATCAAATCATGAATGTGGTCTCAACATGTATAAACGAGGCAAGTTCTAGAATAGCAGTTCAAAGTTGACACACTCATAATCAAAAGGTGAGCACGAACAAGGATATATGCTCTATAAGGCTCAAAATCTCACAAAAATTATGGGTGTTTTGACATCAATCTCATAAATTTCAAATTTCAAAGCAATATTCAAATTTAGGTTAACAACCTAGCAAAAATTTTTTTATTCTGAAAAATAGACTTATCATGCTTGATTCTCTAATATCTTTAAAATTTAATTATCAATGCACAATTATCAATGACTTAATCTGAAACATGTCAATGAAAATCATAAATCATCAGAAATTTCATCCTAATTAGTAATATGAAAATTTTACTTAAAAACAAGACTAAATTCAGGGATTTGAGAATAATGAAAAAAGTTTGGCCGAATTTGAGAATAATGCAGAAAGTTAGGCCCTTCTTTAGATAAATATCCATCCCTCACACTTAAGATGTACATTGCCCTTAATGTACAAAGATAGGTATAACATTTATGGGATAAATCAAAAGAGAAGGGGAAAGAATACTCCCTAAATTTTGGATGGTGTCCTTGGAGGATGGTAGAGGTCGTGGTGTGTATGTTTGAAGAGGTCGGTCTGGATGACGAACTTGTGCTAGATGAAGAAATTAGGGAGCTCGTTGAGGATTAGCCAGGGATTATTTAGACACATTTAAAATAACCTAAATGTATAATTTAAAACAAGAAAGAAAAAGGAAATGAGACTAAGAAGGAAAATAAAAGTAGAAGAAAAGGTGGATGAACCGGAGAGTCCTTATTGATGGATGGTTCGCGAGGTGGGTGTGACTTCTAGGGCTACGGAGGTACTGGCGGTGGCGGAAGTGGCATGATTCCCTAGCAGCCTGGCGAACCTAACACTAAGAAACTAAAATAAGTTAAACTAAACTAAGCATAAGATTGTCAAAGATAAGGAAATTGAAGCAAAAGAGAAAAGAAAAATAAAAACTAATTGGTGTCAAAGACCCTTGGCTTGGTGAGTAGACGAAGCTGCCGGCATGAACTCATGTTGATCGTTCTTCTTTGAGAAGACTATGGTTGGCCTTTTTCGCTTCTTCGACATGATGTTGGATGGCTCAAGGATCTAGAGATTTATTATAAAGAGGAAAAAGTCTGGGAGGGAGAAGGGAGAAAAGAAAAGAATGAAGAAATCAGATGGGGAGAAGGGGAAGGGCTGTGGGGTTTAAATAGGATTTCAAATCTGGCACGTTCCCACGCCCATGGACCAGGGGCGTGTCGATTTACACGGTCGTCTCGCACGGTCGTGTGTCTGTGTATGCTGTATCTCCCTGGCTGTTCTTCTACTAACCACGCCCATGTATGTGAAGTCAGTACGTTACCACGGTTGGGAGGCACAGGCGTGTTCTGCCGGTGGTCGACTAGTCAGTAACCTCGCACGGTTGTAAGACACGGGCGTGTTCTGCCCATGGTGTATAAGTCAGTAGCTTCACACGGTCGAGAGGCACGGGCGTGCCACTTTTACGGAGCCCGTGGGGTAGTGGTTGGATCCGTGACGTCGAAAAGTGGTTGGGACTGATTCGCACGGCCTCTGATAAGTCAGTACGAAGATTTTGGTGGTCCACATGGTCATGGACACGGCCGTGTGTAAGACCTTGTGGCCTTAAAATTCCGCACTTTTGGTTAGTTTTAAAAGGAAACAAAGAAGGAAAGTAAAGAAACTGAAAATAAATTTAAAAGTAAAAAATGTTAATGCTCGGGTTGCCTCCCGAGAAGCACTCGTTTATAGTCTTAAGCTAGACTTTCCTTGGAAGAAAAAAAATCAGGGAGGTTTAAAGGTTTTAATATCTTCCCTCATACTTACAGTTCTATTTTCTTGACAAAGTTCAAGTCGAGAAGCGTTTACCTTAAAATTACCGAATGTTGGATTGCTTATATCGACTATTCCATGAGGGAAGATATCGTGTACCTTAAGAGGAATTTCCTCGCTTACGTTCAGGTCTGATGTGATGATGTGAGGATCAGCTTTGTCTAACAGCACCTGGTCTCCTATTTTGAAGTGATTTGATGCTCCTACGAGTTCTTCAGGTGGTTCCGGTTCTTCTTTGACATGTTTCTTCTGCTCTTTTAATTTGTCGACCCTAAGGCTTTGTTCATTATGTAATTCATCTTTGTTGGTTTGGGGTCTAAGATTTGGCTCAGGATTGTATTCCTGTGGTGTTTCCTACGGTGAAAGTTGAACAATTTGATTATCAAATGAAGTGACTTTTTTTCCTTCGTCGACTGTTGTCCCGGCCGAGTTAAGAGCTTGGAGACTGAGTGATTTGTCACCTACACAAAGAATGAGTTCTCCTATGGCAACATCAATTTTGGTTTTGGCAGTTGCTAGGAAAGGTCTTCCTAAAATTAAGGGGATTGAATTATCCTCATCCATGTCTAAGACAACAAAATCTACTAGTAAAAATTTTTTATCGATTTTAACAAGAAAATCTTCGATAATGGCCTTAGGAATTCTAACCGTTTTATCAGCTAATTGAATGCTCATCCTAGTTTGTTTGGGCTTCCCTAGACCTAGTCTTTTAAACAATGTATAAGGCATGACAAATTATGCTTGCCCCCAAATTAGCTAACGCATTATCAATAGTTAAACTACCAATTAAACATGGAATAGTAAAACTCTTTAGATCTTTTAGCTTTCGTGGTAGTTTATTCTGTAACATTGTTGAGCATGCTGCGTTTAATTCCACATAGCGCTCTTCATCTATTTTGCGTTTGTTTGTCAAGAGCTGTCTTAGAAATTTCCTCGAGTCTGGCATCTGAAAAAGAGCTTCAAGAAGAGGTAAGTTAATATGTAATTTCTTTAAAAGTTTAAGAAACTTACCGAACTGTTCTTCTGAATCATCTCTTTTCATTGCTTCGGGATAAGGTATACGAGGTTGGTTCTCTTTGATTACTAGTTTTGGCTTTTCTTGCGTTACCTCTGTTTTACCTTTGTCTACATCTTTGTTTGGTTCGTCTAACCCTCTGCTATCATGATCTGTGATGGCTTGAATTTGCTCCTTAGGGTTAATCTCGGTGTTGCTTGGTAGACGCCCTTGCGGTCGTTCAGACATTAGCTTTGCGAGTTGCTCAACTGCATTAGTGACTTCCTTGACTGACTTAGTAAGTTCTCCAACTCGGTTCTCGTTGTTTTTAATTGTTCTTTCAGTTTCATGGAAATGGTTTTCCATGTTTACCATAAGTTTTGATAGCATCTGTTCGAGGTTTGGCTTCTTCTCTTGTGGGTAAGGCTGATTTTGGAAGTTTTGAGGAGGTTGTTGCCTTTGGTTTCCTTGACCTCCCCACAAAAAATTTGGGTGGTTCCTCCAACCTGGATTGTAAGTATTACTATAGGAATTATTATTGGATCTGAAATTATTACCTATATAGTTCATCTATTCGCTCTCTGCTTCCGGTTGGTAAGGTGGGTACTCAGGATTCGCCACAGTTCCACTTGCGTTGCACTGCATGACTGGGTGTACCTACGAAGAACACAAACTATCAAGCTTTTTATTTATCATCTCTATCTGTGTTGATAGTGTGGTCACTGCATCAAGGTTGTAAACTCCGGCTGATTTTCTTGGTCTAGTCCTTGTCACTTGCCACTGATAGTTATTCAGTGACATCTCTTCAATGAACTCGTAGGCTGCTTCAGGAGTTCTGTTGTTAAGGGTTCCACCGGCAGCTGAATCAATTAGTTGTCTTGTTGAGGGGTTTACACCGTTATAGAATGTTTGGACTTGTAGCCACAAGGGTAGACCATGGTGTGGACACCTTCTCAAGATATCCTTGTATCTCTCCCATGCGTCGTTTAATGTCTCTAAATCCATCTGCACAAAAGAAGAGATATCATTCTGTAATTTGGCCGTTTTGGCTGGTGGGAAATATTTCAATAAAAATTTTTCGGTCATTTGTTCCCATGTAGTGATTGATCCTCGAGGTAACGAGTTTAACCACTATTTGGCTTTATTCGTTAAAGAGAAAGGGAATAACCGAAGACATATGGCATCATCAGAAACGCCATTTATTTTGAAGGTATCACAGAACTCTAAAAATTTAGCTATATGAGTGTTTGGATCTTCGTCCTGCAAACCATCAAATTGAACAAACTGTTGAATCATTTGTATTGTGTTAGGCTTTAATTCAAAATTGTTAGCAGCTATAGCAGGCCTAACAATACTTGATTCCGCTCCTGTTAAATGTGGTTTAGCATAATCAAACATTGTACATGGAGCATTGTTCTCCCCCACATCATGTGGTGGTGGATTATTCTTGTCCATCCCTTCAATAGGATTGGATCTGCCTCCTTGATCTTCCTCTGTGTAATTTAGGGCTCGCCTGATTTCTCTGCGAGTCCTACGAACGGTAGCTTCAATTTCACTATCGTATACCAAAGGTCCTCTCGGGTTCCTTCTAGTCATAAACTAGAGGTACCTGCTGAGAAAAGAAAAAGAAGGAAAATTTAGCAAAAATTAAAATTTAACCTAAAAAATATAAAAAAAGTAAATTGCAAAAAAAATGGCTAAAGTAATAAAAATAGAGCTTTCTTAATATTTTAGTTCCCCGGCAACGGCACCAAAAACTTGATCGCTGAAATCAGAGCTTTGAAATTTATAAAACGAATGAGCAAACCTGGAAACTAACTTTGACAACGATTAAAGGTAAGTGTACCTATCAAACAGTAGTATAGCTTAGGCAAGACCGGATTGTCGAACCCAAAGGAACTAAAAGTACTAATACTAACTTTCATTTTATTATTTAGCCTAAAATAAAATGAAGTTACTTTAATCTAAATTAACGACTATTAAGCTAGAGACGCAAAGACAAAAAGAACGAATTGGGAAATAACTAGAAGAAAAACTCAGTTGATCACGACGATACCCTCAAGAAGAATCCACCTAGACTTCACGTGTTTTCTAACACTGAACCATACGATTTATTCACTTAGTTCGATCCGTAGGACTCCCTAACGTATATTAAACCCTCTCTTGAGCCAAATAACGTCTAACCCTAGGTTAATTAGTGGAACTCTCGTTCTCTTATAATAACCCCCTAGAATAGCAGTAAATCGATCTATGGACTCCCATATTAGGTTTCACCCTAATTCGGTAAAATCTCGTCACCTTATCTCTAGGCGTACGATCAACTCCGCTTAATTATGCTAGATCTACTTTTAAGCAGGGTCTATTCCTCCTCCACCTAAGCACATCAAACTTGAATCAATATCCGTGAAATATTAACTCAAGAATTAAGCGGACATAATTAAGAACAAACTAAGTATTTATCATATAATTTAGAAAACGATAACAAGATTCATCTAGGTTTCATCCCCTTCAGGTATCTGAGGGGTTTAGTTCATAACAAATAAAGAAAACATCTCAAGAGAAAAGATAAAACAAAACATAAGAAATCCCTAAAACTCCCTGAAGGAATTGAAGGAGAGATCCGCCGTCTTGAGTAGAATTAAGGCTTCTTGGGATGGATTAACTGGCTAACTTCGAGCGATTCCCTCAACTTTGACCTTTCCGGCTTGGCTCATTGGCCTAGCTCGACGCCCCCTTCAAAGGTGGTACTTAAGGGTTATTTATAGGCTCTTGGAATGCGATTCTTTCTCCCTAAGTATCCTTTTCCAACTAAAATTGTCTAAAGCCACGACAGGGGCACGACCATGTCACAGGCCCGTGTGACTCGTCTTCAAGCCGTGTTCGGATTTCTAAGTTGAGGCACGGCCGTGTTCTAGATGCTTGACATGGCACAGCCGTGTGCTCTTTGGGCCAGGCCGTGTCGATTTCGTGATATGGCCCATTTACTCCGTTTTGGGCCTATTTTATGTTCTTTTTATCCTCGGGTGCTATCCTGGGTATAAGACATGAAAAGAAAGGATTAAGAGCACATTTTCACATAAATTGAGGAATAAATCATCCAAAAACAAGCTAAATGTGGGATTAAAATATGTTATAATTACGGTTTATCAGTATGCTTCTCGACAGTTCAAACTGCACGAAAAGAATTATCTGACTCACGATTTAGAGCTTGCAGCTACTGTTTTTGCTTTGAAAATTTGGAAACACCATTTGCACGGAGAAAAATGCCATACCTTTGCTGATTATAAAAGTCTAAAGTATTTGATGTCACAAAAAGATTTGAATTTGAGACAGCGCAGATGGCTCGAGTTATTGAAAGGTTATGACTTGATCATTGATTATCATCTGGGAAAGGCTAATGTTGTTACTGATTTATTGAGTAGAAAATATTTATTTGCTTTGTGAGCTTTGAACACGCGGTTAATGTTGATTGATGATGGTTCGGTTTTAGCTTAATTAAAAGCTAGACCGACTTTTCTGCCATAGATTTGCAAAGCTCAAAAATGTGATGACGTTTTCATAGCTAAATGGAAACAGATTGAGACAACAACTGATTCAGATTTTCATGTTGCTTTTGATGATAGTTTGTACTTCAAAAGAAGAATTTGTGTTTCGAGAATTTTTGATCTCGTTCAAAAGATTTTACAGGAAGCTCACAGTAGTAGCTTGTGGTTTCATCCCGGTAGCAATAAAATGTACGGTAATTAGAAGCAAATGTATTAGTGGCCAGGTATGAAACGAGAGGCTCCAGAGTTCGTATCAAAATGTTTGGTTTGCTAGTAAGTTAAAGCCGAGCATCAGGTACCTTCTAGTTTATTACAACCTGTAATGATTCTAGAGTGGAAATCGGAACATGTCACAATGGTATTTGTATCAGGGTTGCATTTATCCCTAAGAAAGAAAGATGTTGTATGGGTCATTATAGAACATTTGATGAATTCCACGCATTTCATTCCAGTGCGTATGGATTTTTCACTCGTGAGATTGACAAAGTTATATGTTGTTGAGATCATTAGATTGTGCGGTGTGCAAGTTTCTATTAATTCTGACAGAGTTCCGCTATTTACATCTCGATTATGGAACAAGTTACATGAAGCTCTAAGTACTCAACTGCATTTTAGTACAACATTTCATCCTTAGAACGATGGTTTGTCCGAGCGACTAATTCAGATACTCAAAAATATGCTTCGATGTTGTGTTTTAGAGTTTGAAGGTAATTAGGACGGATTCTTACCATTAGTTGAATTTGCATACAATAATAGTTATCAATCGAGCATTAAGATGGCACTGTACGAAGCTTTGTATGGTTGGAAGTGTCGAACTCTATTATACTAGACGGAGCTAAGTGAGAAAAAGTGTAACACCTTGAATTTGGGCCTAGAAGAATTGGGCCTATTGGGCCTTGTGCATGGGAGTGTTTAAAATTTTGAGAACAAGAGAACAGCATTAATGCAAGTTGGACCTATTAGGTGAGTGATTTTGGAAGGTTAGGGGGCTTTCATGAAGTCTCGGGATCAAACCTGGGCCTTAAGAAAAATTTTGGTTTTAGGTGAATAAAACCCTGGGAGTATGTAAGTAGGCTTTAAGAATAAAATGTGGAAAAATGACACAAAAAGGAGTTGTGGTCTAGTGGCAAATGACGCCACATGGGAGGCAAGGAAGTGACGCCATAGAGGAAGCAAGGGGTCCAAGGTTCAAGTCTTGGCGCTTGCAATTCTTTTTTTTTCCTTTTAAATTAACTTAGACTTTGGCCCATAGACTTATATTTAGTTGCGCATGTTTTAAGACACAAAAGAAGCTTGTGTTGTGGTGGCATGTAGCATCTGGAGCATAGGAGAGGGCAATGGTTCGAATCCCATTGCAAGCAAAAAGGGATATTTATTTTCCTAAGTTGGGGCGACAGGTGGTTGTGTTGGAATTAAACTCTGCTGAAGGAGGGATCCCACATCGGGAAGCTAGCATGAGAGTAGGCAAGAAGCTGGCTTTAAATAGAGTGATCTATGAGGAGAGTAAGCATACCTTGGTTGGCGTTGGGCATAGGAGAGGTCGGAGCGCGGATCAACTCTAGATTCCTATCAGCTGCGTATTTCACACGTGTGGAGCTTCGACGCGATAGTTGAGGCCATCATGAGTGTTCTTGTGGGTTTAGGCTATTTGGGCCACGATGGGCCGAAAGGGGCCAATGGGCCCGTGGGCCCAATCGGATAAGTTGTATGATTGTGTAGTAAATATTAGACTGGATTATGTGAATCTCATATTTGTGGTTAGATTTGGGCTAAATAGGCCACACCAGCGTGTGGGCCCACTTGGGATGAGGATGGGCCTTAGGCCCATTCGCATCATTATCTCTGTTTAGAATATTTGAGTCGCTCGAGGTGACTATAGACCTTCTGAGGGGTTGACAAAATTACTGAAGTACCCTCGTTTGCAAAATTATCGAAATACCCTTGGTTTGCAAAATTACCGAAATACCCCTAGTTTGCAAAATTATTGAAATACCCCCGGATTGCAAAATTACCGAAATACCCCTGATTTGCAAAATAACTAAAATACCCCTGATTTGCAAAATTACCAAAATACCCCCAATTTGCAAAATTACCGAAATACCCCAGTGTGTGAAATTACCGAAATACCCTCGATTTGTAAAATCACCGAAATACCCCTATAGGGTAGAATTACTGAACTACCCTTGTAGGGTAGAATTATCGAAATACCCCTGAAGGGTAGGATTACCGAAATACCCTTATAAGGTAAAATGACTATTTTTCCCCTGAAGGTAAATGATTGATTTTGTGCCATGACTTAACTGTGATCGTATGACTGTGTTTTAACTGACTTGATTGTGGTCGTGTGACTGATATGCTTGTAATATATGTTAAATGACTGTTACTGAGTATGGTCATCTGCAAACACCTGTGATGATTGAGCATGACATACACGACATATTGCATGGGGTTGGGACAAAGTTACGGAGGAAGTGTACGGCCCATTGCCGTTTTGTACAAGGCTTTCAGCCTTTCTACGATATTTATGACTTTTAGCCGTTCTGTTAATCGGCAACAATGCTACGATATTTATGGCTTTTAGCCGTTCTGTTAACCAGCAGTGATGCTGCGATATTTATGGCTTTTAGCCGTTCTGTTGATTTAGTGCCGCAACCTGTGCTAAGCTTGGTGTGTTGGTTGTGTGGGTCGATTTTATCCCCACAGGGTGTGTTGGTTGGTACGGGTGGTGTGTTGGCAGGATCGAGGTGGGATGTATCCTCATACTGTTGCATATCTGTTTATGAGATCTGCCACTATACTGGGCTTAGGCCACTTGTTCTACTATTGGTTTGGGCTAGGCTCAATTGATTCTGTTATGGGCTGTGACCCAAATGATATTGTAGTGGGCTATGACCCATGTATGCTCTGAACTAGACTGTACTGTTACTATTAAAGGGCTTTGGCCCAGACTGTTTCGGGTTCTGTTTCTGTATACTGACTGTTACTCTAGCAAGGGGATTACACATTGAGTTTTCGTAAACTCACCCCGTTTTTAACTGTGTAGGTAATCCCCAGCCTTAGACGGACTGGTGCTACGAGGGACTCGGAGAAGGCCACACACTACTTATGGTTTCCGTTTTGATTATTTAAGTTCAAGTATTTTGATTTGGGTTGTAATAAATTATTTGTGATATTTATTTATGATGTTTTCTAACTGCTAAAAGTGGAATATGACTTCCAAAATAATAACTACTTTCAAACACTACATTTCCGCAATGTTTTCAAAATGCTTCTGCAACTCAATTTTTAAACATCACCTTTTCGTAAATTCTTTATTTTAAATATGCTTCCGCAACAGATGAGGTTTTAATAGTAAATACGTTTTCAAGTGGATAATAATTGCTTAAGTGTTTTGAGTTTTTAACCAAGAGGCTTTAACTCTTAAACAAGTTTTAAAAAACAAGAAATATGATTTCTGAAAAACACTTCAATGTGACATGCCAGATTCGGGCCTAGCTTTTACGTTGGGTTTGGGGTGTTACAAAAAGTTATTCGGCATTGATTTGATTTGAGAAACCGAGAAAAATTTAAAGTGATACGTGATAGTTTGAAAGTGGCTTCGGATCGATAGAAATCTTACGCAGATTTGAAAAGAACAGACATTGAATTGCAAGTCGACGACAGAGTCCTTTTGAAAGTACTGCCTTGGAAGAAAGTTCTTCGTTTTGGCCGGAAAGGAAAACTTAATTCGCGGTTTATCAAATAATACGAGATCATTGAGAGAATTGGGCCAGTAGCCTACATATTGGCTTTGCCATCAGAGTCAAAAAATATTCATAATGTATTCCATGTATCACTGTTACAACAGTATCAATCAGATCCTTCACACATAATTGCACCTGTTGATGCTGAGATACAGCCAGAAGTGACGTACAGTGAGGAATCGATTAGAATTCTAGCTCAGGAAGTTAAAGAATTGAGAAATAAAAGTATAACTTTAGTGAAAGTTCTCTGGAAATGTTATGGAATAGAATAGGCTACCTGGGAATCAGAAGAAGCAATGAAAGTGCGTACACGAACCTCATTTATGGTAAGATTTTTAGGAACAAAAATTCTTTTAGTGGAGAGTTGTAACAGCCCGTTTTCAGTGAAATTGGAATAGTGGTTTTTGGACCACAAATCCAACGAGTAGATTATTATTATTTTACTATTTTAATGTTTATAGGATGTTAGTAAGGTCGTATTAATATTTCGTTAAGAAATTTTGACGTTTGCATGCTTAATTATGTAAAAAGGACTAAATCAAAAAATGAGCAAAAGTAGAGTTCTAATTGTAACACTTCTAACCCGTATCTATCGCCGGATTAGGGTTACGTAGCATTACCAGACTAATCTCATAAACAAACATAAAATTCAATTTACAGTTTTCATTTCAATTAAAAACCATACAAATACAATCATATAATCCCTAACACGAACCCTCGAGGCCAAAAACAAACATCAAAAAATGGTTCGGGACTAAACAGACAACTCAGAAACTTGTTGGAAAAACATAGAAAATTTTTGAAAATATAGGGGACACACGCCCGTGTGGCCCGGTCGTGTATCTTACATGGCCAAAGACAAGTCCATGTTGTAGGCATGTGGACATTCGAAATGGGACCACTAGGCCGTGTCCCAGCCCGTGTCCGACCCTGCGTAACTCTCTGACTTGAGTCACACGAACAACCACACGCCTGTGTGACCAGCCCGTGTACCCTTCGAAATGGCCTCACACACCCGTGTGCCAGACCATGTGCTAGGTCGTGCAAAAACAGTAGGGCATATTGACTTGGTTTCTAAATAAACACCAGGGAACACACGACCTTGTGTCACACACGACTGAGTAGACAAAAATTAGGCTATTTACCAAGCCATCATTCTCATCCAAACTTGCATTCACCTACATAAATCTAATGGCATATAACATGGCCTAAATAGGTATTCAAACCAATCTCAACCATGCCTAATTCATGTTAATTCCATACCATCAACCACAAGTCACATAAGTATCACAATAAGCCATTCAATTCATGCCAATTTTACATTCACAAATCAACTAAATAGTCACTTTCAATTATGCACTATTTTACCTAAAACCACAAGCATATCAATCTAAAATTTCAACCATTTGATACTCAAGCTACCAATCCACAAATCACCATTCACATGGAAATTTTAAACCACATCACAAAAGGGCATTTACTTACACATATATATACATAGCCAAATATACCAAAATAAACCAAATCACATGGCTATACTCCTAATCAAAACATACTTCATTTACAAGCCAAATCAATTGGCTAAATCCATCATAAACATATACCATATTAACCACAACTTCTATACATGCCATCTAACCAAATACATAAATTCAAAAGTACCAAAATGATAGCTTGATAGTGTGATGAGGTCTCCGACGACTCCCAAATCCGAGCAAACTTCGATATTCACTATAAAACAAAGAAAAGTAAACATATTAAGCTATAAAGATTAGTAAGCTTGTATAGTTAATAAGTAGAACTTACCATTCATTCACCATTCAAGTAATATAAACATAATATACTACAAAACCATTTAATCACAAAGTTAACATTTATTCATTCACATAATTAATCATGAATTCACAATTTTATGGATTCAATGCTCATATGATTTCCGTACATACCTGTACTGATACGTATCTATCTCTCACCATTTCATATCCTTGATATATGTAACGCGTAGGTTTCTGCAAGTGTACACAGTCGTTATCATGTAATAAGTAAGTATCAAGTTATCATCTCCACCGGGATTGTATTTGTGCTAAGTCACTTAATTTGTAAAATTATATTAACAATTTGGTAAATAAAAAAAAACAATATAGTTGAGAAGTGGTGATTGTAATATATTAAACTAAATGCAATGATCCCTAAAGCAAATTATCCTAAGTATGGAAATTATATGAATGAAATAGATTTTAGTACAATTAAACACAATTTGCGACAATTAAAACATAAATAAACTAGGACAATTACTTTAAGTAAACTCAATTTATTATCAACATGCTTAATAACATTCGGAAAAACATTCCATGGCGACTCGATCTTTCATAAGTTTGGAAACCACATTAGGTCCTTTCGGGATCCTTTACTTAGTAAATACACATTTTACTGATCCTTATTTACTAAGGGTTTCTTAGCATTCGTGTGAGGTAACAGGGACGTGCCAGGTTTGAAACAGTTTAATCACACAAACTTAAAAACTATGTAGATAACAGAGCTTGGTCAGAGTTGTTATGCAACCTAAAATTTAATTGGGTCTGGATCTAAATTGAGCATGCACATTTCAATTATGTATCCATTAGCCGTCCTCTAGTTAGGATCGCTCAGCTAATTCAGCTACGTTTTAATCACGTATGAACAAAATATAGACTTAATTTTAATTGAAAACATGATCAATTGAGGCACAAATATTATAAGCATGAATCAAATAAATATTATTTAATTAAAGCAATCATCCAAGCTAACATTGTTGTAAACAAGAACAAAGAACACATAGCGAAGTTCTTTAGATTAAATTAAAGAAAAGAAGATTAAACCCAATTCAGAGTGGCTGTCACCCAAGACTCTGACTGATGAGGCTCTTTCGTTCCTTTGCTTTGATCCTTTGCTGATGGCTCTCCAAGGTGGTCGACCAAGGGTTCTTTAAGAGGCTTAATTGCTAAAATCTATATGAAGAGATGATGCTAGGCGCGGGAATGGAAAAGGCTAAGAGAATTTGGAAAGAAGAGAGAATGATGAATGATGAGAATAAATGAGGAATGATTAAGGGATGGTGAATGAGGGAATGAGAGGGCCTTATTTATAGGTGAGGAGAGGGGGATAGTTTGCTAAAAATAGTGGATGTTAACCTCTTCAAATCTCCTCAAATTATGGTTGACCATGTTTAGTGGCTTTTGACTTGATTTTTGCTTGACTTTTAAGCAATTTTGGATGCCACACAACTCAGGACTGAGACTTGGTCAATTGTAAATTTTCGGGCAAATCTCTAATTTATTCAACACTGCAAGGACCTTGTGTAATTAAACCAAAGAATGGTTTAAATGGACAGCCATGTATAGCCGAATATTGGGTTGACTTGGTCTCCAATTTGGACGATTTTGTAATCCAGCAAAGCTATCAGACCTGTCCAAAATAAATCAACAAGTTAGAGGACCAAAGAATAAATTTTATCCAATTTAATTAATTAATTGAAACCTAAATTATTAATGAAATATATTAAAATGAATTATTAAATATAAATTTATATTTTATTATTTAATTTAATCATGCATGGCCCACTTTATGTCTTAAAAAATATAATATATTCAAATTAATATAAAATAAGCCGTTTATTGTATGAAAACTATATAATAAAGCATAAAATCACATTTTAGTAATTTCTATATCCTAATTTCATATTTTCACATATTTCATTAATTTATTAAACAATTACTTAGTTTTAACAACATATTTAAGTAAAAAGGTAATAAATTACATAGGAAAAATCTTATATATTTTTCCGTTTACGCACCCCAAACTTAAATCATTGCTAGTCTTGGAGTAATGTTTATGCACAACAAAATGTCTTGCTAAGGCAAAATTTCTAATTGTGTAAGAAACATCAATCTTTGTCCCATAATCATGCATTAATAACTTCATGCTTATGGATCTCCTTTATTAACAAGTAATTCATATGTAAACATTCCTTAAGATTATACTAAGCTTCAAAATATGCCAAGATGAATCATAGTTTGCATGTATGTCACAGCCATAGATAACATTCTTCATTCAAAATAGTTTCCTATCAATCAAGCAAACAATCACAAGGCTTATTTATGATCTTCATATGTTGAACTCAGGACTTCCTCTACACTAATGTAGGTGACATAATCATCAAATCAATAGGTCTTTTATAAGGTTGTAATGGGGCTCGGTTAAAGGTAGGGATTTCAAGAGATGGGACTTCGGTTTTAAAAAATCATAACCTTTAACTTTGTCTTGGTTTTCTCGTAATACAACCTTTTTCTTTCAGTGAACCTTTGGAACACCCCCAAACTTATTTTGAACTCAAGTTGATACATTTTTCCTTTTTTTGGAGACTGAGCAAACTTTTCTTCGCTCTTTTTTTTAAGCATGAGCACATACATCTTTATGAAAATTTCCTCAAATGTTGATTCCCAAGACAACTTTAGTTAAGATAGGTGCACAAAATTAGGATAACTTTAAAAAGATTGTAATTGGCTTATAATGTGGGTTCATTGCAAAAAACAGGCCTTTAAGCTCAAAACTATAGTTTTAAGGGTCTAACATCATAGGGTTGGCTTGAAAAGGCTTAAACGGTCCAAAGAAATAGTGCCTATATCATTTTAGATTTTTATGTCCCCTAGGATTTTGCCTCATGAAAGTTACTAAGTCAATTCTAAAGATATAAACCTCCAGGCATGTCTAATCTCAAAAGAAACTAAGTTTTCATGGCAAACATTACTAAGGCTAAGATCATACAAGCATTCCATTCTTCATGATAAAATACTTTCACTTAGGTAAAATCATCATTCATACTTGCATACAAACTATCTCAGTAACAAAAAAATATCTTTAAACATTCATTTATTAAAACATACTTGAAAAATTTTAAAGTTTGAGTAATTTATTTGCCTTACCCCCTTTAAAAAGAAGCAATGTCCTTGTAATGCCCCGAATTTTGAGCCTAGAAGAAATAGGTTTTGAACAAGGGAACATTTAGGAGACTGCTCATAAATATTTAGTTGTGCAAGAAAGTGACATAAATGAATGTTTGCTTCAGTGGTTAAGTGATTTAGGAGTGTTTGGAAGTGTCTGAGAAGTCAGGGGTTCAAGCCTTGGCTTAGGCAAAATTTTTATTTTAAGTGAATAAATCCTTGGATCTATATAGTAGGTCCTTAAATTATTGTGGTTAAAATATGATACAAAGGAGTTGTTGGTCTAGTGGTAGGGGGTGTGTGGAGTGTACATGGGGTCTAAGGTTCGAGTGGTGGCATATCAAAAAGGGAGTATTTATTTTGCTACTAATTCATGTGGGTGGTAGAGTTGGATTGAAATACTACTGAATGGAGTTTGAACTGGTCATAGGGAGAATTGAGGAGGGATATTTGGAGAGATTTGAGGAGAGAATATTGGGGTTTGGGGAGTTTGTTGTTGTGGAGAGATAATAGGAGAAAATTAAAGGATAGGAAGTTGATGGAGAGTGTATCCTTACTGCTCTCTTCCAATTCTTGAGTTTCGGTTTTACACTTTACCTTGGTCAAATACAGCTTCTCTCCTCCCTCACCATTTTTCTTTTTGGTTTTCTCTCCTAGTCGATTCTCCCTTCTTCTTTTTTAAGCTCTACCAAATACTCTCCTTTATTTTCTTTTTCTCTGTTCTATTCCTTGTTACATTGTTACTTTGGCTGAGCACCCATTGCACCTTTCTAGTTTTGCTCTCGGCTTTAGTAAGGGTTCGTTGATCAATTGGGAGCGCACGATTTTTCTCTTCATATCCCTCAAGTGCTCTTCATTGGCCGAAAACTGATAGATTAATCTCGATTCTTAGTTCTTTGTATGCTACATCTTTGATCTGCAATCTGTTTTATCGTTGTTGGTAAGTGGTTATGGTATGATAAGGTATCATCTGTTACTTTTTGAGAAACATTATTGAGTGGTAAGTGGGGTGCAATTGAGATGGTTTGTCAAGTATGAGTCTAATATAGAGATGGTGACTTTTGTGTAGGTGGTGGTTGAGGTTGATTGGCACATTGCCTGGGAACCAAGGGTGCGATGATCATTGATTTTCGGAATAAGAGTGTTCGAAATGGGGAGAAACTGCCAATCACATCAGGTGTGTAATAGTACTCTGTAAACAGTAATCGACGAAAAAGTCAAAAAAGTGTGTCCTCACACTGTTTTAACCGTAGGTCGACAAAATCCGAAAAGCCGAAAAAAATGGCATTTAATACCACACAGGCGTGCGATCGCACGTGTGGCAATCCTACCACGCGAAACAGGGCGTTTATCTGTAGAGGCCACCATGAGCGAGCTCATGGGCTTAGGCCGTTTTAGGCCATGTTGGGTCGGAATGATGACTGAAATACCCCCATAGGGTAAAATGACCGAAATACCCCCATAGGGTAAAATGACCGAAATACCCTCATAGGGTAAAATGACCAAAATACCCCCATAGGATAAAATGACCGAAATACCCCCATATGGTAAAATGACTGTTATACCCCTAGGAGATGAAATGACTGTTATGGCCTTATGTTATGTATAATAAGGCCTCTTTAAAGTTATAAACTTTAAATTCAGGTTGTTATTTATTTAGTTTGATATAAACTGCTAGTTGTAGAAAAAGACGGGTTTTCAAAAGGTAACTGTTTTCAAAGACACCACATTTTCGCAACATTTCCCAAAAAACTTCAGCAATAAATGAGATTTTGAAAATTAGTAATGTTTTAAAAGTGATTAGCTTTTAATGATGCACGCTTTGGAAATGAACAACCCATTTTGGAATCATCGTTTAATAACAAAATGATTAATTGATTTTGAGGATTTCAACGACAACAAGTTTTACGCTAAACACTTCAATGTGACACTGCCAGATTTGACCATAACGTCTAGGCCGGGTATGGGGTGTTACAGTCCTCATTGCAAGAACAAAGTAATGAATGAAAACTGAACCCCAAGTAGGGTTGTAAAGAAAGAGAGGTGAGTCATTAAGAATGCTTAAATACCAAGTCTTCCCTAATAACCCAATCCTAGACATGTTCATTCCCATTACGACATCACTTAGTCTTATTTTTTCTAAAGAAGTGTTAAGTTTGTTCATGCTTGCTATGTTTTATTCTACAGAAATTAAATCCTAATTACGAAAGAAATAAATTCCTAAGGACCTAAAAATAATTAAATAAATAACAAGAAAAGAATCCTCCCTGTTATTTTTCTGACTCATTCCCCTTGCCTTCTTTAGCTCCATCTCCGCTTGCATAGTCAGTATCTTCCGTCCATGTCTCAAATATAGCATCTGGGAACTTAGGAACAAAAGTATTAGAGATATTCTTAAAAGTATTTCGAATTGAGTCATCTCTAATTTTTGCATATTTCCAGTAAGTTTGTTGTTGATTGTGCATGAACTTGCATATATCCATCAAAATTGACGACTCAGATTTCCTTGAAGTACTTGCAGAAGTCGGCATGGGAGTTGTATATTTAGGTTCAACACTTAGATTGACTGGTTCTTCTTTTGGCTCAACCCTTGGTTCAGGAATGTTCGATTCCTTATCAGATTCTTCTTCTTCAGTGTTTGTAACTGAATTAGCTTCAGTTTCAGTTCCATCTGTTGACTCCTCAGTATTCGGCTCAGTTGGCTCTTCTTGCTCGCCTTAATTCAGCTTATGCACCCTCTCTACTAATCTTTTAAGATCATAATTTGTAATGCATCCTTGAACATATCGCCCCTTCAGATTTGCTTATGTTTTAACACGGGCCATTAAGTAAAGTGAAGTGATTAATGATGGGAAATAAGCACTTCCTACCTTCTTTTTAGCACAATCGTGAATCTCCTTGAGGATAATTTTCCCAACATTAATGGATTTTTCTGTCAAAATGCATATAACAAAAGCATCCGTTCCATTGAGATGGTGGAACTATGTGAGATAGGCATAAAACTGTAGCGAATGAAATAAAACCATACCTTTGCCACTGGTTTTAAGTATTCTCTTTAACAAGAATGGCTCCCATACTTTCTTATAATCCATTGGGATCCCGGATTTGTCACAACATCAAGCACTTGTTGAAGAAAATTCCAATTGATATTGTTCATCATAGGGTGGTACTCATTTTCTTCAACATTGATGGACTTAAAAGTAAGAGGTACCTTTTTCTTTCGAATGATGACTTCAGTAGCATCTTGCGTAGTCAAACTAGCATAGAATTCTCAAACTAGTTCATCATCGGGAAGTGAACAAGCATCACAAAATCGTTCCCACTTGAGAGCATTGATTTTCTTTCTAATCTGTATAGGAACAACCATCAAATCATTAGTCTTCAAGTCAAAACCTTTTTCCGACATCATAGGTTGATGCTTGAAGATTGTATCAAATCTCTCTTTCACTTCTTCATCGATCAAAATCGGGTTTTAAGGAGTAGTCTTTGAAGATCTGGTTCTTTTGCGAGACATGGTATCTTTTCTAGAAAATTCGGCAAAGTTTCTACACAAGAGAGAAAAGAGAAATGGACAAAGTGGGTAGAACTTGCTATGGCAAAAATCTTGCAACGACAAGGATGGTGTGCGACAGCAACGGTGGGGTGCGACGACGACAACGGTGTGTGACAGCAACAGCAATGCTTCGGTAATCTCTGTATGGTGGCAATAGAAAATTTTGGCAAAAGGGAAGAGAACTAGGGTTTTTTTGGGATTTGAGGTTGACGACACAAAATGTAGATTTAGGGATTTTTAGGGTGTAAGAAAATTGCTTTGAGGGATATGAAAATTGATCGTCGAAATCAGAGCTTTAAAATTTATAATGAGAATGATCAAACCTGGAAACTAACTCTGACAACGATTTTAAGGCAAGCGCACCTATCGAACAGTAGTATAGTTTAGGCAAGACCAGAATATCAAATCCCAAAGGAACCAAAAGTACTAATACTAACTCTCTTTCTATTATTTAGCCTAAGAATTAAGTGAATGGTTATCTAATCTAAATTTAACTATCAACTAAACTAAAGACTCAAAGACAAAAAGAATGAATTGGGGAAAATACTGTTGGGAAAACTCAGTTGCTTAAGACGATACCCTTAGGAAGAATCCATCTAGACTTCACTTGTTATCTAACACTAAACCAGACAATGTATTCACTTGACTTGATCCGTAAGATTCCCCAAGTTATATTAAACCCTCTCTCGAAGCGAATAATGTCTAACCCTAGGTTGATTAATTGAAATCTCTTTCTAATTAAAACCCCTAGAATCGCATTAACTCGATCTATGGACTCCCATATTAGGTTTCACCCTAATTCGGCAAAATCTCGTCACCCTATCTCTAGGCGTGCAATCAACTCCGCTTAATTATGCTAGATCTACTCTTAAGCAGTGACTTTTGCTCCTCCACCTAAGCACATCATACTTGAATCAATATCCCAGAAATATCAACACAAGAATTAAGCACACATAATTAAGAACAAGTCAAATATTTATCATATAGTTTAGAAAACAATAAAAAGATCTGTCTTAAGTTTCATTCCTCTCAGGTATCTGAGGGTTTAGTTCATAATAATAAAAGAGAACATCTCAAAAGAAAAGATAAAACAAAACATAAGAAATCCCTAGAACTCCCTGAAGGAATTGAAGGAGAGATCCGCCGTCTTGAGTCGAATTTCGGCTTCTTGAGATGGTTCAACTGGCTATCTTTGAGTGATTCTCCAAAAATCTGACCTTTTCGGCTCGGTTCCTTGGCCTAGCTAACTGCCCTTTCCGGCTTCTATCGAACTTCCCTTCAAGTTGCCCCCTTGGGTGTTTATATAGACTTTGAGATGCCTTACTTGGTCCCTAAGTATCCTAATTCAAGTAGAATTCCTACTAGGTGTTTGAATAGGCTTTGGAATGTGTTTCTTTGCCTCCAAGTATCAAAATCTGAGCAAAACACCTCTTGGCCGCAGCAGGGATAAACCCATGGCACACGCCCGTGTAAGTCGTGGCCAGGCCGTGTTCGAACCTGTTGAATGGGGCACGGCTATATGGTCTTGGGCCCATGCCTTGTGGATTTCGTGATATGGCCCATTTACTCCGTTTTGGGCCCGCTTTCCTTTCTTTTCTTCATTAGGTGCTCTCCTGAGTATAAAACATGAAAATAAAGGATTAAGAGCACCAAATTACACAATTCAGGGCTTAAATCATCCAAACGCATGCTAAATGTGGGATTAAAATATGTTACTTTTACAAAACCTTCTGACCTTCTTTAAACTCGCGAGGTTGTATATGACTATCATGCCATCTCTTTGATCTTTCTTTACACATTTTGGCATTCTCAAAGGAAAACAACCTCAACTTTTCCAACTCAACAAGTTGTAACATCCTTCTCTCATCGGCTTGCTTAAGATCAAAGTTCAACTGCTACAAAGCCCAGTGAGCTTTATTTTCCAACTCTAATGGCAAATGACATGCCTTTCCAAAGACTAACCGATAATGAGTCATTCCTAATGGTGTCTTAAATGTTGTTTGATAGGCCCATAATTCATCATCGAGCCTTCGAGAGCAATTTTTTCTGCTAGGGCGTACTACCTTTTCAAGGATACCTTTGATTTCGCGATTCACTCCTTCATCTTGCCCATTAGACCCGGGGTTATAGGCAGTAGCAATCTTGTGTTTCACATCATATTTTCCAAGCAACCACTTAAGCCATTTGTTCACAAAGTGAGAACCTTCATCACTAATAATAGCTCTTGGTGTCCCAAATCATGTAAACACATGCTTATGTAGGAATCGCATGACTACCTTGGCATCATTTGTAAGGTATGCTTCAGCTTCAACCCACTTGGATACATAGTTCACAACAACTAAGATGTATTTGATTCCATATGAAGAAGGAAATGAGCCTAAGAAGTCAATGCCCCATACGTCGAACAATTCAATCTCCAAATTGTTTGTCAAGGGCATCTCTTTCCTCTTTGATATATTTCCGGTCCTTTGGCATTTATCACAGTTCTTCACATAAGCATAATCATCTTTAAATAGTGTAGGCCAAAAGAAACCTGCTTGCAAAATCTTTGCTCCAGTATACGAACCAGCAAAGTGTCCCCCAATTGGAGATGAATGGCAATGATACAAGATCTCAGGAATCTCACTTTCAGCTACACACTTTCGGATTATATTATCTACACATTGTTTAAACAAAAACGGATCCTCCCAAAGATAATACTGACTATCATGAAGGAATTTTTTCCTTTTTTGGTATGTCATTTCTCGAGGAATTATTCCACATGCAAGATAATTGGCAAAATCAACAAACCAGGGTATTTCATGAATTCGATTTACCTCAAATAAGTGTTCATCTGGGAAATTCTCGTTGATAGGCACACATGACTAAGTTACCTCATCTTGCTCCAACCTTGACAGATGATTAGCTATTTGATTTTTGACACCTTTTCTATATTGGATCTGAAGGTCATATTCTTGGAGTAAAAGTATCCAACGAATTAGCCTTGGTTTTGCATCTTTCTTCATGAGCAAGTATTTAATGCCCGCATGGTCAGTAAATACTGTAACTTTGGTACCTATAAGATATGAGCAGAATTTGTCAAAAGCAAAAACTACAGCGAAGAGTTCCTTTTCGGTTACTGTATAAATGAGTTGGGCTCCCCTCAAAGTTCTACTTGTATAGTAAATAGGGTGAAACACTTTGTTTCTTCTTTGACCCATCACAGTTCCAAAGGCATAGTCACGTGCATCGCACATCAACTCAACAGGTGAGTTCCAATCAGGGGCTGAGGTTAACCGCTTCTTTAGATCTTCAAAAGCTTCCAAACATGCTTTGTTGAAATCAAACATTGTATCTTTCTCTAACAACAAACACAACGGTTTAGAAATTTTTGAGAAATCTTTGATAAACCTTCGGTAAAAATCGGCATGGCCTAAGAAACTTCTGACTCCTTTCACATTCATTGGGGTTGGTAATCTTTTAATTATGTCCATCTTTGCTTTATCGACTTCAATTTCTTTCTTTGAGACTTTATGACCTAAGACAATCCCTTCCTTGACCATAAAATGGCATTTTTCCCAATTAAGGACAAGATTCGTCTCTTCTCATCTCTTCAGTACCTTAACAAAATTACTCAAACAGTTATCATAAGTCTTACCAAAAACCAAAAAATCATCCATGAAAACCTCAACAAAATTTTCAACCATATCAGTAAATATTGCCATCATGCATCGTTGAAAAGTTGCAGGTGCATTGCATAAACCAAAAGACATTCACCTAAAAGCAAACACGTCGTATGGACAAGTAAAGGTTGTTTTATGTTGGTCCTCCTGGGCTACAACTATTTGGTTATATCTTGAATAGCCATCTAAAAAATAATAGAATTCATTACCTGCCAGACGATCTAACATCTGATCCATAAAAGGCAACAGAAAATGGTCCTTCCGAGTGGCTTTCTTCAACTTTCTGTAATCAGTACAGATTCTCCAACCGGTAACAGTTCTCGTTGGAATTAACTCATTACGCTCATTTTCAACATTCGTGATTCCACCTTTCTTCAACACACACTACACTAGACTTACCCACAAGCTATCTGAAATAGGATAGATGATTCCTACATCTAACCATTTGATCATTTCTTTTCTCACAACTTCTTTCATAATAGGATTGAGCCTCCTTTGCCCATCAATTCGAGCTCTTTCATCTTCTTCTAAAATGATTTTATTCATGCAAAAAGAAGGGCTTATACCTCGAATATCAACTATGGTCCAACCAATTGCTTTCTTAAATTTCTTTAGAACAACAATTAGTTGCTCCTCTTGATCTTTCGTCAGTTCCAGTGAAATAATCACAGGCAAAGTAAAACAGTCACCTAAATAAACGTATTTCAAATGGGAAGGAAGTATCTTTAATTCGAGTTTAGGTGGTTCTTCAATTGACAACTTGGGTTGAACAAATTCTCTGACTTCCAACTCTAACGGTTCAAACCGTGTGGATTGAATAAAATTTCTCGGATTGTCTTCCATCAAAGCCATGTTTTCTTCACCTTCTTCATCCTCCAAAGGGTCAAGGTCTAAGGCTTTCTCCAATGGATCTTCTTCAAAATTGCTTTCCATAGAAACCAAGGTTTCTATCTCTTCCATAGTTGAACACTATTCTGCTGGATCGGGAAATTTCATCCCTTTAAGAATGTTAAAGGTTACCTGATCGTCTTGAACTCGCATGGTGAGTTAACCTTTTTACACATTAATTAACGTTCTTTCCGTGGCTAAGAAAGGTCTCCCAAGGATGATCAGCACTTCCTTGTCTGCTTCAAAATCTAAGACAATGAAATCAACAGGAAAAATAAATTTATTAACTCTTACCAAAACATCCTCGATCTTTCCTTCGGAATATGCTAAAGATCGATCCGCTAGCTGAAGTGTCACAGTTGTAGGTCTTACTTCACCTATCCCTAACATCTTGAAAATAGACTTAGGCATCAAGTTGATACTCGCTCCTAAGTCACACAAAGCTTTACCACAGTAAGATTCACCAGTGTCACAGAGTATAGTAAAGCTTCCCGAGTCTTTCAATTTCGGTGGCAATTTGTTCTGCAGGAATGCACTGTGCTCCTTTATCAAGGCAACAGTCTCATACTCATTCAGTCATTTCTTCTTGGACAGTATATCCTTCATAAACTTCACATAATTCAACATTTGTTTTAAATCCTCCACCAACGGAATATTGATGTGTAACTGCTTCAGAACATCCAAAAACTTCTTGAATTGCACCTCCTGTTTCTACTTGTGTTGCTGTAATCTTTGCGGATATGGAGGTGATGGAACTTTCAGTTGAACCAGACAACTTTTTGAGTAGGTAAATCTACATCCAAAGAAGATGTTAAAATATCTGAATTCACTAAGTTAGGGTTTACCTTGTCAGGCTTTGCAGATTCTAATTTCTTTGGTGTAGGAATTTCAACAGCTGGTTGATTCTTCTCAACGGGCTTATCTTCGACATCAATTAGTCTGGGTTCCAGAATTTTACCACTTCGTAATGCCACTACATTGATATGTTCTTTACCCAAATTCCTTGGATTCTCAGTATCCCTCGGCAAGGTTCCTTATGGTCTATTACGAAGCTCCATATCTAACTGACCCATTTGGTTTTTCAAATTTTTTAGTGGTGTTGCTTGGCTTTGGATCAAAGCGTCATTCTTTGCCATGTACGCTTTTAACAAGTTCTCCAAACTGTTTGATACCTCAGCTTGAGGTGGTTTTGGAACTTGATGATTAAACCCTTGAGATTGGTTGGGTCTTTGCTATAATAAGTTCTTGTTAGGCCCATTTCCTTGGTTGCTCCAAGAAAAGTTAGGATTATTACGCCATGAAGGATTGTAGAAGTTGGAGTAGGGTCCTTGTCCACTACTATTTTGTTATCGGTTCCCTATATAGTACACTGACTCGGGATTTGATGGGCAATTCTCAAAAGAATGACCTTCCCCACAGTACACACAGGAAACTACTTCAAACGGACTTGGTGGCTGAGCTACAAAATTATTAGCACTCTTAGTGGTAAACTGTTTTAACATAGAGGAAATAGACGATACCTGAGCTGATAACGAAGTGAGGGCATCAACTTCATAAACTCCGGCTACACGTCTTCTTGAAGTTGTTCAATTTGTTGGCCATTGATAGTTATTACTCACGGTCCTCTCGATGATCTCATAAGCCTCATTATAAGACTTAGACAAAATTGCACCATTCGCAGAAGCATCTACCATCAATCTTGTAAGTGCATTGAAACCATTATAGAATGTCTCTAAGTGGATACAATGAGGAATCCCATGATGAGGACATTGACGAAGTAACTCCTTGAATCGCTCCCAAGCCTCATACAAAGACTCGTCATCCAATTGTTGGAAAGTTGTGATCTCATTCCTCAACTTAGCATTTTTGCTAGGTGGGAAATACTTAACCAAAAATCTCTCTGCTAATTCTTGCCATGTAGATATGGAACTTGGTGGCAATGAATTGAGCCATGCTCGTGCTTGATCTCGCAACAAGTATGGAAACAACTTCAACCTCAATGTGTCTTCAGTCACACCAGCTATCTTGAATGAATCACTCACCTCCATAAACACTCTAAGGTGGAGATGTGGATATTCCGTGGGCATGCCACTAAATTGACTCACTATTTTTAGCACTTAAAACATCACTGGTTTCAATTCAAATTGAGTTGCCTTAATATCTGGCCTTCTAATTCCTAGATTTAACTCACTGAAAAGTGGCACAACATATTGTCGAATGCATCGATCCCTATCATCGGCAATAAGGATAGGATTTCGTACATGATCGACTTCATTACCTTGGTCTTGATTTTGATTTCCAATGTTCATCTCGACTTGTCTTTGAATTGTTTGTTCACGTCCTCTTTGTCTGAAAGTTCACTCAATTTCAGGGTCTACAGGGAGTAAATTGATAATTCGATCTCTGCTCATAAACACATGAAAAGAAAATCACAAAATTAAAAAGAATAAGTTAGTAATGTTAGAAATGAATCAAATTGAAAATAAATAATTTCACGAAAGAAATGACTATGGAAATTGTAGACAATCCCCGGCAATAGTGCCAAAAACTTGAAACGCGTAGGTTTGTGCAAGTGTACACAGTCGTTATCAAGTAATAAGTAAGTATCGAGTTATCGTCTCCACAGGAATTGTATTTGTGCTAAGTCACTTAATTTGTAAAATTATATTAACAATTTGGTAAATAAAAACACAATATAGTTGAGAAGTGGTGATTAAAATATATTAAACTAAATGCAATGATCCCTAACACAAATTATCCTAAGTTTGCAAATTATATGAATGAAATAGATTCTAGTATAATTAAACACAATTTACAACAATTATAACATAAATAAACTAGGACAATTACTTTAATTAAACTCAATTTATTATCAACATGCTTAATAACATTCGAAAAAACATTCCATGGCAACTCGATCTTTCATGAGTTTGGAAACCACATTAGGTCCTTTCAAAATCCTTTACTTAGTAAATATGCATTTTACTGATCCTTATTTACAAAGGGTTTCTTAGCATCCATGTGAGGTAACAGGGACGTGTCAGGTCTGAAACAGTTTAATCACACAAATCTAAAAACTATGCAGATAACAGAGCTTGATCAGAGTTGTTATGCAACCTACAATTTAATTGGGTCAAGATCTCAATTGAGTATGCACATTTCAATTATGTGTCCATTAGTCGTCGTCTGGTCAGGATCGCTTATCTAATTTTGGTGCATTTCAATCATGTATGAACGAAATACAAACTTGATTTTAATTGAAAACATGATCGATTGAGGCACAAATATTATAAGCATAAATCAAATAAATATTATTTAATCAAAGCAATCATCCTAGCTTAAATAAAATTAAGCTAACATTTTTGTAACAAGAACAAAGAACACATAGCAAAAATATTTAGATTAAATTAAAGAAAAGAAAGATTAAACCTAATTCAGTGTGGCTGTCACCCAAGACACTGACTGACGAGGCTCCTTCGTTCCTTTGCTTTGCTCCTTTGCTGATGGCTCTCCAAGCTGGCCGACCAAGAGTTCTTTAAGAGGCTTAATTGCTAAAATCTTTATAAAAAGATGATGCTAGGCATCAGAATGGAAAAGGCCAAGAGACTTTGGAGAGAAGAGAGAATAATGAATGATGAGAATGAATGAGGGAATGAGAGGGTCTTATTTATAGGTAAGGAGAGGGGGATAGTTTGCTAAAAATAGTGGATGTTAACCTCTTCAAATCTCCTCAAATTGTGGTCGGCCATGCTTAGTTGCTTTTGACTTGATTTTTTCTTGATTTTTAAGCAATTTTGGATGCCACACAACTCAGGACTGAGACTCGGTCAATCGTAAATCTTCGGGAAAATCTCTAATTTCTTCAACACTACAAGGACCTTGTGTAATTAAACCAAAGAATGGTTTAAATGGACAGCCATGTGTGGCCAAATATTGGGTTGATTTGGTCTCCAATTTGGACGGTTTTGTAATCCAGCAAAGCTATTAGACCTGTCCAGAATATATCAACAAGTTAGAGGACAAAGAATACTTTTGCCCCTAAATAATTTGGGTTTTGACTTGGTTTTGTAATCCAAATTTCATGTTATGGAAAAATTACACTTTTCCCCTAATATTTCAACATATTTATAATTTAGTCCTTAGCTCATAAAAATACAAATTCATGCAATTAGGTCCTTACCCATGCTAGCCGAGTTTCCATTATTATCATAGCGGCCCACATTTTTCATTATTTCTCACATTTACCACATAATTTTCACTTTTCACAAATAAATCCCTAATTTGAGATTTCACCCAAAATCACTTAACAAATGTTGTTTATCTAACAACAACTATTCATTTTCTATCATCAAACATCAAGATACACACATATTCATCAATGGTAAAACCCTAAACCTTTAACGGTTTTACAAATTAGTCCCCGGGCTAGCTAGATTAAGCTACAACGACTCCAAAAACATAGAAATCATTAAAAACCAAGATCAAAATCACTTACATGTACTTCCCCAAGCTTGTCGAAATCAAGAACCAAAAAAATGGTTTTATTTTCTTCAAAATTCGGTAGAAGAGAGCTTTGGAGAAGATAAGTACATTATTTATTTTATTTGTTTTTAGTTTGATTTGCTAATTACTAAACTAACCTTTTAATTTATCAACAAAAATCACTAAAATGATGTCTACCTTTGTCTACTAACTATATTAATGGTCTAATTACCACTTAAGACTCCAATTTAAGGTTCCATAGCTATTAGACACCTTTAGCTAATGGAACTTAACTTTTACACTTTGTGCGAATTAGTCCTTTTTATCGAATTGAACATTCAAACGATAAAATTTCTTAACGAAATTTTCATATAATCATACCATCACGCTGTAGACCTCAAAATAATAATAAAATAAGTATTTTGACCTCAGATTTGTGGTCCCAAAACCACTGTTCTTATTTGACTAAAAATGGGTTGTTGCAACTCTCCCCCTATGGAATTTTCGTCCCCAAAAATCTTACCAAAAAATAGGTTAGGGTATTGTTTCCTCATAGCTTCCTCGGGTTTCCACATAGCTTCTTCAACCCCGTTGCATTTCCAAAGAACTTTCACTAAAGCTATGCTATTGTTTCTCAACTCTTTAACCTCTCGAGCTAAAATTCTGATCGGTTCTTCGCTATACGTCATATCAGACTGAATTTGAATCTCTGTCGG
The DNA here is from genome assembly GCA_005393395.2 of Gossypium australe. Classification (NCBI taxonomy): domain Eukaryota; kingdom Viridiplantae; phylum Streptophyta; class Magnoliopsida; order Malvales; family Malvaceae; genus Gossypium; species Gossypium australe. The sequence continues at coordinate 44,999,593 of CM016619.1, forward strand.
AGAAATTACATGTGATGGATCTGACCTATATCGACATAACATTGACACATGAGATACATTGTGAATCTTTTATAACTCTGATGGTAAAGCTAGTCGATATGCCAATGGCCCTATTCTTTCGATAATTTCATACGGCCCGATAAATCACGGATTCAATTTTACTTTGTGACTAAATCGAAGAATCTTCCTCCACAGTGATATTTTCAAAAACTCTCTGTCGTCGATTTGAATTTCAATGTCTTTACATTTCAAATCCGCATACGATTTCTGTCGATCTGAAGTTGCTTTTAAACTGTCGCGAATTACTTTCACTTTCTCTTCAATCTCTCTAATCAAATCAACCCCATGAATCTTTTTCTCACTAAGCTTGGTCCAGTACAATGGAGTTCGACATTTGTGACCATACAATGCTTCATATGGTGCCATCTTTATGCTCGACTAAAAACTATTGTTATATACAAATTCAACTAACGGTACATTTTTTCCCAGTTACCTTCAAACTTAAAACACAACAATGGAACCGCGTACCCAAAGCTTCTTGCAATTTCTTCGAGAATCTGAACCACTCTCTCAGACTGAGCGTCGGTTTGAGGGTGAAAGGCAGTACTAAAATGGAACCGCGTACCCAAAGCTTCTTGCAATTTCTTCCAAAATCGCGACGTAAACCTCAGATCTCTATCCGAAATAATAGAAACTGGCACCCCGTGCAATCTAACAATCTCAAAGATGTACAATTCAGCTAATCTATCGAGCGATAAGTCTGTACGTACCGAAATAAAATGTGCAGATTTCGTTAGTCTATCAACAACAACCCAGATGTCATCTTTCTTTTTCGAAGATAGGGGTAATCCTGATACAAAATCCATCGTAACTCTATCCCATTTCCATTCTAGTATCATCACTGGCTGTAGTAGTCCTGAAGGCACTTGATTCAACTTTAACTTGTTGACAAACAAAAGCATCTCGACACAAATTCAGAAATGTCTCATTTCATCCCTGACCACCAGTACGACTGTTTCAAATCATTGTACATCTTAGTACTTCCCGGATGAACAGATAAACAACCACTGTGTGCTTTGTGTAGAATTTTCTGAATGAGCTCAAAATTTTTTGATACACAAATTCTACTTCAGAATAGCAAACAATCATGGGATCCGATCTGATATTCAGAACCAGTAGTTGACTCGCATTGTACTCTTTTAGCTTGCAATTCATTATCACACTTCTGAGCTTCAAAAATTTGCTGAAGAAACACCAGTTTAGCTTTTAACTCAGCTAAAATCGAACCATCATCAGACAAGGTTAACCGTGTGTTCATTGCTCGCAAAGCAAATAAAGATTTTCTGCTCAGACACCCACGACTACATTTGCTTTCCCTGGATGATAATCAATCACTAATCCATAGTCTTTCAACAACTCGAGCCATCTTCGTTGTCGCAAATTCAAATCTTTCTTAGGTATTAGGTACTTCAAGCTCTTGTGATCAGTAAAAATATGACATTTTTCACTGTACAAATGATGTCGCCAAATTTTTAATGTGAAAACAATAGCAGCCAACTCTAAGTCGTGTGTTGGATAATTCTTTTCATGCGGCTTCAATTATCTGGAAGCATAAGCTATCACTTTACCTTCTTGCATCAAAACATATCCCAAACCGTTCAATGATGCATCACTGAAACTCACAAACTCTTTACTCGACTCAGGATGAACTAAAACTAGTGTTTTCGTTAACAGTGCTTTCAACTGTTCAAACCTCTGTTGGCATTTCTCAGACCATTCAAACTTCATATCTTTCTGTAACAATTGAGTCATCAGCGTAGCAATCATTGAGAACCCTTTTACAAAACGTCGATAGTAGCCAGGTAATCCCAGAAAACTTCAGACCTCAGATACGTTTCTTGGTAGTTTCCAGTTGACAACTGCTGAAATCTTACTCGGATCAACTCGAATGGCTTCCGTTGAAACAATATGTCACAAGAATCCAACTTCTTGGAGCCAAAACTCACATTTACTGAATTTAGCAAATAGTTGCTTATCTCTCAATGTTTGTAACACAATCCTCAAATGTTCAACATGCTCAGATTCATTTTGAGAATAGATCAGAATGTCATCAATGAACGCAACAAATCTATCCAAATACGGTCTAAAGATTCGATTCATTAAATCCACAAATATTGCAGGAGCATTAGTTAATCTGAATGGCATAACAAGAAATTCATAATGCCCGTACCTTGTTCTGAATGTAGTTTTCGGCACATCTGAATCTTTAACTCTCAACTGATAATAACCAGATCACAGATTAATCTTTAAGAATATTGTTGCTCCTTTCAACTAATCAAAAAAATCATCAATTCTCGAAAAAGGATACGTATTCTTAATTGTAACCTTGTTGAGCTGACGATAGTCGATACACAGTGTCATCGATCCATCTTTCTTCTTTACAAACAACACTAGTGCACCCCAGGGCGAAAAGCTAGGTCGCACAAAACTTCTATCTATTAACTCATACAACTGAGCTTTCAACTCTTTCAATTGTGTAGGAGTCATTCTATATGGTGCAATCGATATCGGTGATGTTCCCGGTACTAATTCAATAGAAAACTCAACTTCTCTGATCGGTGGCAACCCATGCAACTGTTTTCGAAACACATCTGGATATTCACAAACTACTGGCACTGATTCAATTTGCGATTCTGAAAATTTTGTATCTAGTACATATGCAAGATAAGCATTACAACCTTTTCTCACATATTTTTGAGCTAACATCGTCAAATCACTATAGGCAATCCATGCGACTCATCAGATTCAATTCAAAGAATTTCACTATTCTGACATTTCGATTCAATAATCTTTCGTCTACAATTCACAACAGCATCATGTAGAGTCAACCAATCCATACCCAAAATCACATCAAATTCATCAAACAGTAAAAGCATAAAATTTACCGGAAAACAATAACCCCGAGTCATCAAAGGACAATTCTTGCAAACTTTATCAACTAGGACATACTTGCCTAAGGGGTTTGAAACTTTAATAACAAATTCAGTTGACTCAATAGGTAAACTCTTACTAGACATTAAATTCTTACAAACATACAAATGAGTCGATCTAGGATCAATCAAAGCAATTACATCAGTGTCATAGAGAAAAAATGTACCGGTGATAACATCTGGTAATGACGCATCTTCGCGAGCACGAATAGCGTAAGCTTTGGCTGGTGCTCAAGCCTCAGATCTCAAAGCAGAATCCTTTGTCGTACCTTTGCTACTAGTCACATTTCCTGTATTTCTAAGTGGTCTTGCTCTAGCAGCTATGTTGCTCGGTCTTGTATTCAGAAATTTGTCTTTCTCGGGTAACCTAGGACAATCCTGAATAAAATGATCCTGTGAGCTACATCTAATACATGCTTTGTTATTCATCCAGCAATCTCCAAAATGACGTCTTCCACATTGTTGACACTCAGGTTTTTTTATTCTAATACTACCAACACTCGATACTGAAGTGGCTTGAGCTTTAGGACTCGTGTATTGCTTTCCACGATCTCTATTAGAATACCCCACTGAAGCTCTCGAATGATTATACGAATCCCATGATTTCTTTGAAGAAGAATGATAGGGTTTACTCATTGGCCTCTTTCTCGAATCTCTAGCCTCGAAATCATCTTTTCTCTTTTCTTTGCCAAGTTCTTCGGCTTTGCAAGCTCTGTCAACTAACACAACAAATTCTTTCAATTCCAGAATCCCGACTAGAAGATTAATGTATTCGTTCAACCCTTCTTCAAATTGCTTAGACATAATTACCTCAGTGGAGACACATTCTCGAGCATAGTTACTGAGTCTCACAAATTCTCTTTCGTACTCAGTCACAGACATATGACCCTGTTTCAACTCCAGAAATTCTTTGTGTTTTTGGTCGATAAATCGCTGGCTTATGTATTTCTTTCTGAACTCAGTCTAAAAGAATTTCCACGTGACTCTTTCTGTAACACCCCTAACCCGAAATCGTCACCAGAATATGGTTAAGAGGCATTACTGAACAATCAGAACATTTCACCTTCATTATACAATACATAGTCAATCATCAATCAAATATATTCAAGTATAATCATATAGTCCCTTATTGAGGTCTACGAGACCTTACACACGTGTTAGCAAGAGGTCGGGACTAAATTGAACACTTATGAAAATTCTTGGAAATTTAAAGATTTTTCAACACTGCAGAGGTCACACGCCTGTGCGGTCAGGCCGTGTGCCTCACACGGCTACCAGACACGCCCATGTTTCCAGGCCGTGCCAAACAGGGCATACATACTGACTTGTCCACACGGCCACCAGACACACCCGTGTGCCATGGCCATGTGAAATTAAGCTAGCTACGGACTTGGTCACACGGCCACTAGGCACACCCGTGTTCTTTTGCCGTGTATGCAAAATAGGCCATTTGCAAGGCCAAAACGCCACCCACACTTGAGTCATACCTACAAGCACATACAAGCCTATTTTCACACACAATTTGGCAACCAAATACATGTCAAATGATCAGCATATCATCCCATCCAATCTCACTTCTAATCATGTCAACTTATATACCAAATTACACAACTAAAACACATGCATAACTAAGCATGGTTTATCCATAATATCCCTACATCACAATGGCATCAATCCATCACTAAGCTTACCATTCATAAGACATTTTCATTGCCATCAAGCTATACCAAAACATACTTCATAAACCATAATCATTCATGCATATTACCAACATTTATCTGTCACATCACATGGCTATTTACACATCTCAAACATGTTTCAAATCAACTAGCCTATACATGCCATATTCAAATATACACATCTTCAAGATTACCAAAATAGATTGTCGATAGTGTGATAGAGATGCTGACGATCCCCGGATCCAAGCTAGCTTTACTGACACTAAAAAATAGAGAAAAAAATCATACAGTAAGCTTTCAAAAGCTTAGTAAGTTCGTAATACAATACATACTACTCAATAATACCACATCAAATTATATTTATACCATCACATAGATAATGGCACAACTAGGCACATTATCAATCTCAACCACATACTGAAATATCTATTCATTCAACTCTTAAAACTATCATCAACCACATAGGTTTAAACGTACCTTGATCAACACATAGTTACTCACCATTTATTCTACTCAATTGCTCGATATTACCTCTCGTTCAACCCTTGCTATTCCTTTGATTTATTCGCACACTTAGTGCCAATTTCATAATCGAAACATAATCGTCACCGCACACTTAGTGCCAATATGTTAAACCAAACTTATATCGGTATCGCACACACAGTGCCAATTTGATAAGCCGAACCTCCTATCTTTTCGCACACACAGTGCTGATTATCTCTGTCTCATTTCTAATTTCGCACACTTAGTGCGCTCTAATTCAATTCCGCATATTGCATTTCAAATCTCTTAGTATATATATATATATATATATATATATATTCATTCAATTCACATCACATAGATATAGTTTACAACTAGTATTATATCCGAACTTACCTTGGACGTCGAAATACCGAAACGGTCGATTAATCGAGCACTTTGTCTTTGCCTCGATCTCGATCCAAACCTCTCCTTTCTTGGTCTATACACATTCAAATTTAACTCATTCAATCACCAATTCATTCAATTTAGTCCAAACACACATATTTAGGGCATTTTGCAAAATAGCCCTCACATTTTCACATTTTGACACTTTAGTCCCTAATTCACAAAATCATAAAATACACCAAATTTCTACTCACACAAGCTTAGCCGAATTATTCCCATACTAATACAAACCCACACATTTAATTTATTTAACATTTTAGTCCTTCAATTTACACCTTTCTTAATTTAGCCCAAATTAGCCAATTTCATAAAAAATTTAAATACAAACTATGTTAACCCAACATCAAACTTTCATATTTCAACATCAACTATCACAAAGCTCAAGCATTCATCAATGGCGTATCTCAAAATCACCATTAAACTCTAAAATTAAAGCATGGCCTAGCTAGAACACTAAGCAACGATCACGAAAACGTAGAAATTATCAAAAATCGATCAAAAATATACCTTAATCAAGAACTCAATTTGGCCGAACCCTAAATCTCTTTTCCTTTCTTTTTCTTTAGCAAATTTCGTAATGGTGATGAAAAGATGAACAAATTGGTGTTTTGTTTATTTTTATTATCATTAATACACCAATTACCATTTTGCCCTTAATGAAATTTATTAATAACAACAAAACCATGCTATCATCTTCCACTAACTTATAAAATGGGCTATTTGCATCATAAAACCTCTAAATTATAAAGACAACAACAATTAGGCACTTTAACAATTAGCACACAGCTTTTGCATTCTATGCGATTAAGTCCTTTTTGCTAATTAAGCACTCAAACCACAAAATTTTCACACAGAAATTTCGCACAGACTTCATCACATATTATAAACACAGAAAATAATATTAAAATATTTTTTCATCTCGGATTTGTGGTCTCAAAACCACTGTTTCGACTAGGGTCTAAATCGGGCTGTTACACTTTATCTCGGCACAACATATATCAAAGTGTTCCACCACTAATATGTAGTATCTCTCAAAAGTGATACAGTGCATTTGACACATTCTGCTAGCGTACAAGACAATTAATCAAATATCTGGATTGTATTTTCAAGCCAAAACTTAGCTTTCTCTGGATCATCATCAATTGTAGCTCTAAACTCTTCAACCCTGTACTTTCAAATTTTATCAACAGGCGGCTTACTAAAACATAAAGGTTCCAAAACTTGAGGAGCTACGGGAACCGATTGGGGAATAGGTGGGGGTGGAGGCTGCTGAGTAGCTGGATTAGTTCGAACAAACTCAATGAACTAGTTTTTCATCATTTGGAAGAAGGCTTCCTTGGCCTCTCCTACCTGAATATCAGAAAGAGGTCTAGAATCAGATGGCACTGCTCCATGTACGGAGGCTGGCGCATTACTTTCAACATTGTCAGCCAATGCTCGATTAGGATCCACAGCTATATGAAAATACAATTTAAAACTGTAAGGAGATATCACACTATCACAGGTTATTTATGGCATGTATAGCTAGACTCACATACGCTACGTTAGTCATAGAATCGACTAAACCGTAGCTCTGATACCAATAAATGTAACACCTCTAACCTGTATCCATCACCGAAATAGGGTTACGAAGCATTACCGTACTAATCTCATAAACAAACATACAATTCCAATTACAATTTTCATATCAATTAAAAACCATACAAATACAATCATATAGTCCCTAACAGGAGCCCTTAAGACCAAAAATAAACATTGAAAGTGGTTCGGGACTAAACTGACAACTCAAGAAATTTTTGGAAAAATATAGAAAATTTTTCAAAATATAGGGGACACACGTCCGTGTGGCCTGGTCATATATCACACATAGCCAAAGACACGCCCGTGCCATAGGCCGTGGGGACATTCGAGATGGGACCACATGGCCGTGTCCCACCCTGTGTCTGACCTCGTGTAACTCTCTGACTTGAGTCACACAGCTAACCACGCCCCTGTAACCAGCTCGTGTACCCTTCGAAATGGCCTCACACGCCCGTGTGCCATGCCGTGTGCTAGGTCGTGCCAAAACTGTAGGTATATTGACTTATGCCACACGGTCAAGTCGCACACCCGTGTGCTGGGCCGTGTGGGGCATACTGACTTGGTTTCTAAATAAACACCAAGGGACACACGACCGTGTCACCTGACCGTGTGTCATGCACAGCTGAGACACAAGCCCGTGTCTCTGCTCATGTGGACAAAAATTAGGCTATTTACCAAGCCATCATTCTCATCCAAACTTACATTCACCTACATAAATCAAATGGCGTATAACATGGCATAGATAGGAATTCAAGCCAATCTCAACCAAGCCTAATTCATGCTAATTCCATACCATCAAACACAAGTCACACAAGTATCACAATAAGCCATTCAATTCATGCCAATTTCACATTCACAAATTACCTAAATGGTCAGTTTCAATTATGCACTATTTTACCTAAAACTACAAGCATATTAATCTCAAATTTGAACCATTTGACACTCAAGCTACCAATCCAAAAATCACCATTCACATGGAAATTTTAAACCACATCACAAAAGGGAATTTACACATATATATATACATAGCCAAATATACCAAAATAAGCCAAATCACATGGCTATACACCTAATCAAAACATACTTCTTTTACAATCCAAATCAATTGGCTAAATCCATCATAAACATATACCATATTAACCACAACTTCTATACATGCCATATAACCAAATACATAAAATTCAAAAGTACCAAAATGATAGCTTGATAGTGTGATGAGATCTCCGACGACTCCCAAATCCGAGCAAGCTTCGATATTCACTATAAAACACGGAAAAGTAAACAGAGTAAGCTATAAAGCTTAGTAAGCTCGTATAGTTAATAAGTTGAACTTACCATTCATTCACCATTTCAAGTAATATAAATATAATATACTACAAAACCATTTAATCACAAAGTTAACGTTTATTCATTCACATAATTAATCATGAACTCACAATTTTATGGATTCAATGCTTATATGATTTTCGTACATACTTGTACTGATACGTATCTATCTCTCACCATTTTTTATCCTTGATATACTCGTTGAACCATTTGGAATAATATCAGATACTCGGGAATCTCACACCCAAAGTGCCAAATCATAGTCGAAGCTATCTCAATCTCATATCTCATATAATGCTCACTCTCGAGCTATCAACGGGTCTGCTCACACAAGCTTACGATCAAGACGTAACTACACAGTGCTGCTCACACAAGCTGACAAGGATCCCCAACACATGCCAGATAACTCAGCCACCGGTACAACGTATGGACCAACACCCAAACACAATAACCCCTAATGGCATGTCATTTGTATCCTATCTATTCCTAAGGTTCAACCAGGATTTAACATTGTCGAATCTTCGTCGAACATTTCCTTAAGATCGTATTCATAATTAATTCAATAATAAAGTGCTTAAAACACAATTATATTAATGCTTATTAACATAGAAACTTACCTCGATCACAAAAGCATCGGAACAGGATCGACTAGTCCAATACTTTATTTTTTCCCCGATCTAGATCCGAACTTCGCTTTTCTTGATCTATATATTCAAATTTAACTTATTTAGTTATCATTCTAGTCAATTTAATCCAAATATCATGTTATGGAAAAATTACACTTTTGCCCCTAATATTTCAACATATATACAATTTAGTCCCTAGCTCATAAAAATACAAATTCATGCAATTAGGTCCCTACCCATGCTAGCTGAATTTCCATTATTATCATAACAGCCCATACTTTTCATTATTTCTCACATTTACCACAAAATTTTCATTTTTCACAAATAAATCCCTAATTTGCAATTTCACCCAAAATCACTTAACAAATGTTCATCTAACAACAACTATTCATTTTCTATCATCAAATATCAAGATACACACATATTCATCAATGGTAAAACCCTAACCTTTAATAGTTTTTCAAATTAGTCCATGGGCTAGCTAAATTAAGCTACAACCAATCCAAAAACATAGAAATCATTAAAAACTGATATCAAAATCACTTACATGCACTTCCCCAAGCTTGCTAAAACCAAGAACCCTAAAAAACAATTTTATTTCCTTCAAAATTCGGTGGAAGAGAGCTTTGGAGAAGATGAGTACATTATTTCTATTATTTATTTTTAGTTTAATTTGCTAATTACTAAACTAACCTTTTAATTTATCAACAAAAATCACTAAAATGATGTCTATCTTTGTCTACTAACTATATTAATGGTCTAATTACCACTTAAGGACCTCCACTTTAAGATTCCATAGCTATTAGACACCTTTAGCTAATGGAACTTAACTTTTACACTTTTTACGATTTAGTCCTTTTTATCGAATTGAACATTCAAACGATAAAATTTCTTAACAAAATTTTCACACAATCATACTATCATGCTGTAGACCAAAAAATAATAAAAAAAATAAATATTTCAACCTCGGATTTGTGGTCCCAAAACCACTGTTCCAATTTGACTAAAAACGGTCTGTTACACTAATAGTAAAAAAGGGCAAATGGCTATGAAACTTAAATGTAAGTGGACTTAGATAGGCATGAATTAGTTGTTCTATTTATTTAATTAATAATGTTATTAAAGTAATTCAATAATTAAATTACGAAAAATAACATAAAATAAAGTATCATCTTCTTTAGTTTATGTTTCTAGCGGAACTAAATAAGGAAAACCTTCATTTTTCACCTTGATGGTTCGATTGTGTTCAAGTATTGCATGTAAGTGATTTTTGATCTTGTTTTTAATGAGTTCTGTAACACCCCAAACCCGGCCTAGACATTATGGTCGAATCTGGCATGTCACATTGAAGTGTCTTTTGAAAATTATACTTGTTGGTAAAAATTCGTTTCTAAGTTTAAAAACCCCATTATTATTATTTAACAAATCATCTAGTCAATGCGTTTGCCTTATTATCTACTATTGTTATAGTAGGTTGATTTAAAATCGCAGAAGCTTTTGAAAAAATCCAATGTTTAAATTTCATGTCTTTGAATATGGTAATTAGTTTAAAAATTCGTCTTCTCCTAAACTAGCAGTTTAAAATAAGTAAACAAAAGCCCCAATTAAAAATTTAAACAAATTTAAATGGCCTTATTACATAAACAAAACCCAACACAAACTTTAAATTTTAATAAAAGTAAGTGTAGAACAGCTGCAGTTGTGTGGCCACCTCCGAGTCCCTCACAACACCAAATTGCCTATGGCTGAGGATTACCTGTACAGTAAAAAAGAAAGGGTGAGTTTATGAAAACTCAGTGTATAATCCTATCAGTTAGTCAGTATATAACATGCAGTAACAGTCTGGGCCTGAGCCCTATTAAATAACAGTACAGTGTGGGTCTTAGCCCAATACAGTAACAGTGTGGGCCTTAGCCCATTACCATATCAGTACAGTGCAATAATGCAACCCATCCCAATCCAGCCAACCCACCACTCCGTACCACCAACACACCATGTGGGGATAAAATCAACCCACCCGGCCAACACACCAATATTGTAGCAAAGCTACTAGTAACAGTATTGCAGCAAAGTTGCCAGTAACAATATTACAGCAAAGCTGCCAGTAACAGTATATGTGGCAAAGCCACCAGTACAGTATACTTCCTCCATAACAGTATCCCAACCCCATGCAGTATGTCATGTCATAAATTATACGTATATACAAAATGCCATACTCAATAATAGTCATCTACAAATCATGAACACATCAGTCAACCTACCTCTAAGGGTATAACAGTCATTTCCATCTATTAGGGGTAAAATAGTTATTTCACCCTTTAGGGGTATTTTGGTCATTTTACCTACTTTAGGGTCTCGGTATAGATATCAACCTCTCAGAAGGTTCGCAGTCGCCTCGAGCGACTTCAGCAACCTAAATGGTCATAATAGTGTAATTGGGCCCAAGACCCATTACTCAGCCCAAGTGGGCCCACATGCTTGTGCGGCCCGTTCAGCCTAGATTTCACCACGGCTTTGAGACCTACATAGCCCAGTCCAGTATTTGCCTCAAATCGTTATTTCATCCATGTGAGGCCCACGAGCCCATTGGGCCCACACGGCCCATTTTGGCCCAACGTGGCCCATTACAACCTAAGCCCGTGATTCATAGGCTCGGTTTGACCACACGAGCATTCGTACACCCATGTGACCTCAAGGCCCAATCTTTCAGCTTTTTGACTTTTTGTCTTTTGCCATTCTACAACCAAAACAGTGTGAATACACATCTGTTTACACAACCGCTCCAAGCTTCTCAAGCACCTAACCTAGATTCAAACCTGACCCAATGTCAGTCCTTTAATCGTTAGGGTAAAACACCTTCTTATTGACACTTAATCCAAAAAAACCATCCTTACCTTACTTGAAATGAGGTGACTTTAGTCCTCAAAGACCGCTAACCAAAAGTGATCACATGCTTTTATCGATTATCTGTACCACAAACATCGATCACATTAACCATGGTAGGCCATATAAGTGGCCTCAATCACAAATGATATCCTATAAGAACATAACCAGTATACGGCCTAAACTCTAAATGCGAGGTAACGTATTACCTTGATTGAATGCTACTAACAAGGTTTGCGACTACTTCAAACCACTTTCACTCCACCACTCCTCGAGGAAAACCCTAGCACCGCAACGAGTAACACATCGTGAAAAAAAGAATCAACAGTCGATAATCAAAAGATAAAAATGAAAGTATTCGATTTTAAGAAAAAAGAATAGAAGAGAACATGTTTAATCAAAAAGTGATGAGTATAAACACTTTACCGATAATCAGAAACACTTGCAACACTGGAACAGCAAGAAGTAGCAAAGAAAAGATCGGCGCAAAGAGTGATAAAACAAAAGGGTGATATTCGGCCAAAAGAGAGCACAGATTGAGGGAGAGAAGAAAAGAGAAAAAGAAATGGAAGAGTTGCTCACAAAATCGACTAACAAGTCTTGACCGAAAAGATAGGGACTTTTTTTGAATAATGTGCAGGAACCAATACAAATCCGAATGAACCAAAAGCCAATAAATGGAAGAAAAGAAAAGGAAAATTCAGTAGAGGAGTGAACCAAAGAACTATCCAACCAAACAAAGAGGAATTAAAGGGAAGAGCAGAAAAAGAAAATGAACAAACCCGAGAGGTACTCAAAGTCTTAGCCAAAATTCGACACCAAAAGAAAAAAGGTGAAAAGATTCTTGACCGAAACCAAAGCAGACAGAGAAAAACAACCCAAAATTCCCTAAAACCGGTTATCTGAGTGCCTAGTGACCAAATTCGGCACAAACACCTCCTCTCAAGCAAACTCCTTGATTTTCTCCTAGTATCTCTCCCCTTATCCCTCCTTAAATTACTCCACCGATTTCTTCTCAACTCCCCCAACAACTTCATTCAACTTCTATTCAAATTCCCTTTAGTTGTGTTTCAGTCCAATTCCATTACCTACACAGCTCAAGTAGCAAAATAAATACTCTATTGTGCAACCCAGGACTTGAACCTCAGACCTCACAGTTACAAAACACGCCACCTTGCCACTAGACCACAAGCTCTTTTTGTGTCATAAAACAAGCACAAATATTGATAAGGCCTATATGCCAGTGTCCAGATTCATTTAAGAGCAAAACTAAAAATTCTGCAAAAGCCAAGACTTGAATCCAGGCTTCTTATACACTCCCATACACACCTAAATCACTTAGCCATTAAAGCAAACAAGAAATTTGTGTCATATCATGCAAACATTAAAGACTTAAATTTTTGGGTCATGTAAGACCCTGTCTGGGACAGTGGCATCGATATCTGAGTACATGTAAGACCTCGTCTGGGACGTTGGCATTGTACAATTATTCTGAGCATTCTGAGTATCCTACTAGATTCCGAACGGTTCAACGGGCAAGTCCGAGAAATGAACGACTATGTGAGTTGTATATCCATTTGAGGTACGTTTGAAAAGTACACTATCTGTGTATAAAAGGTAAGTGTCTGTATGAACTTACTAAGGTGAATATGTGTATTGAAATGATGAGATAATAAGTGAATATATGCTTGAATGAGTTATGTGTATATGTGATATTTGAGTTGAAGAATGTGGCAAGATATGGCTAAGCAAATGAGCCAAAGAATATGTGATGAATTAACAAAGGGGACCATTAATGTCATTGTATCAATATGGCTATGTACATTTTATGCTAAATTTATTTGTATATGGCCTACTAAGCGTTTGGAAAGCTTACTTTGTGTGTGTTTGTTCTATTTTATAGATCATCGAAGCTACTGAAGGCTCGGGGACCGTCGAGGATCGTCATCACACTACTCAAACTTGTTTTGGTACCTTTGAAAAGTGTATATAGTTAAATATGGCATGTATAGTCTAGTCTTTTTGGTATATGTTTGAGATGTGTAATTAGCCATGAGATGTGGCTAGATAATGTTGGTATTATGCATGAGTAATTTTGGTATATGATGTTTGATTTTGGTATGGATTCATAGTTTTAATATGGTCATATGAATGGTAAGTATAATGATGCAATATGAGTATATATGTTTTAACAATGAAATGATTATATACATGGTTATACATGAGAATTTGTTGTGCAAAATAGTATACGAATTGGCATGAATAGAAATTAGATGATATGATGTTCTTTTGACATGATTTTGGTTGGCAATTGAGTATGTAATAATGCTTGTTTGAGATTGTAGGAATGACCCAAGTGTGGTGGCATTTTGGCCTTAAAAATGGCCTATATTTGCCCACACATTTGAGCACAAGGGCGTGTGGCTCGATCGTGTCCCTCGTGGTTGAAATTCAAAACAAGTCAGGATCGACCACAAGCTAGACACACGGGCGTGTGACTGGCAGTGTGGTGAAATCAGTAGCGACCACGGGTGAGGCACACGGGCGTGTCCACGATCATGTGTACTAGTCACTATGTATGCCCTATTTTGACATGACTTAGACACAGGGGCGTTTCTGAAGGCTGTGGGAGGCACACGCCTACCCACACGGGCATGTGACCTCTGCAGCCTCGAAAAAGTTTTAAATTTTTGAGAATTTTCGTATGTGTTTGGCTTAGTCCCGGCCCTATTCTAAAGCATGTTTAAGGTCTTATTGACCTATTTAAGGTACATTTTGATTGCATTGGATGAATTATATTATGAAATGTCCGTAAAAGTTTCTGATCTATTTGGTAACTCCTTTAACCCTAATCAGCGATGGATTCAGGTTAGGACTGTTACAATTGATTGGTATCAGAGCTATGGTTTAGTCGATTCACGGACTAACGTATCATGTAGGTGTCTAAATTTACATGCCATATATTTGAATTGTGATCGTGTGATGAATCCTAACATGTAAAATGTGATTTTCTTATAGTAATGGGTCCCGAAGGAACCGTAGCTGACGATGTTGAACGTAATGCGCTTGCTCCTGCTCAAGGGACAACACCATTTGATTCGAGACCTGCTACGAGTGGTCAAGAGGGAGAAGTTAAACAAGCTTTCTTCCAAATGATGAGTGAGTGGTTCACTCAGTTCGTAAGAAATAATCTGACTGTTTCACAACCTCTGCCCCCGTCTAATCCCCCTCAGACTTCAGTTGTGCCTCCTATTATGAATTTAAATCTATTGAACAAGCCACTGGTCGATAAAATCCGTAAGTATGGGGCTGAAGAGTTCAGGGCCACCAGTGATGACAATGCTGAAAAAGCTGAGTTTTGGCTAGAAAACACTATCTGAGTATTTGATGAGATCTTTTTGATTCCAGAAGAAAGTACTAAATGTGTTGTATCTTTGTTACAAAATGCGGCCTATTAGTGGTGGAAGACTTTGATTTCTGTTGTTCCGAAAGAGGGAGTTACATGGGATTTCTTTCAGATTGAGTTCCGAAAGAAATACATCAGTTAGAGATTTATTGATCAGAAACGAAAGGAATTTCTTGATTTGAAATAGGGCCACATGTCAGTCACTGAATACGAATGAGAGTTCGTGAGACTAAGTCAGTTTGCTCAAGAATGTATATCGACTAAAGCGATAATGTGCAAAAGATTTGTAGACGGCCTTAATAAAGACATCCGTTTGTTAGTTGGGATTATGGAGATAAAAGAGTTTGTAGTGCTTGTTGATTGAGCGTCCAAAGCCGAGACACTCGGGAAAGACCAAAGAAAAGCTGAGTCGGAAGCTAGAGATGTGAGAAAGAGATTTTCGAGCAAATCATTTTAATCTGCTACAAAGAAATTTAGAGATGAACAAAGTCGTTTGAGAGTTAATGTGGGACAATCGAATAGAGATCTAGCTAGATCACAATTGAGCTCCAAAGCTCCAGTAACTTCGATGGCTAGTGTTGGAAATGTCCGATCTGATCGACCTGAATGTAAGCATTATGGTAAAAGACATCCAGGAAATTGTAGATTGAGTGATCGAGCTTACTTCAGATATGGATCGTTAGATCATTTCATCCGTAATTGCCTAGAGTCTGTTGAACAAGAGATTGTTCAGAATCCGAGATCTGATAATGTTCCAGCGAGGGGTAGACTTTCTCGAAATACAAGAAATGTCAGTTGTAGTCAGAGAACTACGAGAGACACTGTAGCAAGATTTGAAGCTAGAGCGCTTGCTAGAGCGTATGCCATCCGAGCTCTTGAGAAAGATTCATCTCTAGATGTTATAACGGGTACATTTACTTTTTATAATACTTCTGTGATTGCATTGATAAACCCTAGTTTTACTCATTCGTATATATGCATGAACTTAGTATCCAGTAAGACTTTACCTGTAGAGTCTACTGAGTTTGTTATAAAAGTATCGAACCCCTTACGTAAAAGTGTCCTGGTTGACAAAGTATGTAAGAACTGCCCGTTGATGTTTCGAAATATCTGTGTTCCTGTTGATCTGATGCTATTACCGTTTGATGAGTTTGACATAATTTTGGGTATGGATTGGTTGGCATTGCATGATGCTGTTGTGAATTGCAAAAGAAAGATTATTTATTTGAAAAGTCACAATGATGAAATAGTCCGGATTGAATCTAGTGAATTGAATGGGTTGCCTGCTGCGATATCAGTAATGAAAGCTCAGAACTATATGAAAAAGGGTTATGAAGCTTATTTTGCTTATGTAATTGATTCGAAAGTATCTAAAAAGAAAGTTGAATTAGTTCCTATTGTTTGTGAGTTTTCTGATGTATTCTCTGAAGAACTACCCGAGTTGCCTCCGATACGTGAAGTTGAATTTGGTATTGATTTGTTACCGAGAACAACTCCTATTTCGATAGCTCTGTACAGGCACCAACGAAATTGAAAGAGTTAAAAATCACAGTTGCAAGACTTGACTGATAGAGGGTTTGTAAGACCGAGTATCTCACCTTGGGGTGCTCTTGTTTTGTTTGTGAAAAAGAAAGATGGTACGATGAGAATGTGTATTGATTATCGTCAGTTGAACAAGGTAACTATAAAGAATAAATATTCGTTGCCCAAGATTGATGATTTGTTTGATCAGCTAAAAGAAGCCACTATGTTTTCTAAGATAGATCTGAGATCGGGATACTACCAGTTGAGAGTGAAACATTCCAAAAACTGCTTTCAGAATGAGGTACGGGCATTATGAGTTTTTAGTTATGTCTTTCGGACTAATGAATACTCTTGATGTTTTTATAGATCTAATGAACATGATTTTCAGACCGTATTTAGATCGATTTGTTGTTGTATTCATTGATGACATTTTAATTTATTCACGAGATGCAATTGAACATGTCGAGCATCTGAGAATTGTGTTGTAAACTCTGCGAGAAAAACAATTGTATGCGAAATTCAGCAAATGTGAATTCTGGTTACGTGAAGTCAGTTTTCTGGGACATATTGTATCGGCCTCTGGAATACAGGTGGATCCGAGTAAGATTACTGCTATTTTAGATTTGAAACCTCCGAAGAATGTATTAGAAGTTCACATATTTCTAGGATTAGCTGGTTATTATCGTCGATTTGTAAAAGGATTCTTGATGATAGCTACTCTATTGACTAAATTGTTTCAGAAAGATGTGAGATTCAAATGGTCCGATAAATGTCAAAAAAGCTTTGATCAGTTGAAAGCAACTTTTGACTGAAGCTCCAGTGTTGGTACAACTAGAATCGAGCAAAGAGTTCGTGACATATCTTGATGCTTCATTGAATGGTCTGGGTTGTGTTCTGATGCAGGAAGGCAAAGTAATAGCTTATGCCTTGAGACAATGAAAAGAACTATCCAACTCACTATCTTGAGCTAGCTGCGATTGTATTCGCATTAAAGATTTGGCGTAATTATCTTTTTGGTGAGAAATGTCACATGTTTTCAAATCATAAAAGTCTGAAATACTTAATGACTTAAAATGATTTGAATCTGCGTCAGAGAAGATGGTTAGAGCTTTTGAAAGACTACGAGCTTGTGATAGACTATCATCTGGGTAAAGTAAATGTCGTGGCCGATGCTCTAAGTCAGAAATCATTGTTTGCATTACATGCAATGAATGCTCATTTAGACCTATCCGATGATGGTTCAGTGTTGGCAGAGTTAAAAATGAAACCGTTGTTTTTACAAGAAATATGTGAAGCTCGGAAAGTTGATAATGAAATAATAGCGAAACGAGTTCAATGTGATTCAAATTCTGATTCTGAATTTTGAGTTAATGTTGATGATTGCTTGAGGTTCCGAGATCGAATATGCATTCCGAAAAACTTAGAGTTGATTCAGTTGATATTAAATGAAGCTCATAATAGTCGTCTATCCGTTCATTCGGGAAGTACAAAGATGTATCATGATCTGAAGCAACACTATTGGTGGTCTGGTATGAAACAAGATATTTCTAACTTTGTTTCGAAATGTTTAGTTTGCTAGCAAGTTAAAGCTGAACATCAGATTATCCATTTTTTACAACCAATTCTGATTCCTGAGTGGAAATGGGATAGAGTGACGATGGACTTTGTTTTTGGATTGCCTCTGACTCCGAGAAAGAAAGATGCTATTTGGGTTGTTGTTGATCGATTGACAAAATCTGCCCATTTTATTTCGGTACGATCTGATTACTCACTTGATAGATTAGCCGAGCTTTATATTTCTGACATTGTGAGATTACACAGAATGCTATTGTCCATTTTTTTAGACAGAAATCCGAGGTTTACATCACAGTTTTGGAAGAAACTACAAGAAGCTTTGGGTACAAAATTGCATTTAAGTACCTCTTTCACCCGCAAACAGATGGTCAGTCTGAACAGATTATTCAGATTCTTGAGGATATGTTGAGAAGTTGCATTGAAACACCCCACACCCGGCCCACGAGCCCGGACCGGATCTGGTATGTTCCTTAAGTAAACCGGTTTTCAAATTCTTTGTTACTTAGAGAAAATTTGTAAAATTTTAGGAAAATATTGTTTTGGATTGGGCTTAGGTTGGGAAACCCATTTAATTAATTTAAAAATCCAATTTTATTAAGGTGACAAAATAATTTTTAGGGTTTGTTTTTAAAGAAATCATTCTTGTACTTAACTTTAATCAAAATTGTTCGTAACATAATAATTAAAAGTAAAGCAAAATAAAGGAAATCCATTGGGCCTTATGGCCTTATTACATCAAGTAAAACCCAATAATAAAATTAAAGGTACTAAAAAGAAATAAAGTCCAAATTAAATAAATTCTTCAAATGATGCATGGCCACCTCAAGGTCTACCGTCCCGGTCCGTCACTGTTCATCACCTGAAAATAGTTCCCACAACGGGGTGAGTCAACAGACTCAATGTGTACACAACATTAACATTCAACAAATCAGGCATACAAGTTCATATCAAGTTCATGTTCATATAAAATAAATGATGCAACCCAAACCCAAGCCTAATGGTCCATCCGCTACACACCACCCGTATCTGCCAGTCACACCGTGGGGACTACTAAGTCAACCCTCCATCCGCTACACACCATTGAAGGCAGTCGCTGCAGTCGACGTGCTCATCGCCCATATAATTTGTTTCATTAGACACCATATTCAAATAATGTAACCGAAGTTACCAAATTCAGATAATGTAACCGGAGTTACCATATTCAAATTTTGTGACCGTAGTCACCATATTCCGTTGGTGAGACCGAAGTCAACACCTTCTTCCCCTTTCACATATATCCCGAATGCCCCATATATCATGCATAACATACTTAATTTCTCATTATTCACATGTTAACAATATAACATATTCGTAATCCTATCGAAAGTAGGAAACGTACCTGGGTACTCTTACCACATTTGTGGTGCTTAGCCACATTCACATTCTTATGCATATTCATATATTAAAAATAATTGCCATATGATATATCGAAAATTAATGTGAGTACACACCTGATTGGCTTAATAGATTCCTTGAAATCCCGACGAACGATCTACCGATCTAGATCTTTATCTCCTATATTCGGCCAATTATTAAAACATATTAACAAACCTATTTGGCTTAAAAACCAAATCCTAGTAGGATTTGTATTACTTACCTTGTTTCCGAATTGGATGATTGTAAATCAAATCCCAAAATTGCTAGTATCCTTTTCCTTGAAATCGGCTAACACTAATTCATGTAACCATGTGAGTTTTCGGCTTTTGAAATAATGAAAAATAATTCCAAATACTAAAATTAAGCCTTGGCCGAATATCACTTACCATACAAATTCCAAATCTGAAGAGGATTCCTTGCCCTATATGTCTGTCGAAATCTTCATGTTAGATCTAATCTAACATATACATCATAACCTTTAATCAAATAAATTTATCTTACCTTAGATCCTTGATCCTTGTATTCGACAGTTGTAGAAACCCTTTTGATGTTGTAGTTGATTGCTCCTTTACTTAGAATCAACAAAGATTCAGCTTTGACAGTAGAAACAGAGAAGAAAATAGAAGAAGAAAAGATGGATTTTGCTTGAAGAAAAATTCGGCAGAGAGGGGGAGAGAGCTAGGAAAATTTCGGCAAAGAGGAAGTAAAAGTGAATGAGTAGCCCTCCTGCCCTCCTTTTATAGCCAAAGTTATCAGCCTAGGAGTCCCTTACTTGGCCACCACTCCTCTTTTTGATAATATTATCTCTTTTATTTAAAAGATAAAAGCCTTTAATCCATCAATTATCTCCTCAATTATCTTAAAAGAAAAATCCTTTATTTATCACTTATTATTCACATATTTATGCAAATAAAACTCTTCCTTTTCTAGAAACCCATGCCGTCCACCTCAGCCTTCTGGAAGCAAAAATAAAACTTATTTATTTGCTTCTCAAGTGACTCGAACTTAGGCCTATTTCCCTGCATGTGACGCCATCTCCTTAGGCCCTAAGTGGCATCTTCAGGCCACTTTTCCAAGCCTGTTTGTGTGTCAAACTTCTCCAACTTTTTCTTTTAAGGCCCTCTAGCCCTTATTTCCTATTTTGAACTTTAAAATTTGACATTTCGGCATCATTTCTAAGTTTCCTAAAATTTTCGATCGGCTCTGTAACTTGCCATTTTTCTTACATTTCCAAGCTTCCAGAAATGTTTACTTTCCATTTTTGAATCATTTCCAAAAATGTTCAGGTTTCCAAAAATGTTCGTTTCCATTTTCATTTCCATTTTCATTTCTATTTCCGTTTCCATTTCCATTTCTAGGTTTCCAAAAGTATCAAAAATTTATTCTTAGTACTTGAGACTTGACATTTCGTACAATTAAACTGAAAATGCATAGGCCCTATTCAGGATGTTACAGTTCTACCCCCTTAAAATAATTTCGTCCTCGAAATTACTTACTAACGAATAATCGTACGGTCTATCTCACCCCACTATGCTATTGCTGCGCACTCTGATCCTAAAGAACTATCATACTTTCTAGGCACATTCTCTAGGTTCACATCCAAAGTTTCAGTCACTTCACCAGCAATACAAGAATAAGCTAACCCTATAACAAGCAAAGCAATTAAGGGTATTCCAGAAATGAGGAACGTACCCGTAGTCATATCTGGCACATATTCCTCCTCGCGATGGCCAACTGCATAAACCAACCTTGGTTGCCTCGCGTCTGCACCTTCAGCACCTCCTCTTGGTGCTTCACGTCCACGGCCCGAACCATTTCCTCCATGGTTCGATCCACGACCTTGCTGAGGCTGCTGTCCTCCTCTACCCGTCTGGCTAGCATTCTGAACTGCCGGTCGGCTCTCATTTGTTTGCTTGGGACAATCCTTAAGCATATGGTCCTTGGACCCACACTTGAAACATCCTCCCGTCTTTCTCCAGCACTCTCCCAAGTGCCTCTTTCGACAATGTTCACAAGGTCGATACCGCCCTTCTGAACCAACTTGCTGACCTCGCGGCCCATCAACTCTAGGCCTCTAATTCCCAGATGAGCCAGACGATCCAAAACCTCTTTCTGGCCTATTCCGATCAGTGTTCTACCTTGCAGAATCCTTAATTCCTTCAGCCACTTTAGCCTTTTCCACTAACGCAGAAAATTCCCGCTCCTGATGCGGTGCTATCAACAGTCTCAGATCGTCCCTCA
Organism: Gossypium australe; assembly: GCA_005393395.2. Lineage (NCBI taxonomy): Eukaryota > Viridiplantae > Streptophyta > Magnoliopsida > Malvales > Malvaceae > Gossypium > Gossypium australe. The sequence continues at coordinate 45,021,770 of CM016619.1, forward strand.
GTCCGTCCTCAAAACGGACACAGCGTTCATGCTCAGTTGCCACTACACCTCGAGCGTAACGACTCAACCTCAGAAATTCTGCCTCATATTCTGCTACGGACTTGTTCCCTTGCACCAACCCCAGAAAAGCCTTTATTTGCTCATTTGTATACCTGGTTCCCAACATATTTCTTCTGGAATGCCTCCTTAACATATTCCCAGGTCAGATCCTCAGCCGTGGCACCATCCCGCATAGTTAACCACCATTGATACGCTTCATCGCGTAACAGTGCCACCATTCCCTTTAACTTTTCTTCAGGGGTCAGATCAAGCTCATCCCTGATGCGCTCTGTTGCTTCCAACCAGTACTCAGCTGTACTGGGTGCCACTCCAGATACTCCTCGAAACATTTCCGCTCCATTAGCTCGGAGCCGTTCAGGCACAGACTTACGTGTTCCCGAATTTCCTCCTGCCCCCGGCACCAACTCCAGAACTCGCAGCACAGCCCGCGACACAGCATCGTCCCCCGTCTGAGCTTGCTGCTCCACACCAACAGCTGGGAGCGGTGGGGGTGGTGGTACCTCATTATCAGACCCTTGACCCGATCTAACGGGTTCTGACCTAGTCATTCTTCCTCTACCGCGTCCACGACGGCCATGTCCTCTAGAGCTCATTTCGGCGTCGAGATCTGATTAAGAAGTTTTATGGATTAGACATTGTTCCACTTATTTACCACGAAGGAGTTTTATGAAAAGAAATTCAAGGGTGGTTCTTTCGTATTCATACAAACACACAGTCTTTACCATTCATTCATTCATCCATCAAACAAGTATGAACTTTCGTTCATTCAGAGAAACGTTGTAGTTTTCGTTGTTGTTGTTTTCCACTACCTAGGGGTATTTTCGTAATTTTGTCCTATAGGGGCATTTCCGTAATTTTTCAGGAGAAAACGTTCCTTGGTGTTTTCATCAAAAGTATTTTGGAAATTTCAAAGTCTGGGGTAATTTGGAAAAATTTCAAAATCCGGGGGTATTTCGGTAATTCTTGACCTCAGGGGTATTTTGGTAATTTTTCACAAATCAGGGTGAATTTGTAAATTTAATAAATTAGGGATATTTCAAAAGTTGTAAAACTTTGAGGGTTCTTTTTGAAAATTGTTCCTTCAAAAATGGGGATGTTGCAAAAATTTTGGAAATCAGGGTCATTTTGGTAATTTTGTAAGTTAGGGGCAATTTTGTAATTTTCCAAAATCAAGGTGTTTTGATGTTTTACAAATTAGGGTTTTTGAATGTTTATAAAATAATGAAATTTTGGTGAAGCTGTTGAGTAGTTGAACATTTTACAATCCAAGGGCATTTTGGTAATTTCACCACTGAGGGCATTTTTTTGTAATTGTCGCAAATCAGGAGTTTTTAAGAAAATGTTTTAAAATAATTTTCTCAGATTTAAAAGAAAGTTTTAAAAGTTTGAAAAAAAAAACTAGGGTTTGTTGTTTTGTTCTCTCTTCTTTTTTTTTTAAAAAAAAACATGGCTAGTTCCCTTTCGGGTTTTAGTCATTATGTTTAGCCTATGACCGAGCCCTCTTGGTCAGGGTGAACCAAAGCTACGCACCAGGCAGGATTCGTGTGGAGAGGAGGTGAGTCACGCGGACTGCTTAAATACCAAGCTCCCACCGAAACCATTCCTAGACACGCGCACAGAGGTTGCCACACCACTGAGCCCTCTGAGTTAGGGTGAACCGAAGCTACGCACCAGGTAGGATTCCTGCGAAGAGGAGGTGAGTCACTAGGACTGCTTAAATACCAAGCTCTTCCGGATCCAATCCTAGACATGCGCACAGGGGTTACCACACCCTAGCTTAGTGACTTAACCATAGGGTTGTTTAGTGCATTAATTCTTATGTGTTTGTGTTTGAGTAGACTAGTCCTAGGGTCCAAGTTCCTATCATTCTATTCTACGTTCCATGCCTTTTCTACCCTTATACAGTTCATAAATCACAGAATCACACATAAAGTTAGGGGTACTTACTTGGTGGACTGCGGGTCGGAGACTTAGGTGCCATTCCATAAAACCTGCTTATGTTCAAAGAAAATCATTTGGGCTCGAATTCAAAACGTTTTGAGCCTTAGCCCACAGGCCGAGAGTTTAAAACTGGGCTCTGATACCAAGCTGAAACACCCCACACCCGGCCCACGAGCCCGGACCGGATCTGGTATGTTCCTTAAGTAAACCGGTTTTCAAATTCTTTGTTACTTAGAGAAAATTTGTAAAATTTTAGGAAAATATTGTTTTGGATTGGGCTTAGGTTGGGAAACCCATTTAATTAATTTAAAAATCTAATTTTATTAAGGTGACAAAATAATTTTTAGGGTTTGTTTTTAAAGAAATCATTCTTGTACTTAACTTTAATCAAAATTGTTCGTAACATAATAATTAAAAGTAAAGCAAAATAAAGAAAATCCACCGGGCCTTATGGCCTTATTACATCAAGTAAAACCCAATAATAAAATTAAAGGTACTAAAAAGAAATAAAGTCCAAATTAAATAAATTCTTCAAATGATGCATGGCCACCTCAAGGTCTACCGTCCCGATCCGTCACTGTTCATCACCTGAAAATAGTTCCCACAACGGGGTGAGTCAACAGACTCAATGTGTACATAACATTAACATTCAACAAATCAGGCATACAAGTTCATATCAAGTTCATGTTCATATAAAATAAATGATGCAACCCAAACCCAAGCCTAATGGTCCATCCGCTACACACCACCCGTACCTGCCAGTCACACCGTGGGGACTACTAAGTCAACCCTCCATCCGCTACACACCATCGAAGGCAGTCACTGCAGTCGACGTGCTCATCGCCCATATAATTTGTGTCATTAGACACCATATTCAAATAATGTAACCGAAGTTACCAAATTCAGATAATGTAACCGGAGTTACCATATTCAAATTTTGTGACCGTAGTCACCATATTCCGTTGGTGAGACCGAAGTCAACACCTTCTTCCCCTTTCACATATATCCCGAATGCCCCATATATCATGCATAACATACTTAATTTCTCATTATTCACATGTTAACAATATAACATATTCGTAATCCTATCGAAAGTAGGAAACGTACCTGGGTACTCTTACCACATTTGTGGTACTTAGCCACATTCACATTCTTATGCATATTCATATATTAAAAATAATTGCCATATGATATATCGAAAATTAATGTGAGTACACACCTGATTGGCTTAATAGATTCCTTGAAATCCCGAAGAACGATCTACCGATCTAGATCTTTATCTCCTATATTCGGCCAATTATTAAAACATATTAACAAACCTATTTGGCTTAAAAACCAAATCCTAGTAGGATTTGTATTACTTACCTTGTTGCCGAATTGGATGATTGTAAATCAAATCCCAAAATTGCTAGTATCCTTTTCCTTGAAATCGGCTAACACTAATTCATGTAACCATGTGAGTTTTCGGCTTTTGAAATAATGAAAAATAATTCCAAATACCAAAATTAAGCCTTGGCCGAATATCACTTACCATACAAATTCCAAATCTGAAGAGGATTCCTTGCCCTATATGTCTGTCAAAATCTTCATGTTAGATCTAATCTAACATATACATCATAACTTTAATCAAATAAATTTATCTTACCTTAGATCCTTGATCCTTGTATTCGACAGTTGTAGAAACCCTTTTGATGTTGTAGTTGATTGCTCCTTTACTTAGAATCAATAAAGATTCGGCTTTGACAGTAGAAACAGAGAAGAAAATAGAAGAAGAAAAGATGGATTTTGCTTGAAGAAAAATTCGGCAGAGAGGGGGAGAGAGCTAGGAAAATTTCGGCAAAGAGGAAGCAAAAGTGAATGAGTAGCCCTCCTGCCCTCCTTTTATAGCCAAAGTTATCAGCCTAGGAGTCCCTTACTTGGCCACCACTCCTCTTTTTGATAATATTATCTCTTTTATTTAAAAGATAAAAGCCTTTAATCCATCAATTATCTCCTCAATTATCTTAAAAGAAAAATCCTTTATTTATCACTTATTATTCACATATTTATGCAAATAAAACTCTTCCTTTTCTAGAAACCCATGCCGTCCACCTCAGCCTTCTGGAAGCAAAAATAAAACTTATTTATTTGCTTCTCAAGTGACTCGAACTCAGGCCTATTTCCCTGCATGTGACGCCATCTCCTTAGGCCCTAAGTGGCATCTTCAAGCCACTTTTCCAAGCCTGTTTGTGTGTCAAACTTCTCCAACTTTTTCTTTTAAGGCCCTCTAGCCCTTATTTCCTATTTTGAACTTTAAAATTTGACATTTCGGCATCATTTCTAAGTTTCCTAAAATTTTCGATCGGCTCTGTAACTTGCCATTTTTCTTACATTTCCAAGCTTCCAGAAATGTTTACTTTCCATTTTTGAATCATTTCCAAAAATGTTCAGGTTTCCAAAAATGTCCGTTTCCATTTTCATTTCCATTTTCATTTCTATTTCCATTTCCATTTCCATTTCTAGGTTTCCAAAAGTATCAAAAATTTATTCTTAGTACTTGAGACTTGACATTTCGTACAATTAAACTGAAAATGCATAGGCCCTATTCAGGATGTTACATGCATCCTTGAGTTTGATGGTACATGGGAACATCATTTGCCATTGATTGAATTTGCGTATAATAATAGTTTTCAGTCGAGCATCAAAATGGCACCTTATGAAGCTTTGTACGGACGCAAATGTCGAACACCTCTGTATTGGACAGAACTTAGTGAAAATAAGATACACGAGGTCGATTTGATAAAAGACACTGAACGAAAAGTGAATGTGATCCGTGATAGTTTGAAAGCAGTATCTGATCTTCAGAAGTCTTATGCAGACTTGAAACTAAAAGATATTGAGTTTGAAATCAGTGACAAAGTATTCTTGAAAGTGTCTCCATGGAAGAAAATACCCAGATTTGGACGCAAAAGGCAAATTGAGTTCGAGGTTCATCGGACATATGAGATTATAGAGCGAGTTGGGCCAGTTGCGTACAGATTGTTGTTGCCATCTGAGCTAGAAAAGATACATAATGTATTTCACGTGTCAATGCTCCGTCGATACAGATCTGATTCGTCATATGTGATTACTCCGTCTGGGATTGAAATCCACTCTGATATGACCTACGAAGAAGAACCGATCCGTATCTTAGCTCATGAAATGAAAGAGATGAGAAATAAGAAAATTCTGTTAGTGAAAGTGTTGTGGCGTCGACATGGAGTGGAAGAGGAGATGTGGGAGCCTGAAGATTCAATGAGACAACAATATCCGAAACTGTTTCACGGTAAGATTTTCGGGGACGAAAATCCCTAAAGGGGGAGAATTGTAATAGTCTGATTTAGACCCTAGTCGGAACAGTGGTTTCGGGACCACAAATTCGAGTTAGAATAATATTTTAATATTATTTTTTGTACCTATTGTATGTGATTAAGTATGTGTGAAATTTCTGTGAGTTAATTTGTCCGTCTTTATGCTTAATTTGAGAAAAAAATTAAATTGCATAAATGGTAAAAGTGACCTATCATTTGATTAATGGCTAAATTGATGTGGCTTTTTAAGGTGGAGGCCTTCTGAGGCAATTAAACCATTATTAAGATAGTGGATAGTTGATGGACAAATATAACCTTGATGTATATATGTTTCTTATGTTAATTGATAAAGGCTAATATAGTAAAAAGTGTATTATTATGTTTAATATGATAAAATAACATGAAAATAAAGCCATAATCTTCATCTTTACCATCGAATATTGAAAGAAAAGAAAGAGCTTGAGCTTGTTTCATTCGGCCATGGTTCAAATATAAATCGGGTATGTGATTTTGATCGGTTTTTGATAATTTCTATGTTTCTGTAATCGTTGCTTCGTAAACTTCAGAACCCATATCTAAATTTTGAGAATTGATGATGTTTTTGAAATGAGTCTTTGATGAACTCATGTGTTTTATGATGTTTGATGGTGAAAAATAAAAGATATGTGTTTGATTATCATAGTTTGCTTTTGGAGTTTTTGTTGAATTTGAGTAAATTGGAGTAAATTGAAAGAATAGAATTTTGAAGGACTAAATTGTGAAATAAATGAAATGTATGGACTCATTTGAGCATGAGTAAAATTCCGCTATGCATGGGTATCATGAAATTTGGTATATTTTGTGATTTTGTGAAATAGGGACTAAATTGTCCAAATGTGAAAATGTGAGGGCTAATTTGTTAATTGCCCTAAATGTGTGTTTTTGGGTTCAATTGAATGTTTTGGTGAATAAAAGGGTTAAATTTGAATAGGTATAAATCAAGAACTGAAGAGAACAGACTTAGATCATGGAAAGTCAAAAGTTATCGAATAACCGAATCTAATCGAATATCTGAATCCGAGGTAAGTCGATATACAAATAAATGTGTTTGAGTTAAATTATTTGTACATATATGAAATCTAAATTGCTATGAATATCCATTAAGATGGAATGTATACGAAATCCGGGTTTATGCATATATCGACAAGTTATCAGTGTCCGAGAAGTCCCATTTGAACCTAGGGATAGATAGAATAGTATATGTCTTGACATAAGTGTCTGATATGTGATATCATGTAAGACCACGTCTGGGGCGTTGGCATTGATACGAGATTTCGTGTAAGACCACGTCTGGGACGTTGGCAACGATATGAGATTTACGTGGAAGACCATGTCTGGGACATTGGCATCGTATTTGATTCATGTAAGACCCTGTCTAAGACAGTGGCATCGATATCTGAGTACATGTAAGACCTCGTCTGGGACATTGGCATTGTACGATTATTCCGAGCATTCTGAGTATCCTACTAGATTCCGAACGGTTCAACGGGCAAGTCCGAGAAATGAACGACTATGTGAGTTGTATATTCGTTTCAGGTACGTTTGAAAAGTACACTATCTGTGTATAAAAGGTAAGTGTCTGTATGAACTTACTAAGGTGAATATGTGTATTGAAATGATGAGATAATAAGTGAATATATGCTTGAATGAGTTATGTACATATGTGATATTTGAGTTGAAGAATGTGGCAAGATATGGCTAAGCAAATGAGCCAAAGAATATGTGATGAATTAGCAAAGGGGACTATTAATGTATTGTATTGATATGGTTATGTACATTTTATGCTAAACTTATTTGTATATGGCTTACTAAGCTTTTGGAAAGCTTACTTTGTGTGTGTTTGTTTTGTTTTATAGATTGTCGAAGCTACTGAAGGCTCAGGGACTGTCGAGGATCGTTATCACACTACTCAAACTTGTTTTGGTACCTTTGAAAAGTGTATATAGTTAAATATGGCATGTATAGGCTAGTCTTTTGGTATATGTTTGAGATGTGTAATTAGCCATGAGATGTGGCTAGATAATGTTGGTATTATGCATGAGTAATTTTGGTATATGATGCTTAATTTTGGTATGGATTCATAGTTTTGATATGGTCATATGAATGGTAAGTATAATGATGCAATATGAGTATATATGTTTGAACAATGAAATGATTATATGCATGGTTATACATGAGAATTGGTTGTGCAAAATAGTATATGAATTGGCATGAATAGAAATGAGATGATATGATGTTCTTTTGACATGATTTTGGTTGCAAACTGAGTATGTAATAATGCTTGTTTGAGATTGTAGGAATGACCCAAGTGTGGGTGGCATTTCGGCCTTGAAAATGGCCTATATTTGCCCACACGATTGAGCACATAGGCTTGTGGCTCGACCGTGTCCCTCGTGGTTGAAATTTAAAACAAGTCAGGATCGACCACGGGCTAGACACACGGGCATGTGACTGGCCATTTGGTGAAGTCAGTATCGACCACGGGTGAGGCACACGGGCTTGTCCACGGTCGTGTAGACTAGTCAGTATGTATGCCCTGTTTTGACATGGCTTAGACACACGGGCGTGTTTCAAGGCTGTGGGAGGCACACGGCCTACCCACAAGGGCGTGTGACCTCTGCAGCCTCGAAAAAATTTTAAATTTCTGAGAATTTTCGTATGTGTTTGGCTTAGTCCCGGCCTTATTCTAAAGCATGTTTAAGGTCTTATTGACCTATTTAAAGGACATTTCAATTGCATTGGATGAATTATATTATGAAATGTCCGTAAAAGTTTTCGATCTACCCGGTAACGCCTTTAACCCTAATTCGGTGATGGATTCAGATTAGGCGTGTTACATTTGATTGGTATCAGAGCTATGATTTAGTCGGTTCTCGGACTAACGTAGCGTGTAGGAGTCTAACTATACATGACATATAGCTGAATTGTGATAGTGTGATGAATTATGACATGTAAAATGTGATTTTTGTATAGTAATGGATCCCGAAAGAGCTGTAGCTGACAATGTTGAACGTAATGCGCCTGCTCCCGCTCAAGGGACAGCTCCATCTGATTCGAGACCAGCTACGACTGGTCAAGAGGTAGAAGCTAAACAAGCTTTCTTCCAAATGATAAGTGAGTGGTTCACTCATTTCGTAAGAAATAATCCGACTGTTTCCCAACCTCCGCCCCCGTCTAATCCCCCTCAGACTTCAGTTGTGCCTCCGATTATGAATTTGAATCTGTTGAACAAGCCACCGGTTGATAAAATCCGTAAGTATGGGGCTGAAGAGTTCAGGGCCATCAGTGATGACGGTGCTAAGAAAGCCGAGATTTGGTTAGGAAACACTATCCGAGTATTTGATGAGATCTCTTTGACTCCGAAAGAAAGTATTAAATGTGTTGTATCTTTGTTACAAGATGCGGCCTCTCGGTGGTGAAAGACTTTGATTTTTGTTGTTCCGAAAGAATGAGTTACATGGGTATTCTTTTAGATTGAGTTTCGGAAGAAATACATCAGTCAGAGATTTATTGATCAGAAACGAAAGGAATTTCTGGATTTGAAACAGGGTCGCATGTCTATCACTGAATACAAACGAGAGTTCGTGAGACTAAGTCAGTATGCTTGGGAATGTGTATCGACTAAAGCGATAATGTGCAAAAGATTTGAAGAAGGCCTTAATGAAGACAACCATTTCTTAGTTTGGATTCTAGAGATAAAAGAGTTTGTAGTGCTTGTTGATCGAGCGTGCAAAGATGAGACACTCGGGACAGACAAAAGAAAAGCTGAGTCGGAAGCTAGAGATGTGAGAAAGAGATTTCCGAGCAAATTATTTCAGTATGCTATCAAGAAATTCAGAGATGAACAAAGTCGTTTGAGAGTTAATGTGGGACAATCGAATCGAGATCGAGCTAGATGACAGTTGAGCTCCAAAGCTCCAGCAACTTCGATGGCTAGTGTTGGAAATGTCTGATCTGATCGATCTGAGTGTAAGCATTATGGTAAAATACATCCGGGAAATTGTAGATTGGATGATCGAGCATGCTTTAGATGTGGATCATTAGATCATTTCATCCGTGATTGCCAAGAGTCTGTTGAACAGGAGATTGTTCAGAATCCGAGATCTGATAATGTTCTAGCGAGGGGTAGACTTTCTTGAAATACAAGAAATGTCAGTTGTAGTCAGAGAACTACGAGAGACATTGTAGCAAGATCTGAACCTAGAGCGCCTGCCAGAGCATATGCCATCCGAGCTCGTGAGGAAGCTTCATCTCTAGATGTTATAACGGTTACATTTACTCTTTATGATACTTATGTGACTGCATTGATAGACCCTAGTTCTACTCATTCGTATATATGCATGAACTTAGTATTCAGTAAGACATTGCCTGTAGAGTCTACTGAGTTTGTTATAAAAGGATCGAACCCCTTAGGTAAAAGTGTCCTGGTTGACAAAGTATGCAAGAACTGTCCGTTGATGTTTCGAAAGATCTGTGTTCCTGCTCATCTGATGCTATTACCGTTTGATGAGTTTGACATAATTTTGGGTATGGATTGGTTGACATTGCATGATGCTGTTGTGAATTGCACAAGAAAGATTATTGATTTGAAAAGTCAAAATGATAAAATAGTCCAGATTGAATCTAGTGAATTGAATGGGTTGCCTATTGTGATATCAGTAATAAAAGCTCGGAACTATATGAAAAAGGGTTATGAAGCTTATTTTGCTTATGTAATTGATTCGAAAGTGTCTGAAAAGAAAGTTGAATCAGTGCTTGTTGTTTGTAAGTTTTCTGATGTATTCCCTGAAGAACTACCTAGATTGCCTCCGATACGTGAAGTTGAATTTGGTATTGATTTGTTACCCGAAACAACTCCTATTTCATTAGCTCCGTAGAGAATGGCACCAACGGAATTGAAATAGTTAAAATCATAGTTGCTAGAGTTGACTGATTTTGCCCTTGTGTTATGGCAAAATTACGATTTTTCCCCTAGGCTCGTAAATCATTTTTCAACACATTTTCTCATTAAACAAGCCTAGCTGAACATTTATTTCTCTTACAACTACTCATAATTCCATCTATTTCATGCATTTATGACATAAATTCATTCTTTGCATTTAAGTCCTAATTAGGTGTTTTCATGCTAACACCTTTCACAAAAGCTATTTCTCATCTCCCTAACATTCATTTTCCTCCATAAAAAACTCAGCTAAAAACATAACCATTCTTATGGAAAGTCCCTAGACTTTCAACCATTTCACAAATTAGTCCCCTCATTAGCTAGCTTAAGCTTTTAGGACTCCAAAAAAACACAAAAATTATCAAAAATTATCATCAAAAGGACTTACTTGCAAGGATGAGATGTAGCTGAAATTTTCAAGCTTTCAAACCCTTCTTTGAATGTAAAAAAAAAATCGATGGAAGAAGAAGAGAAGAGAAAAAGATGATAGCATTTTCTTATTTTATCATATTTAGTCAATTTGTAACCAACTATCACCTAATTTGACTAAAATTAATGCTCTTGTCCCTTATGCACCCTATGGCCAGCCATTACACTCAAAAATGGCCTAATTTCACTTTAAAAACCTCCAAATTACATTCTATAGCTATTAGGTACCCCTACCTTATAAAATAGAACTTTTGCACCTTATGCGATTTAGTCATTTTCCGCAATTAAGCATGCTATTGCTAAAATTAAAGCACCAAAATTTTCACATAGCCATATATTAATACCATAACACATAAAATAACATCGAAATAATTTTCCCTAACCCTAGTTTAGTGGTCTCAAAACCATTGTTCCAACTAGCCCCAAAATTGGGCTGTTACAACTCTGCCTCCCTTTTAGAGATTTTCGCCCTAAAAAATATTACCGATAAAGAGGTTTGGATATTGTTCACTCATGGCTTCTTCCAGTTCCCATGTAGCTTCTTCTACACCGTGCTTTTGCTATAACACTTTTACTAAGGCTATGACTTTATTCCTCAACTGTTTCACCTCTCGAGCCAAGATTTTAATCGGTTCCTCTTCATATGTCATATCTAGTCGTATCTCAATTTCTGTTGGAGGAATCACATGCGAAACATCGGAGTGATAACGCCTTAACATCTATACATGAAACACATTGTGTATCTTCTCTAACTCTACTGGCAAAGCCAATCGGTATGATACTGGCCCAATTCTGTCAGTAATCTCAAACGGTCCTATGAATCACGGACTCAATTTCCCTTTTCGACCAAATCTCAATATTTTCTTCCACGGAAACCATTTCAGAAAAACCTTGTCGCCCACCTTAAACTCGATTTCCTTTATTTTCAAATCCGCATACGACTTTTGTCGGTCTAAAGCAGCTTTCAGACTATCCCAGATCACTTTCACCTTTTCTTCAGTCTATTTAACCAGGTCGACCCCATGAATTTGCTTCTCACTAAGCTCGGTCCAATACAAAGGAGTCTGACACTTACGACCATACAAGGCTTCATACGGTGCCATCCGTATACTCAACTGATAACTATTGTTGTAAGTAAATTCGACCAAGGGTAGGTATCTTTCCCAACTACCTTTAAACTCTAGTACACAACATCATAGCATATCCTTTAAAACTTGAATTACTCTCTCGGACTGACCATCATTTTGCGGATGGAATGCAGTACTAAAATTTAACCTTGTACCCAAGGCCTCCTGTAACTTCTTCCAAAACTTCGAAGTAAATCTTGGATCTTTATCCGAGATAATGGATAAGGCACTCCATGTAATCTTACCACTTTTGCAATATACAACTCGGCCAACTTATCCAGTGAATAATCAACACACATAGGTGTAAAGTGAGCCAACTTCGTTAATCTATCAACAACAATCCACATAGCATCTTTCTTTTTCGAAGTCATAGGCAACCCCATCACAAAATCTATGGTGATCCGATCCCTCTTCCACTCGGGAACCATCACTGGCTGAAGCAATCCCGCAGGCACTTGATGCTCAGCTTTCACATGTTGACAAATTAGACATCTTGTTACAAACTCAGAGATGTCTCTTTTCATACCCGGCCACTAATAAAATTTCTTAAGATCGTTGTACATTTTCGTACTGCCCGGGTGTACTGACAAATAACCACTATGTGCCTCATTTAAAACTTTTCGGATCAACTCATCATCTCTAGGTACACAAATTCTATCATGAAACATCAAACAACCATCCGAACCTACTCGAAAATCAAAATCATTTCCCGATTCACACTGAGCTCTCTTTGTTTGAAACTCGTTATCATTCTTTTGAGCCTCACATATTTGTTGAACAAATAGTGGCCTAACTCTCAACTCGGCCAATATAACACCATCATCAGACAATGCCAACCTCGTGCTCATAGCTCTCAAAGCATACAGGGATTTTCTACTCAGGGCATCCGCAACCACATTTGCTTTTCCCGTATGGTAATCAATTACTAGTTCATAGTCCTTCAATAATTCGAGCCACCGTTGTTGCTGCAAATTTAAATCCTTTTGATCCATAAAATACTTCAAGCTCTTATGGTCTATGAAGATTTGGCACTTCTCGCCATATAAATAATGTCGCCAAATTTTTAACAGGAAAACAATCGCGGCCAACTCCAAGTCATGAGTCGGATAATTCTTCTCGTTCGGTTTTCGCTACCTCGAGGTGTAAGTGACTACCTTACCCTCTTGCATCAACACACAACCAAGACCATTTAATGACGTGTCACTGTAGACCACAAACTCATTCCCCAACTCTGGTTGTACTAAAATCAGCGCCTCAGTCAACAATGTTTTCAATCTCTCAAAACTCTGTTGACATTTCTCAGTCTATTCGAACTTAACATCTTTGTGCAACAGTCTCGTCATCGGGATAGTAAACATGGAGAATCCCTTCACAAACTGTCTGTAATACCCCGCTAAATCCAAAAAGCTTCTGGCTTCTGACATGTTTCTCGGTGGTTTCCACTCCACAATAGCCGAGATCTTACTCGGGTCAACTCTAGTACCATCACCCGACACAATGTGTCCTAGAAATCCGACCTCTCGAAGCCAAAGCACACTTTTACTAAACTTAGCATATAACTTCTTGTCTCTTAAAGTCTGTAAGACAATTCTCAGATGCTCCTCATGTTCACTCTCATCCCGAGGATAAATCAATATGTCATCAATGAAGACAACCACAAACTTGTCCAAATACGTTTGGAAGACACGGTATTAAATCCATAAAACTCGTAGGAGCATTTGTTAAACCGAACGGCATGACCAGAAACACATAATAGTCGTACCTCGTCTGAAATGCAATTTTCGGCACATCTTGCTCCTTAACCCTCAACTGGAAATAACCAGATCTTAGGTCTATCTTGGAAAACACCGTAGCTTCCTTCAGTTGATCAAATAGGTCGTCTATCGTTGGTAAAGGATACTTATTTTTCATCGTCACCTTGTTGAGGTGTCTGTAATCTATACACAATCTCATCGACCCGTCTTTCTTCTTTACAAATAGTACCGGAGCACCCCACGGTGAATAGCTCGGTCTCGTAAAACCCTTATCCGTCAACTCTTGCAACTGAACCTTCAGTTCTTTCAACTCTAAGGGTGCCATCCTATAAGGAGCAACCGAAATAGGAGTCGTTCCTGGAACTAACTCAATTCCAAACTCGACCTCTCTAACTGGAGGCAATCTAGGTAACTCTCTCGGGAATACATCTGGATACTCACATACCACCGGCACTGTTTCAATCTTTACTTCAGACTCTTGAGTATTCAGCACGAAAGCGAGATAGGACTCGCATCCCTTTCTCAAATATTTCTCAGCCACCAAGGAAGAGATCATCACCGGTAAACTATCTGACCCACCTGATTCAACCTGAATAACATCTCCATTTTCACATTTCAATTCAATAAATTTATTACCAGAGTTCACTAAAACACTAGGGGTAATCAACCAATTCATACCAAGAATCAAATCAAATTCATCAAATGGCAACAACATAAGGTTTGTCGGAAAACAATGACTCCTAATTGTTAGAGGACAATTCCTACACACCTTGTCAACTAACACATGTTTACCTAACGAGTTTGACACCTTCACCATAAATTCTGTAGACTCAACAATCATGCTCATGCGAGATGCCAATTTCATGCAAATATAAGAATGGGTAGACCCCGGATCAATCAAAGTAATAACAGAGGTGTCATTAAGAGAAAAAGTACCCGTTATTACATCTGGATATGATGCCTCTTCGCGAGCGCGAATGGTATAAGTCCTTGCAGGTGCCCGACCTTCTGGTATCACAGCAGAGTCTCGTGATGCACCTCTACCACTAGTCCCACCTCCCGGGTTCTTTTGTGGCCTACCTCTAGAAGATGCACTACTTGATCTTATCTCTTGCTTCCTCTCCTTGTCATCCTTCTTAGGGTAGTTTCGGATGAAATGGTCAGGGGAACCACACTTATAACAATTCCGATTGTTTCCCCAACACTCCCTAGTGTGATGTCTGTCACAACTTGGGCATTCCGATTTGGACTTTGTATTGCCCACACTTGCCATCGAAGTGGCTTGAACTCTTGAACCTGAGTACATGTTGCCTCGCTCTTTTTGCGAATACCCAACTGATGTAGTCGTCCGAGGGTTCACTTCCTTGGACCTCTTCGATTGAGCTTGATAAGATTTACTCATCGGCCTTTTTCTTGCATCTCGGGCCTCACTCATGGCTTTCCTCTTTTCCTTACTCAATTCTTCAGCCTTACTAGCCCTATCCACCAATACCACAAATTTTTTTTAGCTCTAAAATTCCGACTAAAAGTCTGACATCTTCATTCAGCCCATCTTCAAACCTCTTGCATAAGATAGCTTCTGTTGACACAATTCTTGCTCGTACTTACTGAGCCTAACAAATTCGCGCTCATATTCCGCCACAGTCATCTTTCCTTGCTTTAACTCAAGGAATTCCTGCCGTTTCTGGTCAACAAATCGCTGACTTATATACTTCTTTCGGAACTCCTCCAGAAAGAAGTCCCACGTTACTCTCTCCTTAGGAACCACTGATGTCAACGTTTTCCATCAATGGTATGTCGAGTCTCTCAGCAAAGACACGACGCATTTTAAGCTCTCCTCAGGTGTACAGGAGAGCTCATCAAATACTCTCATCGAGTTCTCAAGCCAAAACTCTGCCCTCTCAGGGTCATCATCTATATTAGCTCGAAAGTCCTCAGCCCCTTGCTTTCGAATTTTGTCTACAGGGGGCTTAGTTGTCCTCACTAATTCAATACCTTGGGGAGCCACAGGAACTGGCTGAGGTATAGGAGGGGGTGGAGGAGGTTGAGCATTGGGGTATGCTCGTACATATTCCGTGTATCAGTTACTCATCATTTGGTGAAAAGCTTCCCGAGCCTCTTCTACTTCACCTCTAGCCTTGGGTCCACTTTGCTCGTGTGTAAAAACCTGGGTATTTTGTTTGTGACATCAGCAGCCTTATAAGGGTCACATGGCCAAGGCACACGCCCGTGTGGCTAGCCCATGGTCGACACTGACTTACAACACCAACATGCAGGGGACACACGGCCAAGTCACACACCCATAGGCTGACCATGTGTCACACACGGCCTAGACACATGCCCGTGTGCCTACCCATGTGGACAAGAACAAGGCTATTTGCCAAGCTCCTTTCACCCCTCTAGCTCATACAACATGGATCCATTCAACATATCATCAAACAACTCATATTTTGCAATCTAAACTTCCATGAATGACTATATCTTTTCATAAATGACAAGGTGAGCCATCAACCATGGCAATATACAAAATAGTTTGTCTTAAAAAGGGGCTAACACACTTTTGGCCAAAATAACAAAATAATATAACTAGTCTAGCCACTATACATGCCATACTCAAAATCACTAAGTCAAGATATACCGAGGTGTGCTGATAGTGTGGGCGATCTTCTGGTTATCCACGTATCCCGGCTTGGCTCTTAAACTCTATAAGACAAGGGAAAAGAAAGGGGGAGTAAGCTTTAAGCTTAGTAAGTTTACATGTAAACAATATAACATTATAGTATGTGCTAAACAATTATATAGCATCACATACTAAACGAGAAACAATCCACATTCATAATCATGCTTACTCATTTCTTCCATTTCCACATTCCAACCATATCACAAGCTTAATGTATACATTCATTTGCATGCCTCCCTGCACTTAATACCACAATGTCACATGATACAACACATCACAATCTCTCGATCAACTACTCAGAATCAAATTACTCGGTGGTTTCGCACTTAGACCACCATCAGTCTTTATTAGGGTGGTATCGCACAAAGCCCACCAAAGAGGTTAGTTACGGTGGTACCGCACATAGCCCATCAAATGATAAATAGACGATGGTATCACACACAGCCCATCATAATTAACTATTAAGGTGGTATCGCACTTAGCCCACCGTCAAGTATTGATATTACACATTTACATATCTATTTCATCATTCATACAGAAACTATTCAATAACTACCACATTCAGTCCACTTGAATCATACATGTTCTCAATTGTGCCATGCACTAATTAGCAACAACAATGTATATATAAAATGCATCGTTTACACATAAACTTACCTCGGTGCAAAACACGTCAACTAACGGTTTAATCAATAACCTTGCCTTTTCCCTGGTCAAGGTAAATTCCGCACTCTTCTTGATCTATAACAATAAAATTCATTTATTTAGATCATTCTATGATCATAATGCATCAAAATCTACACTTAGGAAAAAATGACCATTTTGCCCTTGTGCTATGGCAAAATTATAATTTTGCCCATAGGCTTGTAAATCATTTTTCAACACATTTCCTCATTAAACAAGCCTAGCTAAACATTTATTTCTCTTACAACCACTCACAATTCCATCTATTTCATGCATTTATGACACAAATTCATTCTTTGCATTTAAGTCCTAATTAGGTGTTTTCATGCTAACACCTTTCACAAAAGTTGTTTCTCATCTCCCTAACATTCATTTTCTCCCATAAAAACTCAACTGAAAACATAACCATTTTATTAGCAAGTCCCTAGACTTTCAACCATTTCACAAATTAGTCCCCTTATTAGCTAGCTTAAGCTTTGGGGACTCCAAAAACACAAAAATCATCAAAAATTATCATCAAAAGGACTTACTTGCAAGGATGAGATGTAGCTAAAATTTTCAAGCTTTCAAACCCTTCTTTGAATGTAAAAAAAATCGGTGGAAGAAGAAGAGAAGAGAAAAAGATGATAGCCTTTTTTTTTTTTATCATATTTTAGTCAATTAGTCACCAATTATCACCTAATTTGACTAAAATTAATGCTCTTGTCCCCTATGCACCCTATAGCTGGCCATTACACTCCAAAATGGCCTAATTTCACTTTAAAAACCTCTAAGTTACATTCTATAGCTATTAGGTACCCCTACCTTATAAAATAGAACTTTCGCACCTTATGCAATTTAGTCCTTTTTCACAATTAAGCATGCTCTTGCTAAAATTAAAGCACCAAAATTTCCACATAGCCATATATTAATACCATAACACATAAAATAACATCAAAATAATTTTCCCTAACCCTGGTTTAGTGGTCTCAAAACCACTGTTCTGACTAGCACCAAAATCAGGCTGTTACACTACAGGTGCAAGAGGTGCTAGTCGTACCACTTCAAACTAAGGTTGCTGAGGTGGTGGAACTTGAGCTGCTCCCAACTCATAAATTGTTCAAACATTTTATTCATCATCATGAAGAAGGCATTTCAAAAAGCATTTTCAACTACACCCAAATCACTTGTAGGAGCCTACCCTTGTGCTTGAGGTACATGGCTCTTGTTCTCTTCACTCGTTGCCTCTCTCAAACTTTCTGACATTTTCTTTAATAGCTACAACAAAACTTAAATTGCATCAATTTACAAGGGCTAAGCCAGAGATGTATCATGCATAGTGAGGCGTGACTTAGCCTTCAGTTTTCTGAGAATCGGCTCAACCTTGACTCTGATGCCAAAACTTGTCACACTCCCTACTCGACCCGATCACCGAATCCGAGTGTGGTGTGTCACAAGTTAAAACCATAAAATTTGACAAAACACTTGAAGTTTATAAAAGCTTCAAGGTCTTAGTGTAAAACCCAATATAACAATAATAAAACAATCAAATTAATAATGTGCCAAGTAAAACATATTTAGGCAAACATTTGGCGGAAGTCTTATAAAAGTTGACAAGGTTAAATAAAATGCGAGATAAATTATTTCTCTAACAAAAGCTTCAAGTGCATCATTGGCGGTTAAATATCATTTAAGACAGTTTGGCATAAACCCCTAAAAGATGATCTCATAAACCATAATTAAATAGGATTTAACATATATTTCTAGGGTACTTAAAATTTCTCATAAAACAGTGTTTTGCTGAAAGATGTAATTTATTACAAAAGTTGGTTACGAAACAAATCTACATGTGACCTTTCCAAAAAGTCATGCATGAAACGGAAATAGACAAGTGGCTCACTATCAACAGCAACTTTGGCACAGTCCCCTTCTACAGAATCTCTTTCTTATATCAACATGCCTGAGAAGGAAAGGATAACAAAGTAAGTTCAAACGAACTTAGTGAGTTTCATAAACAAAGGAAACACAAATAATGTATATGGATACCACTGGTAAACAAGCATCAATACCCATAATGATAATCAACCTTTCAAAGAGGTTCAGATGCACAAATCATAATATGCCGCATGGCGTCCATAGAATATAGACAAACTTGATCCCCAACTTAACACGACACATAGGTGGTCACTATCAACCATCTTAATCATAACTCATATAATAAGTACAATTTACGCACGACCCGTCCTTATGTCAGCCTCGTACCCAAAATTTAGAATCAAGATCATTCCAATCAGATGTATTCATATGCATATATCCCCTTAACTTCTCATATCATTTCTGTTTAGTTGAGCATGTTTTCTCGTTATCTGTCAGTCTGGTTTGCAATATAGCTTCATTTTCGGAGGCATCACAAATATATGCCCTTTCATTCATCACATATCATATTACATATATAAATGGTATTAGGCTCACACAGTAAAGAGGGTATTTTACATCAAAACACGAACCGACCATACTCACGCTGATAATGTTGGTTTAACACCACAAAACCAAACACCACATATGACGTTATTGGGATGAAACACTTACCTTTCACAATTTAGATGGTAAGAGGATTTATAACACACGAAAGTAAGAAGGAACTCACCAAAAAATCTAGTATTGTAATCTACTCCACAGGTCCTTTGCCTTTATTGCTTGGACTTTCGTTAACTTCTTGAGCTAAAAGAAAGACAAATATATCTATCAAATCGGACAAATATATCTATCAAATCACTAAACTATTGAAATTGAACATGCATGCATAAATCGATAACTTTCAACCCAAAATCAAGACGTTTCCTTCCTCATGAATAGTTTTAAAACCTATGCATGTATTACTGTAAACACATAAATTCCTTCGACAATAACCTAAGGGTTTACCAAAAATTACCAGTAAGTTGCTACTAACAATGGTGTTAATTAATCACTGAGAACCTTCTTCATTTGAAGCCTTCTACCTTAAGGTTTTTCAAAAACTTATAGGATAATTCAGGGAAGAAGATGTATATGTAACACATGTTGGCAAATGATATCCTTATATACCCATGCAACGGAGACAAGGTGCAGTGGAAAGATCAGAAAAATCCTACTATCACCCTTGATTCCCATGAATAAACTTACTTAACAATTTTGAAGTCTAACCATCTACAATATCGTAGTTCAGTTTTAATTAGGTCTCAACTAAACCCCAACATTACTTACTGAACCATCATAATCATGTTAAACACAGAAATGAATCAAGTTTTCCCAAAACATCTGGGATTGGCGGATAACGTAACAGAAGAGTCTGTTAATCCTAAAGTTCACCAAAACCTAGAGTTCGCCATATGGTGAATCCCACAGAATACGCCACCAACCAGGATAAATATTTCACTAACTTATTCATTTTCTACCTTTAGTATAAACGACATGAATGTCAAACAGTGACTCGATATAAGCTTAGTTTAGCAATGCTTCTCAAAAGTGCTTTTAGAAAAAAATCATTTTTGGGCAGAAGCTAATATTTTCAGCGTTTAAAAAAAGTGCTTTTGGGCCAAATTTTTGTCTTGGGAGAAGCACTTTCTCTCTCAAAAAGTAGCTTGTTTAAGGGTGCTTTTGTCTCAAAAGTGTTTTTTGTCCTAAAAGTGCTTCTTAGAAGTAATACTAAACACACTCATAGTCTTTGCTGGGCAGGCTGCCGCATAAAAGTTGACAAAACATATAAAAAAACTTGAGTTACTTGAGAATAAACTCCTTAAGTGTATTGGGGAGCCTAATTTGACATATCAAATTATAATAGATCAAAACTCTTGAGTCAATTTGTCTGACAGAGACAAGGTTTTCGTCAACAACTTTTGGAGGGAGTTGTTCAGGAAGCTTGGTACTCGACTTCATTTATCCACTGCGTACCATCTTAAGATAGATGGTCAAATAGAAGTCTTGAATCGATGCTTGGAGGGGTACCTTAGGTGCGTGTCAGGTGAGAGACCAAGTGACTAGTTTTTATGGTTGCCCTTTGCAGAAGAACATTAGCAAGGGTCCATGTAGCTCTGAGATGCCACTGGTAGGGACAGATAGGGCTCTTCGGTGAGAAAGGGAAATCATGCTACCCATAAAGGTGCTAATGGAGTGGGCCGACAACTTCCCTAAAGACTCCACATGGGAGTACTTGCAGACCCGTCAATAGAGATATCTAGCATTTGATTTTTAGGGACAAGGATTGAGTTCGAGGGGGACTAATTGTTATGGAATGTAGCATCAACTGTAACACCCTGAATTTTGGGCCTAGAAGAATTGGGCCTATTGGGCCTTGGCATGGGTGCGTTTAAAATTTTTGAGAACAAGAAAATGGCACAATTGAATGTTAGATTTGTTAGATGAGTGATTTTGAAAGGTTAAGGGGCTTCTATGAAGTCCTGGGTTCAAGCCATGTCTTATGGAAAATTTTTATTTTCAGCATTAGGGGAACCCTGACTCTAGGTTGTAAGCTTTTTAAGTAATTGTGATTAAAAAGAGACACAAAGAGAGCCTATGGTGGAGTGGTTGTGGCGTCACAGGTGTGGCAAAGAGGACAGAGGTTCAAGTCTTACTGTATGCAAAAGAAATTATTTATTTTACTTTTGTGTGGCCAAGAGTTTGTGTTGGAGACTTTGAATTGGTCAAATGAGTGATTTAAGGAGTGGATTGTGGAGAGATAAGGGGGAGAAAATCGTGGACTTCGGGTAAGAAGGTGTTGGCCGAATATTGGGTTCTTTGGGGTGTGCATTCGGCACTTTGGGGATTCTCTTGTGGTTGTGCCAAATTTGTATAGGAACATTATGGGTTTTTTTTTAGTTCTCATTTTTGTTTCGGAAGCTTTCCTCTTGAGCTATTATTTTCTCATTCTTTTGGTGTGTTTTTGACCTTTCGGGTCCTTTTCTGTTCAACTTTATTTCTCAATTGTTTGTTCACTTTTTCCGAAGCACAGAAACCAAGTGTTTAATTCTCTCTTGAAACCTTTCTCCCTTTCTTCTCCTCTTCTCGATCTTTTTCTCCTCTTCTTGCTTCTATTCTTAAACTCTAGCCGAATTTTCTATTTTCTCGATACTATCCCCTTCTGAGTCGAACTACCTTTTTCCCCAACACTAGTTTCTTTTGGTCGTAAGGAGTGCAGAAGCTGGATACCTCTACTCTCTCACTGTCAACTATTGTCGAATCTGTTCTCATTTCTTTCTCCTTTCATAAGTTGTGGTTTTTTTCTCTGTTTGCAGAGATCGAGAGTAAGTAATAGTGATTCTTTTATTTAGTTTTCGTTACTGGTATTATTCCTTTCCTTTCTGCCAAATCTCCCCTCTTTTCTGTTAGTCTGATGGTGGTTGGTACCAAGGGTTGCTCGAGGTTTGATAGAGGGGCAAGTGAACAGAAGCAATCGACATACTACTTTTGGTTCTTGACCAAAGTAAGTGTTCTTGCCTTGCTTTGGTTAGAGGCCGAATATTCCTGATGACTCTGGTAACTGTCAAGTGTGGTTTTAACTATATAGTTATAATCTCTTTTAATAAGGATTGTTTAACGCAAAATTCGACAACAGGTTTAATAGTCGCTAACAGTTGGGGAGGACTTAGCAAAGCTAGTTCGATTGAGGTGCGGTGCTAGGGATTCGTAGTGCACTTCGTAACAGGTGTGTACACATACCACCCAAACCGTAGATCAGAAAAAGCCGGAATATCGGAATGCCGAAAAGCCGAAATATCGGTGAATGATGCCACATGAGCGTATGATCTCACGTGTGGTGGACCGAGCCCACGAATATGGGAGTAAGATGGTTGAGGCCACCATGAGCGTTCTCATGGGCTTAGGTCGTTATGGGCCGCGTTGGGGCTGGGTGTAATGCCCCTTACCCGTGTTCAAGCCGGAACAGGGTTCAAGACATTACCTAGCTAATCTTGCATAAACATCTAGAATAGGGTTATAAAATTTTGTTTAACCCCATTGCTCGTACATACTCGGCCTAGGAGATCCTAAACATACTTCTGAGAAATATCGGAATCTTTTTGAGAACTTTCACGAGTTCGAGAACATTTTAATAAAACAGGGGCCACACGCCTGTGTAGGTCTAGGGACACGCCCATGTGCCTCTAAGGCATGCTCGTGTCTTCCACCCGTGGTCGACACTGACTAATTTCACACGGCCTTGACATGCCAGTTCCTTCTAACCGTGTGCCAAACCTTGGCATTTTGACTTATCCACACGGCCTATACACACGCCCGTGTAATTCAGCTGTGTTGTGATTCAAATCCCAATTGCAAAGTGCAGACTTCACACGGCCTAGACACACGTCCATGTACTAGCCATGCCTCCCACATGGTCTAGACACACGCCCGTATGTCTACCCATGTGGACAATTATCAGGCTATCTACCAAGCCCTTTTTCACCCTACATTGTATACATTCATATGCTATTTCGAAACATTCTCAAATCATCAATTAAAACACATGAATTAACACATTTGATTCATAAAAATGAAGTCTTCCTCCCATACATGGGGTAGAACTATTTCTAGTACAATTTCAATTGACTTTTGTCTCCATCTATGTCTATATACAATCGTCCCATAACTTATTTAGGCAAACACATTTGGCACATTAACAATAACTTAATCAATCTTAAGTACTAGCCCTATACATGCCATAACTCATAGGGACTTGATACCTCATACCAAGTGTCTGATCGATAGTGTGAAAACATCTCCGGCGATCTCCAACCCGAGCTAGCTAAATTAACCTATAAGAGATGAGAAAGGGAGAGGAGTAAGCAATATTGCTTAGTAAGTTCATCTGCATAAACTGACAAATACTGATATTCATTGAATATAGATAACCACAAAGTATTATACTGAGTTTTTTGCATTAACTCATGGTTACTTACTCAACCACTTTTGAAGCTTACTCATTCTATCTCTTACCACATTCTTACCATGCCACAAGCCAATTGCTCGTTTAATTAGTACACATTCCTGCACTGATCACCACAAGATCATATAAAACAACACATCAAGCATTTTCAATAAGCCACTCATACTACAAATCTCTCGGTGGTCACGCACTTAGCCCACCATTTATCTCTGATAGGGTGGTATCGCACACAGCCCACCAATATTTATGGTGATTCCGCACTTAGCTCACCAATCATTTATAAGCGATGGTATCGCACACAGCCCATCGATTACCATCAATAAGGTGATGTCGCACATAGCTCACCGTTATTTTACATTCATGGATAATAATCCACATGTATATCGGCTCTGTTTGCTATGACGACGACGAAGGCAGAGACGGTGCACGGCAGTGTTGATAGCGGTCGACGGTCGATTTAAAGGGTAACGGTGGGGGTTTTGATTGTGGAATTGGTTAAGGTGGTGGGAGGGTGGTTTGGTGGTGGAAAAAAGGAAGAAAAAGAAATATGGAAGAAGTGGTGCTTGGGGTGTGGGCTCCAGTCAGCGAGAGTGCGGTAGTGGGGAAGGGTAAGGGCTTCGATAGAGAGTGGAGCGGCGGAGGAGGCCGATGAACGGGGGTTTCAAGTGGTGGAGAAAAGAAAAGGTGGAAAGGGTGGAGAAGGCATTTGGCCATGGCGACGAAGGGAGGTGGAACGGTGACTGATGGGGTGGTGACAGCATAGCAATGTAGCGGTGACGGCGACAAGGGCGACGATGATGACGACGATGAGGGCGACGACGATGACGGCGGTGTGGGTTGGTTGTGGGGGTTAGGTGTTTTTTTCTTTTTTTTTCTTTGTGGAGAAGATGAAGAAGAAAATGGTTTTGAATTTTGGGTGCTTATTTTTTATTTTATTTTTTATTAATTTTTTGTGTTTTTTTTGGTTGGGCTTATTGGGTATTGGGTTTAATTATGGGTAATTTGGTTTTTTTGGGGGGGGTAGGTGAGTTAATTGGGTTGGGTGGTGGGTATTAGGCCAATTTGGATTTGTGTTGTTGGGTTGGTATTTGGGTAGGTGTAGATGGGTTAAATGGGTTGGTGGGTATTGGATTTTTGTTTTGGGGTTTTATGAAGGTTAAGTAATTTGGGTTTTTTTAGGTGAATAATTGTCACAAAATTAGCATGCCGTGCCCGTGCCACCAATATTATCTGACGTTCGGAAAAAATTCATGACCTCCATTATGTTCCTGAAAACATCAAATTAACTGAATTAAATAAAAATTTATTTATTTACACCCTAAATCTTACTAAAACGCAAAATTAAAATTAAATAAATGAATAGAAGTTTGGGTTGCCTCTCAAAAAGCGCATTTGTTTAATTCGTTAGCTCGACGACCTGGGAATTTATTTATCCGGCTCTTCGAGGACTAACTCCTCAACCTTGTGGACATGAAAATTCTTGTAGAAAGGTTTTAATCATTGCCTGTTGACCTTAAATTTTTTTCCAAATTCTTCGCTTTTAACCTCGACTGCACCATGTGGAAATACGTGAATAACAACAAAAGGCCCTAACCACTTAGTCCAAAGCTTACCTGTAAAAATTCTTAACGTAGGGTCATAAAGTAATACTTTCTATCCTACCATAAATTGTTTACGGGTTATCTTTTGGTCACGATATGCTTTGACCTTACCCTTATAAACTTGGGCACTTTCATACGCTTCTCGTCAAATTTCCTCAAGTTCCTGAATATGTAACTTACGATGCTTACCTGCAACTTCTAACTCCATGTTGCATTGTTTGACAGCCCAAAACGCTTTATGTTCTAGCTCAACAGGGAGATGACACGGTTTACCAAAAATCATTCGATAAGGAGACATACCTATGGGTTCTTTATAAGTCGTACGGTACGCCCACAGTGCATCGTTTAGTTGCAAACTCCAATCTTTTCTACTTGTCTTGACGGTCTTCTCCAAAATCAACTTGATTTCTCGATTTGACACTTTCGCTTAACCATTTGATTGAGAATGATAAGCCGTAGCGACCTGTTGCACTACCCCGTATTTTTTCAAAAGCTTGTCGATTACCTTATAGTAAAACTGCGTTCCACGATCGCTGATCAATGCTTGTGGTGTGCCAAACCTGGAAAAAGTATGACTTTTTAAAAAATCGACTACTGTTTTTGCATCAGCATGACGAGCGGCTTTTGCTTCCACCCACTTCGATACATAGTCAACTGCAAGTAGAATATAGATATTACCGTATGACGAGACAAAAGGTCCCATAAAATCTATGCCCCATATATCAAATATTTCACAAACATGTACAGGGTTAGAGGCATTTCATTTTTTCGGCTCAAGTTTCCTACCTTTTGGCACTTTTTGCATGTTTTACAGAACAAATACGCATCTCGAAAAATATGTGGCCAATATAGTCCCAATTCAAGTACCTTATGCGCAGTTCGTTTAGGATAATATTTTAATATTATTTTCTGTGCCTATGATACGTGATTAAGCATGTGTGAAAGTTTCGTATGACAATTTGTCTGTTTGTATGCTTAATTTAACAAAAGGACTAAATCGTATAAAGTGTAAAAGTTGCCTTCTAATTGATTGAATGCCTATTTGATGTGGCTTTTAAATAAGGAGGCCTTATGAGGCAATTAATCCATTCATAAGATAGTGGATGGTTAAATGACATAATGACTGTAGTGTTTATTTGTCTTATATGATAAATGGGAGGGTAAATTGGTAATAGAAATATTATGTTAATTAAATCATAATATTAAACATTTGTTTCATCATTTTTCTACTCATCTTCCATCAAATTTTGTAAGAAAAAGAAAGGGTTTGAGTTTTGCTACATTCGGCCATTTCAAATCTTAATTCAAGGTAAGTTTTTACTTCGGTTTTTGATAATTTCTACGTTTTTGCAATCGTTGCTTCATATACTTCAAAACCCATGTCTTAATTTTGAGAATTGATGATGTTTTTGAAATGAGCCTTTGATGAACTCATGTGTTTTGTGATGTTTGATAGTGAATTATGAAAGATATATGTTTGATTAACATAGCTCGTCTTTGAGTTTTTGCTGAATTTGAGTATTTTGGATTAAATTGAGAATATGAAATTTTGAAGGACTAATTTGTGGAATAAATGAAATGTATGGATGGATATGATCATAGGGTATATTCGGCCAAGCATGAGTATAAGCAAATTTGGTGTATTTTGTGATTTTGTGAAATAGGGACTAAATTGTCCAAATGTGAAAATATGAGGGGTAATTTGCAAATTTCCCTAAATAGGTGTTTTTGGATTGAATTGAATGAATCAGTGAATAAATGGATTAATTTTGAATATGTATAGATCAAGAACCGAATAAAACAGACTTAGATCGCGGGAAAGCGAAAGTAGTCGAATAACCGAATCCGAGGTAAGTCGATATACAAATAAATGTATTCGAATTGACTTATTTGTGTATATATGAAATTTGAAATGTTATGAACATACTCGAGATGAGATGTATGTGAAATCCAAGAATTTGTATCGATGAATATTGAATGTCTGAGAAGTCCCATTTAAACCTAGGAATAGATAGGATTAACTATGCCATGACATAGGTGTCCGATATGTGATATCATGTAAGACCACGTTAGGGACGTTGGCATTGATTTGAGATTTCATGTAAGACCGTGTCTGAGACGTTGGCATCGATATGAGATTTACGTGTAAGACCATGTCTGGGACATTGGCATCGTCTTGATTCGTGTAAGACCCTGTCTAGGACAATGGCATCGATATCTGGTTACATGTAAGACCACGCCTGGGACGTTGGCATTATACGACTATTTCGAGCGCTCTGAATTTCCTATTTAGTTCCGAATGATTCAACGAGCAAGTCCGAGAAACGAACAACTATGTGATTTGTATATCTGTTCAGGTACGTTTGATATGTACACATTGTGTGTATAAAAAGGTAAGTATATTCATAAGCTTACCTAGATGAGTTATGTTTTTGAATATGAGAAAATAAATGTGTTACATGAATGGACAGGCTATGATCCAATAAAGTATATGGTGATATATGAGATTGAAAGATGAATAGCTAAGTGAATGTGCCAAGAAGAATTATCGCTATGCAATTGAACTATTAGTAAACTCATATTGATTTTATGTTTTGAATGCTTATATGCTAAGTTTATTTGTATATGGCTTACTAAGCTTTTGGAAAGCTTACTCTGTGTGTGTTTGCTCTGTTTTATAGGTCGTCAAAGCTACGAAAGGCTCAGGAATCATCAAGGATCATCACCACACTGTGAAACTCAACTTTGGTACTTTTGAATGTGTGTATAGCTAAATATGGCATGTATAGGCTAGTCATTTGGTATATGTTTGAGATGTAAATAGCCATGTGATTTGGCTAGATAAATGTTGGTAATATGCATGAGTGAATATGGTATATGATGCATGTTTTGGTATGGCTTGATTGCAATGAAATGGCCTTATGAATGGTAAGCTTATTGGTGAATTGATGCCATAGTGATTTAATGAAGTTGTGGATGAATTATGCTTTGATTTACATGTGAATTGATTGTGCAAATTGGTATGTTTAGAAATGAAATTGAATGGGATAATATGATGACCATTTGGTGTGTGTTTGGTTGCCAATTGTATTGAGAAATATGCTTGTTTATGGTTGTAGGGATGACCCAAGTGTGGGTGGTATTTTGGCCTTGAAAATGGCCTATATTTTCCCACACGGTTGAACACACGGGCCTGTGGCTCAACCGTGTTCCTCGTGATTGAAATTTAAAACAAGTCAGGATCGACCACGAGCTAGACACACGGGCATGTGACTGGCCGTGTGGTGAAGTCAGTAGCGACACGGGGTGAGGCACACAGTCGTGGAAACGACTGTGTGGACAAGTCAGTATGTATGCCCTATTTTGACACGGCTTAGACATAGGCGTGTCTGAAGGCCGTGGGAGGCACACAGCCTGCCCACACGAGCGTGTGACCTCTGTAACTTAGAAAAATTTTTAATTTCTGAGAAATTTCATATGCGTTCGGTTTAGTCCTGACCCAATTCTAAAGCATGATTAAGGTCTCATTGATCTATTAAAGGGACACTTTGATTGCGTTTGATGAATTGTATTATGAAATGTCCGTAAAAGTTTTCTTATTGTCTGGTAATGCCTCTTTACCCTTTTCCGACGACGTATACGGGTTAGGGGTGTTAAATTTGATTGGTATCAGAGCTACAGTTTAGTCGATTCTCAGACTAACGTAGCGTGTGAGAGTCTAGCTATACATGCCATATATATGAATTGTGATAGTGTGATGAATCCTGACGTGTAAAATGTGATTTTCGTATAGTAATGGATCCCGAAAGAGCCGTAGCTGACGATGTAGAAAGTAATGCGCCTGCTCCCGCTCAAGGGACAGCGCCATCTGATTCGAGATCGGCTACGAGCGGTCAAGAGGGAGAAGCAAAACAAGCTTTCTTCAAGATGATGAGTGAGTGGTTCACTCAGTTTGTGAGAAATAATTTGGTTGTTTCACAACCTCCGCCCCCGCCTAATCCCCCTCAGACATCTGCTATGCCTCCGACTATGAACCTGAATCTGTTAAATAAGCCTCCGTTGATAAAATCTACAAGTACGGGAGTGAAGAGTTCAGGGCCACCGGTGATGACGATGTTGAAAAAGCTGAATTTTGGTTAGAAAACACTATCCGAGTATTTGATGAGATGTCTTTGACTCCAGAAAAAATAATTAAATGTGTTGTATCTTTGTTACGAGACGCGGCCTATCAGTGGTGGAAAACTTTGATTTCTGTTGTTCCGAAAGAGCGAGTCACATGGGATTTCTTTCAGTCTTCCAGAAAAAATATATCAGTCACAGATTCATAGATCAGAAACGAAAGGAATTTCTGGACTTGAAATAGGGTCGTATGTCTGTCACTGAATATGAACGAGAATTCATGAGATTGAGTTAGTATGCTCGAGAATGTGTATCATCTGAAGCAATAATATGTAAGAGATTTGAGGATGGCCTTAATGAAGATATCCGTCTGTTAGTTGGGATTCTATAAATAAAAGAATTCGTAGTACTTGTTGATCGAGCGTGCAAAGCTGAGGCACTCTGGAAAGATAAAAGAAAAGCTGAGTCTGAAGCTAAAGATGTGAGAAAGAGATTTCCGGGTAAATCATTTCAGTATGCTTCAAAGAAATTCAGAAATGAACAAAGTCGTTCAAGAGTTAGTGTGGGACATTCTAGCAGAGATCGAGCTAGATCACAGTTGAGCTCTAAAGCTCTAGTAACATCGATGGGTAGTTTTGGAAATGTCAGATCCGAGTGACCTGAATGTAAGCACTGTGGTAAAAGACATCCGGGAAGTTGTAGATTGAACGACCGAGCTTCTTTCAGATGTGGATCGTTAGATCATTTTATCCGTGATTGCCCAGAGTCTGTTGAGCAAGAAACTGCCCAAAATTCGAGATCCGATAATGTCCCAGCGAGAGGTAAACCTTCTCATAATTCAAGAAATGTTAGTAGTAGCCAGAGAGCTACGAAAGATACAGTTGCGAGATCTGAAGCTAAAGCGCCTGCTAGAGCATATGCCATCCGAGCTCATGAGGAAGCTTCATCTTCAGACGTTATTACGGGTATATTTACTCTTTATGATACTTCTGTGATTGCATTGATAGACCCTGGTTCTACTCATTCATATGTATGCATGAATTTAGTATTCAGTAAGACTTTGCCAGTAGAGTCTACTAAATTTGTTATTAGAGTATCGAACCCTTTAGGTAAAAGTGTCATGGTTGACAAAGTATACAAGAACTGTCCATTAATGTTTCGAGATATTTGTTTTCCCGCTGATTTGATGCTACTACCTTTTGATGAATTTGATATAATTTTGGGTATGGACTGGTTGACATTGCATGATGCTGTTGTGAACTGCAAAAGGAAGACTATTGATTTGAAATGTTAGAAAGGTGGAATAGTTTGGGTTGAGTCAAATGATTTAACTGGGTTACCTGCTTTAATATATGTGTTGAAAGCTCAGAGTTATGTGAAAAAGGGTTACGAAGCTTATTTTGCCTATGTGATTGACTGAAAAGTATTTGAAAGGAAGGTTGAATCCGTGCCTATTGTCTGCAAGTTCCCTGATGTGTTTCCTGAAGAACTACCAAGATTTCCTCCGATACGTGAAGTTAGTTTTCTGGGACATATTATATCAGCTTCTGAAATACGAGTCGATACGAATAAAATTTCTACTATTATGGAATGGAAACCTCTGAAGAATGTGTTTGAAATTCACAGTTTTTTGGGACTTGCGGGTTATTATCGAAGATTTGTGAAAGGCTTTTCAATGATAGCTACTCTGTTGATTAGATTGCTTCAAAAAGATGTGAAGTACGAATGGTTTGATAAATGTCAGAAAAGCTTTGATCAGTTGAAAGCCCTTTTGACTAAAGCTCCAGTGTTAGTACAGCCAGAATCGGGCAAAGAGTTTGTAATTTTCAGTGATACTTCATTGAGTGGCCTGGGTTGCGTTCTGGTGCAGGAAGGCAAAGTAATAGCTTATGCCTCGAGACAATTGAAGCCGCATGAAAAAAACTATCCGACACATGATCTTGAGCTAGCTGCGATTGTGTTCGCATTAAAGATTGGCGTCATTATCTGTTTAGTGAGAAATGTCACAAGTTTTTAGATCATAAAAGTCTGAAATACTTAATGACTCAGAAATATTTGAATCTACGACAGAGAAGATGGTTAGAATTATTAAAAGACTACAAGCTTGTGATAGATTATCACCCGGGGAAAGCAAATGTTGTAGCCAATGCACTGAGTCGAAAGTCACTGTTTGCTTTGCGTGCTATGAATGCTCATCTAGATCTGCCTGACGATGGCTCAGTGTTAGCTGAATTGAAAGCAAAATCGTTGTTTTTACAGTAGATTTGTGATGCTCAGAAAGTTGATAATGAAATACAAGCGAAACGAGCTCAATGTGATACGAACTCTGATTCTGAATTTCGAGTTGATGCTGATGATTGCTTGAGGTTTCGAGATCTAATATGTGTTCTAAAAAACTTTGAGTTGATTCAGTTGTTATTGAACGAAGCACATAATTGTCGTTTATCTGTTCATCCGGGAAGTACAAAGATGTACCATAATCTGAAGCAACATTATTGGTGGTCTGGTATGAAACGAGACATTTCTGACTTTGTTTCGAAATGTTTAGTCTCTCAGCAAGTTAAAGCTGAACATCAAGTTCCATCTAGTTTACTACAACAGATTCTGATTCCCGAGTGGAAATGGGATAGAGTGACGATGGATTTCGTTTCGGGATTGCCTCTGACTCTGAGAAAGAAAGATGCAAATTGGGTCGTAGTTGATCGATTGATGAAATCCGCCCATTTTATTCCGGTGAAATCTGATTACTCACTTGATAAGTTAGCTGAGCTTTACATATCTGATATTGTAAGATTGCACGGAGTGCCATTGTCTATCGTGTCTGATAGAGATTCGAGGTTTACATTGATATTTTGGAAGAAATTTCAAGAAGCTTTAGGCACGAAATTGCATTTCAGTACAGCTTTTCATCCGCAAACGGATGGTCAATCCGAGTGAATCATTTAGATACTCGAGGACATGTTGAGATGTTGCATCCTTGAGTTTGATGGTACGTGGGATTAGTACCTGCCATTAATTGAATTTGCGTACAATAAAGGTTTTCAGTCGAGCAATAAAATGGCACCTTATGAAGCTTTGTACGGACGTAAATGTCGAACACCTCTGTATTGGACTGAGCTTAGAGAGAGTAAGATACACGGGGTCGATTTGATAAAAGACACTGAACAGAAAGTGAAAGCAATCCGTGACAGTCTGAAAGCAGCGTCTGATCGTCAAAAGTCCTATGCGGACTTGAAAAGAAAAGACATTGAATTTGAAATCGGTGACAAAGTGTTTTTGAAAGTGTCTCCATGAAAGAAAGTACTCCGATTCGGACGTAAAGGCAAATTGAGTCCGAGGACCATCGGGCCATATGAAATTATCGAGCGTGTTGGATCAGTTGCGTATAAATTGTTATTGCCACCTGAGCTAGAAAAGATTCACAATGTATTCCATGTTTCAGTGCTCCGTAGATATCGATCTGATCCATCACATGTGATTACCCCGTCTAAGATTAAAATCCAATCTGATATGACCTACGAAGAAGAACCGATCCGTATCTTAGCTCGTGAAGTGAAAGAATTGAGAAATAAGAAAATTTCATTAGTAAAAGTGTTCTGGCATCGACATGGAGTGGAAGAGGCTACGTGGGAGCCTAAAGATTCAATAATACAACAATATCTGAATCCGTTTAACTGTAAGATATTCGGGACGAAAATCCCCAATGGAGGAGAATTGTAACAGTCCGATTTAGACCCTAGTCGGAACAATGGTTTTGGGACCATAAATTCGAGTTAGAATAATATTTTAATATAATTTTCTATGCCTATGATACATGATTAAGCATGTGTGAAAGTTTCGTATGAAAATTTGTCTGTTTGTATGCTTAATTTGACAAAAGGACTAAATCGCACAAAGTGTAAAAGTGGCCTTCTAATTGATTGAGTACCTATTTGATGTGGCTTTTAAATAAGGAGGCCTTATGAGGCAATCAATCCATTCATAAGATAGTGGATGGTTAAATGACATAATGACTATAGTGTTTATTTAGTCTTATATGATAAATAGAAGGGTAAATTGGTAATAAAAATATTATGTTAATTAAAACATAATATTAAACATTTGTTTCATCATTTTTCTACTCATCTTCCACCAAATTTTGTAAGAAAAAGGAAGGGATTGAGTTTTGCTACATTCGGCCATTTCAAATCTTAATTCAAGGTAAGTTTTGACTTCGGTTTTTGATAATTTCTACGTTTTTACAATCGTTGCTTCATATACTTCAAAACCCATGTCTTAATTTTGAGAATTGATGATGTTTTTAAAATGAGCCTTTGATGAACTCATGTGTTTTGTGATGTTTCATAGTGAATTATGAAAGATATATGTTTGATTAACACAGTTTGTCTTTGAGTTTTTGTTGAATTTGAGTATTTTGGATTAAATTGAGAATATGAAATTTTGAAGGACTAATTTGTGGAATAAATGAAATGTATGGATGGATATGATCATAGGGTATATTCGGCCAAGCATGAGTATAAGCAAATTTGGTGTATTTTGTGATTTTGTGAAATAGGGACTAAATTGTCCAAATGTGAAAATGTGAGGGGTAATTCGCAAATTTCCCTAAATATGTGTTTTTGGACTGAATTGAATGAGTTAGTGAATAAATGGACTAAATTTGAATATGGATATATCAAGAACCGAAGAAAATGAACTTAGATCGCGGGAAAGCTAAAGTAGTCGAATAATCGAATCCGAGGTAAGTCGATATACAAATAAATGTATTCGAATTGACTAATTTTTGTATATATGAAATTTGAAATGCTATGAACATACTCGAGATGAGATGTATGTGAAATCTAAGAATTTGTATCGATGAATATTGAATATCCGAGAAGTCCCGTTTAAACCTAGGAATAGATAGGATTAACTATGCCATGACATAGGTGTCCGATATGTGATATCATGTAAGACCATGTCTAGGACGTTGGCATTGATTCGAGATTTCATGTAAGAGCACGTCTGAGAGGTTGGCATCGATATGAGATTTATGTGTAAGACTATGTCTAGGACATTGGCATCGTATTGATTCGTGTAAGACCCTGTCTGGGATAGTAGCATCGATATCTGGTTACATGTAAGACCACGTCTGGGACGTTGGCATTGTACGACTATTTCGAGCGCTCTAAATTTCCTATTTAGTTCCGAACGATTCAACGAGCAAGTCCGAGAAACGAACAACTATGTGATTTGTATATCTGTTTCAGGTACGTTTGATATGTACACATTATGTGTATAAGAAGGTAAGTATATTCATAAGCTTACCTAGATGAGTTATGTTTTTGAATATGAGAAATAAATGTGTTACATGAATAGACAGGCTATGATCCAATAAAGTATATGGTGATATATGAGATTGAAAGATGAATGGCTAAGTGAATGTGCCAAGAAGAATTATGGCTATGCAATTGAACTATTAGTAAACTCATATTGATTTTATGTTTTGAATGCTTATATGCTAAGTTTATTTGTATACGGCTTACTAAGCTTTTGGAAAGCTTACTCTGTGTGTGTTTGCTCTGTTTTATAAGTCGTCAAAGCTACGAAAGGCTCGGGAATCGTCAAGGATCATCACCACACTGTGAAACTCAACTTTGGTACTTTTGAATGTGTATATAGCTAAATATGGCATGTATAGGCTAGTCATTTGGTATATGTTTGAGATGTAAATAGCCATGTGATTTGGCTAGATAAATGTTGGTAATATGCATAAGTGAATATGGTATATGATGCATGTTTTGGTATGGCTTGATGGCAATGAAATGGCCTTATGAATGGTAAGCTTATTGATGAATTGATGCCATAGTGATTTAATGAAGTTGTGGATGAATTATGCTTGGATTTACATGTGAATTGATTGTGCAAATTGATATGTTTAGAAATGAGATTGAATGGGATAATATGATGACCATTTGGTGTGTGTTTGGTTGCCAATTGTATTTAGAAATATGCTTGTTTATGGATGTAGGGATGACCCAAGTGTGGGTGGTATTTTGGCCTTGAAAATGGCCTATATTTGCTCACACGGTTGAGCACACGGGCGTATGGCTCAACCGTGTCCCTCATGGTTGAAATTTAAAACAAGTCGGGATCGACCACGGGCTAGACACACGGGCGTGTGACTAGCCGTGTAGTGAAGTCAATAGCGACCACGGGTGAGGCACACGGGCGTGTTTGAAGGCCGTGGGAGGCACACGGCCTGCCCACATGGGCATGTGACCTCTGTAACTTAGAAATTTTTTTATATTTCCATGAAATTTCATATGCGTTCGGTTTAGTCCCGACCCAATTCTAAAGTATGATTAATGTCTCATTGATCTATTAAAGGGACACTTTGATTGCGTTTGATGAATTGTATTATGAAATGTCCGTAAAAGTTTTCCGATTGTCCGGTAATGCCTTTTAACCTTATTCCAGCGACGGATACAGGTTAGGGGTGTTACAACAATATTTCCAAAGGTAGGGGTCATCCCAAACATAGTATCGTGATTCACGTTTGATCTTATCTTTTTCAAATCGTGACAAGTTAGAAGAGACTATACCTGTAGCAAGGTAATTCACCATGTCTGCATACCAAGGAAAGATTGTCTAAGTAGCAAGCAGATTTTCGTCCGGAAAATCGTCCTGAAGTGGTGTGACATCCTTCGATGGATGTATTCGGCTTAGATGGTCAGCTACCAAATTTTCACATCCTTTTTTGTCCTTTATTTCAAGATCGAACTCCTGCAGAAGTAATATCCACCTTATAAGTCTTGATTTTGCTTCCTTCTT
Source organism: Gossypium australe (assembly GCA_005393395.2). Taxonomy (NCBI): domain Eukaryota; kingdom Viridiplantae; phylum Streptophyta; class Magnoliopsida; order Malvales; family Malvaceae; genus Gossypium; species Gossypium australe. Next base: position 45,058,183 of record CM016619.1, read on the forward strand.
CCCGATCAGATATTTAAGAGCTGCATGATCAGAAAAAATTATAATCCTAGTCCCTAATAAATACGAACGAAATTTTTCCAAAGCAAAAACTACAGCTAGAAACTCCTTTTCAGTAGTCGAATAATTGCTTTGGGCAGCATCCAAAGTCTTAGACACATAGGGGATGACGTGTGTTTCTTTCTCAATTCTTTGTCCAAGGACTGCTCCTACACTATGGTCACTTGCATCACACATTATCTCAAAACAATAATCCCAGTTTGGTGGCTGAACAATGGGTGCCGAAATGAGCTTATGTTTGAGCGTATCAAACGTGTCTCTGCATGATTGGTCAAACTCGAACTCCTTATCTTTCTGTAGTAGATTGCAAAGCGGTTGTGCAATTTTTGAAAAGTCTTTAATGAACCGCCTGTAGACACCTGCATGACCAAGGAAAGAACGAATCTCCCTCACAGATGTGGGGTATGGCAGTGAGTTAATGATATCGATTTTTGCTTTATCGACAGAGATTCCCTCAACAGAGATGATATGACCTAGAACTAATCCTTTACCTACCATAAAATGACATTTCTCATAATTTAGAACAAGATTAAATTATAAGCACCTTTCCAAGATTTTTGCAAGATTTGATAAGCATACCTCAAAAGACTCACCATATATAGTAAAGTCGTCCATGAACACCTCAATTATTTTCTCAACGTAGTCTGAAAATATACTTACCATGCACCTCTGAAACGTGGCTGGGGCGTTGCAAAGTCTGAATGGCATCCGTCTGTAAGTGAACGTGCCAAATGGGCACGTAAACGTCGTCTTCTCTTAATCCTCAAGTGCCACTGGAATCTGGAAAAACCCTGAGTAACCATCAAGACAACAATAATGAGACTTCCTAGCCGTTTATCAAATTACGAGTTTACTATATATGGTGAGTCTTTTGGAAGTGGAAAATGATCTTTTCGAGTTAAGGAATTCAACTTCCTATAATTGATGCAAACTCTCCACCTGTTTTGGACTCGAGTGGGAACCATTTCACCTGTCGAATTCTCAATTACGATTACGACGGTCTTTTTCGGTACTACATGGACTGGGCTGACCCAACTATTGTCAGAAATGGGATAGATCATCCCAGCATTGAGTAGCTTTTGAACTTCTTTTCTTACTACCTCCATCATGGGCAGATTGAGACGCCTTTGAGCCTCTCTTTTGGGAATAGCATTATCTACAACTTGAATTTTGTGCATGCAAGTCGAGGGGCTCAATCCCTTGATGTCAACTATCGTCCATCCAATTATCTTTTTATAGTCTCTAAGAACTCGTACCAAATTTTCCTCTTCTACTGTCGAGAGTTTACTCGAGATTATTACCGGTAAGGTATTTCCTTTACCGAGAAAAGCGTACTTTAAATGGTCTAGAAGTGGTTTGAGTTCCAACTCTAGAGCGTACAAAACAAATGGACAAGCTTAGTTTGCGAAGGTGATAATTCAAGATATTTACCTGGAATTTTCCATAATTGCAGTGCCTCCAGATGAGCCACTGTTTCGTGAACAGACTCTTCAAAGGTTATCCACTCTTCTTGTTCCTCTATGGCATTAGAGTCTAGACTTCTGCAAAGAACGGTTCATAATTCATCCTCATCATGATATTCTAAATGTAATTCAGTTAAAGGATCAATTATATCAATATTAGAAACATTAGAAATCATGCTAGGGTGGTTCATGGCCTCATAGACATTGAATTTCACCACTTCCCCATTGAACTCCATAGTGAGTATCCCACTTCGTATGTCAATCTTTGTTTGGGCGGTACTAAAAAATGGCCTCCTTAGAAGTATGTCAGATGAATTAGCCGAATTGTCATCCTCCATGTCGATAATGTAGAAGTCTGCAGGAAATATTAGCTTGTTAACCTTGACAAGAACGTCCTCTAATACTCCCTCCAGATGCACCACAGATCTATCTGCAAGCTGAATAATCACACCTGTTTCCTTTAAAGGACCCACGTTAATCAGTTTATAAATTGACAAAGGCATAACATTAATTGATGCGCCTAAGTCACACATTGCTTTACAAGATATCAAAAACATGCCTTGGTCCTTACATTTGGGCGGTATTTTCCTTTGCAGAACGGCAGAGGCATTTTCTCCGACACTTACCTTTTCATGCCAAGAAGTTTCCTTTTACTCGTGCATAACTCTTTTAGGAATTTTGCGTATTGTGGGATCTGCTTAATCCCGTCGAGAAGAGGTATGTTGATTTCCACCTTTCGAAAGGTGTCGAGGATCTCCTTCTCGCCTCTCTCATTCTTGCACTGGACAAGTCTTCCAGGAAATGGAAGTGGGACTGTAAAAGGTTTTTGTGGTGCTGACTTTACTGGAGCCTCCGTGTCAAGTTTCTCCCTATCTTGACTAGTGTCGTGGTCGCAACTCGTGTTAGGTACGGGCTTGTAAACCTTCCCACTCTTCAATGCCATAGCGCTTGCATTGTGTAGAGGGTTTGACTCAGTTTAGGATGGCACCTTACCTTGAGACTCCAAATGGCTAACCATGAGCGCGAGTTTGCTCACTTGCTTATCCAACTCCTGCAAATGCATGTCAGTTTTTTGTTGAAATTTTTCAGTACTATTGGCTAGCCTTTCCATTATGGCTTCCAAAGATGACTTCGGGGGTGGTAACTGTTGATTTTGAGGCGGCCTTTGTTCGTACGGTTGATTTAACTGCAGATTCGACCATAACTAAGATTCGAGTGATCCTTCTATCCCACATTATATGAGTTCGAGTAGGGGTCATATCGCTTCTGGGGCGGTCCTAGAAAGTTCCCGATAGCATTCGCTTGTTCTGTTGAATCCTCATGTAAAATTGGACAGGAGTCCGTCGGATGGTCTAGTTTAGCGCAAATTCTGCACAACCGTGCTGGGCTCATTTTATCTGTAAGCAAAGTTTGAACAATGTTAGTCAGCTTATCAATTTTATCTTCCAGAGATATAGAACTTAACCCATGAACCAGTCTTGTGGGTTCTATGGCCGGTCGAAATTGTTGAGAGTTAGCAACCATGGTCGAAATCAACTCTCGTGCTCTCTGAGGAGTCATATTGACTAGTGCCCCCCACTTACAGCATCTATCATCTTCATTTCCATCGGGAGTAATCTCTCATAGAAATACTGTAAGAGTGACTGTTCAGTCAGTCCATGTTGTGGGCAACTTGCACACAACTTTTTGTATCACTCCCAGTAATCGTAAAGCAATTTAGCGTCCTTTTGACAGATTCCCACAATGTCCCTCGTTAGTTTGGCTGCTCGAGCTTCAGGGAAGAACTTGTCAAAAAACAAACGAGACATGTCAGACCATGTGTTGACAAATCCCCGGGGTAAATAAAATAGCCACTCTCTAGCAGAGTCGGCTAGTGAGAAAGGAAAAGCACAAAGTTTGATTTGGTCTTCCGTTACTCCCTAAGGCTTCATGCTTGTGCACACCATATGGAATTGTTTAAGGCGGGTGTGCGGATTCTCGTTCTGTAATCCACAAAAAGTGGGTAGTAAATGGATCAAACCCGACTTTAGTTTGAACGGTGTCCCTCCGGTCGGATAGGTTATACATAAGGGTTGTTGTTCATACGATGCCACAGCAAGTTGGCGTATCGTCTGTTCAGCGATCTCGTTGGGTTCTTCGAACGAGAAAATTTCCTCAGTATATAATATGGTTTCGAATTCGGGATTTGGTCTTTTTCCACGTCGAATGGCTTCTTTACGCAGTTGCCGGGCCAATTTCTCAATTTCTAGTTCAAACTCTAGAGTTCCCGGTTCTGATCTGGTCATAAGGTAAACAAACAAAAATTAGAAAAATATCTCCAATCCCCGGCAACGGCGCCAAAATATGATGGGCATCAAAACCACCAAGAATAATTCCTACAAATAACTCTAAATAGTAGTAAGAGTGATAGTAGGGTCGAGTCCACAAGGATTGGATGCTATAATCAACTTCCGTGTATAACTTATGATTAGAGTGTTCGTCGTGTCAAAGGTCGTGGCAATAGTCGTGCCCACAACTCCAATCGTACCTGCAAAAAAATAAAAATAAAAGTAAATCGGCGGGTTTCAAGAATGTTTAGAAGGTAAATAATCTAATCACCGTAAATAAACAATTAATTAATATTGAAAATAAAATTAAATCGAGGAATAAATTCAGAATTTGCAAACAGAAATAATAAGCCTTAGCCTTAGACTCTGTAAATTCCGTGTTAAGAATCGATCCTCGAAAATTGATCTTCTCCTTCAAATGATAAGCTGATTATAGCGATTAAGAACATTCTAACCACCAATTCTTCCTCTCGTAGCTGGTCCCGGTACGTCCTGCAAAGCAACCCTTACCGATTATCTAACCAAGATACACGTGTTCCCGATTAAAGATTCTGATAATCTTGCGTTCTGAAGAACTGAACTCGAATCAACGGCCTCAACCGCGTGGGTCGTTTAAACCTAATCACTTCTTCCTTGATTTGTTCTCAAAAATCCGAAAACAGCACGACCGACTCGAATCTCCAACTGTTAGCAAACACGACTCCAACCCAACGTACACTTTGACTTGAAAACGAATTTAGCCTTAACGGATGATTGTGCTATCCCAATACTTAGGAAAAAAGGTGAATACAGATTGGAAGGATCTTTAGCGCGAATACGAATCTCACGATTCCCGACCGGAAAGAGCACCGGCCTAAGGCTAAGATAGAATTTAGTGTAGGATGAATTTAATCATGCTTGAAGGTTGTGGAATATGATTGGATTTGTATGAAGGATGATGGAATTTGGGAAGGAAAAGGGCTTGGAAGGCAATTGGACCAATTTTGGAAGAATAAAGAAATTGAAATGAAATGAACAGAATTCCCACGTCAAATTGAAAGAGAAAAGAGAATAATTCAATTCCAAATTGAAGTAGAAAAAGACAAAGAGGATAATACAATTCCAAATTGAAGTAGGAAAAGAATTAATTGATGATTTCCTAAGAACAAAAAGCCCCTATTTATATGCATAGGGTTTACTAAAAATAGCCTAAACTAATTTAATATAAAATCTAAAATAAAATAAAAATAAAAATAAGTAAAATAAGATTTTCCTATTTTTGGCTTTTACAAAGTCAAAATATTTGATGTGCATTGGCTTCTTCCATCTTTTTTATTTGGCCAATGATTGTCTTTCAATTTGGCCCTTTTTAGCTTGTTTTTGACCAATTGCATCCCTAACAAGATTTAAATCATAAAAACACTAATTTAGCAGGGATTGATTTAGAAATAAACCGAATTAAACACAAGAAACCATGCAAATTAACATGTTATCAGAAGGTCAATGTCAGAGATCGAAGAAAAGATATGTTTGAATTTTAGTTCGTAAATTCGTAACGTCCAAAGTTGTTTAGTGAAAAACAACTGAATGGTGGAAGAGAAGGGAAAAGAGAGTTTTCGATTAATGTAAACAATACGAACATAGAAAGTCATATAACATTGATTTTAAAAGTCCAGTGACTTAAATGAGAACTTTTGAATAATTCTGTTACCAAATTATAAATTTTTTAATTAAATTACCAAAACAAAAATTTATCTATAATTTAGTGACTAATAGTATAATATTACTCATTTATAAAAGCTGGTAAGACTCGATCGCTAATTAATTTAATCAATCGCCAACAAAGCCTGTCACGATATGAATTTAAGAAATAAGCAAGCTGCTGAGCTTGCTTGGTACCAAGTAATAAATGTCTGATTTTAAAAGAAAACACCAACACATTTTGCGGTGCGCAATTCATTTCCTTTCTATGCGCAACGATGTTCAGTAGATTCTCGAGTTAAATTTGAATTCTCACCAAACCTCTTTTAATGGGATTGAGTTATATCACTGAATTCGTCGGCATTTAATAGCTCAACTGCCAAAAAAGCGAAACACTATGGATTCATGGTTACACGTAGATAATTTTTTTTACATTAATTTTATTATATGTTGTTATTATATTTATTTTTTATATAATATTTTTCTCAACTCTTAAATAAAAGGATAATATGTTTCAGTGTATTCGAATTAATATCTTCCTATACTGATGATAATATTGATGCAGATGCTAATTAAACTAATACTCAATCGATTACACATAAACAATGTTAAATATAAACAAATATGCTTTAAATTAAAACATACTATTGTTATTCAAATTAACATGTTATAAGGAATACATATATATTATATATATTTATAAATATTGTTAATATAAATTATTTTAATTGATTAAATATTCATTAATATTCTGGTAAATAATAAGGTTAGAATTTTATTGGTTTGATAGGTTATTTGTAAATATTATTTTTAAATTTTTTTTACGGAGTTAATGAGATACCTTAATTTCCACAGAGTTTTATAATTTTACTTACAAATAATTATGAGATAAAATACAAGATCTAAGGCTGCCGCACCCACACTAAAAAAAGTCTGTCGTGTTTGGCACGTTGTTCTCTCTGCCGATTGGCACGCTTTTTAGGGTTTTTTTTTGTTTAGGATTTTTTGAAAAATTTTCCAAGATACGTATCCTGCGTTCTCAATTGGGATCTTTTATTCCTGATTGTTATGTAGTGGAAGAAAATTCTGAGGGGAGTATGGAGAGGGGCTTAAAAGATCTGAATCTGGAAGATGGGGAGGAGGAGGCTTTTTCGTTACCTAAAGATGTTGATGAATCAAATTCTGCATATAATTTCTGTTTAGTGGGCTGCTTTCTTACAGCAAGTGTGGTACATTTTCCAGCCATGAGGAATACTTTGGCAAACATTTGGCATCCATTGGAAGGGGTGCAAATCACAGATCTGGGGGAAAACACTTTCTCTTCAAGTTTTTTTAATGAGATTGATATTTCTAGGGTTCTTACGGGTGCTCCTTGGACTTTCAATAACCATCTGCTGATTTTTCATCGTATTCAGGAGAATGAAGACCCAATGGCTATCCCACTGGTTTATGCAGATTGGTGGGTACAAATTCATAACCTGGCTCCAGGCTTCTTTAGAGAGACAATGGCAATCCAGTTTGGCAATTTTGTTGGCAGGTTTTTAGAATATGATACAAAGCAGTTTCTTAATGGCTATAGTAATTTCATGCATATTCGGGTGCAGTTGGATGTGCGAAAGCCTTTGAAACGATGGAAAAAAGTCATGATCTCTGAGAAGAGATTTACGTATGTGAATTTTAAGTACGAAAAGTTAACGTTGTTTTATTTTTTATGCGGATGTTTGGGTTATGGTGAAAACTTCTGTCCACTTAGATTACGTATGGGTGTACAAGAAATAGAGTTTGGATGGGACCTATCACCAAGGGCTCAAGTGAGAAGAGCAGCAAAGGTTAATAGTATCTGGCTGAGGGATGAAGGAAATAGTATTCGTTTTGACAAGAATAGGACTGGAGCGCAAAGTAAACACGTTTTCGGTCAAAATCACGATACTGAAATGTGGAGGAATTTTAACAATATTCTGGGAATAAATCTGGAGGGGCCCAGACATGTTGATGAAAAGACTGCTGAATCGGAAGGAATAGAAGGCTGTCATAATGTAGGGGAGTAGGTAGGTATGGAGTGCAGGGGGCTAAAATAATGGGCAAGGAGTCCAGACAGGTCATGGGGGGGAAGGAGGTGTTGACTGGAATGGAGTTGTCTAATATGGAATGTGACAAAGAAGACAATCCATTAAGTAATGAAGATGGAAAGAAACGACGGCGATATGAACTCTCACAACAAAGGTCTGATTCTTTTATCTCTAAGGTTTCTTATGCTCAAGATTCTTTGGAGGTATGTGGTGGGTCGAGCGCTCATAACCAACAAATATCGGCGGCTGCCAGTAGGCAAGCCGATCTGAAGCAATGAAAATTTTCTGTTGGAATGTTCGCGGATTGGGGAATCTGCGAGCAGTTAGACGACTTCAGCACATGCTGAAAAGTTATCATCCCCAAATTGTCTTCTTCATGGAGACGAAATTGAATGCTAATAGGATGGAACGAGTTCGAAGACGATGTGGCTTCTTTAATGGTATTGATGTTTCAGCTGAGGGTTCTCGGGGAGGATTGAGTATAGGGTGGAATGGGGGACACTTAGTCTAGTTAAAGAGTTTCTCAAAAAAGCACATTGATGTGGAAATCCAAGAAGATGAAGGAAAACCTCGATGGAGATTCACGGGATTCTATGGGGCACCAGAAGTTAGAAATAAAGCGGACACATGGGCATTACTGCGTCGATTGGGTGAGAATAATTCGTTACCTTGGATGGTTGGTGGTGATTTTAACGATATTTTATATGCACATGAGAAAAAAGGAGGTCTTCTGAGGGAAGAGGCCAAAATGGAGGATTTTTGAAGAACGTTGAAGGATTGTTTTTTGGAAGATATTGGTTTCTCAGGCCCGTGGTTTACTTGGGAAAGAGGCCGAATTTTAGAGCAAAACATTAGGGAAAGAATTGATAGATGTGTTGCTACATAATCTTGGTTTCAAACTTTTCCAAATTATTCTCTGAGGCATCTTCCGCATTCTTTCTCTGATCATTGCCCTTTGCTTGCTGAAACGGAGGATGGTAGAAAGAAGAATAATGAGCCTCAATTTCATTTTGAATCCTGGTGGGTTCTTGAGGAATCTTGTGAGAAAGAAATTAAGAAGATTTGGGAGGAAAGCTCTGGCCCATATCTTAGCCGCATGACAATCCTTGCACAAGGGCTGAAGGCATGGCCTAGTAGAATGCAGTTCAATCATAAAGGCAAGATACAACGATTGAATAGAAGAATTGAAGAGCTGAATGATGAAGAGAGATCAGAAGATACTTTGGTGGAACTTATGGAGGTAAAGCTTCATTTGAATATGGAAATGGATAAAGAGGAGATGTATTGGGCACAACGAGCAAGAGCAAACTGGCTACAATTGGGTGATAAGAATACTTCGTTCTTTCACAAGTATGCTTCGCAAAGAAGACGTATTAATTGCATTCGAGGGCTACAAAGATCTGATGGGTCAATCGCAACAAATGGGAGTGAGATCGAAGAGATTGCTAGGTTGTATTTCTCTACTTTATTTGAATAAAAAGGAGTAGGGGATATGGATCACATACTATCAGGAATCAATGCATGCATATCAGATAGTATAAATCAAATCATGCTGAATCCCTACACAGAGGCGGAAATCATTGAGGCGTTGAATGGAATGGGACCTACAAAAGCTTCGGGTTCTGATGGATTTCCGGCAATCTTTTATCAAAAGTTTTGGCATATAGTTGGAAAGGACACTAGGGATTTTTGTTTGCAGGTACTGAATCATGGACAGTCGATAGAAGATATCAACAAAACCTTATTGGTATTGATTCCAAAAATTGTGGCCCCTACTAATTTGAAGAATTTTCGTCCTATCAGCCTCTGTACAGTGATCTACAAGATTATTGCAAAGGCTGTTGCTAACTGACTCCAAAAGGTACTTGATGCTTGTATTGACGATTCTCAAAGTGCTTTTGTTCCTGGTAGGCTCATTACTGATAATGTGTTGTTGGATTATGAGATACTTCATACTCTAAAGAATAAAAGAACAGGGCGAAAAGGATATATGGCTTTAAAACTTGATATAAGCAAGGCTTATGATCAAGTGGAATGGCCTTTTATCAAAGGTGTCATGTCTAGGATGGGTTTTGTAGATGGATTCATTGAGCTCATTTTTCGATGCATTAGCTCTGTTCAATATTCTATTCTGAGTAATGGCGAAGAAGGGGCAAGATTCAGATCTACAAGGGGCTTACGTCAAGGTGATCCATTAAGTCCCTATTTATTCCTATTTTGTGGGGAAGGATTGTCTGCATTAATGAGATTGGCTAGACAGGAGGGCAGGATTTGAGGCGTTAAGGTTAGTCGAAATGCTCCGTCGATTACCCATCTTATGTTTGCAAATGATTGTATTCTATTCGGAGATGTGTCGAATAGAGGAATTAATGTGCTCAAGGAGATTCTTAAGGAATACGAAGTTTGCTTTGGGACAATGTGTTAATTTTGAAAAGTCAAGTGTGTTCTTTAGCTCGAATGTTAATAATCAAGAGAGGAACTTGGTGTGTCAAGCTCTTAATGTTCAGAACTCGAATGATCCAAACAAATACCTGAGGCTACCAAGCATGGTGGGACGAAAAAGAAAGCTATCTTTTCAAGTTTTAAAAGATCGATTGAAACAGAGAATTAATAGTTGGAGTATTCGACATATCTCACAAGGAGGCAGGGAAGTTTTTATAAAAGCTGTTTTGCAAGCAATTCCTACATATTCGATGACGTGTTTTCTTTTACCAAAATCATTGTGCTTGGAATTGGAAAATATTATGAATTCTTTTGGGTGGAATAAAACCAATGGGAAAAGGGGCATGCATTGGTGCGATTGGAAGTTTTTAAGCGCGAGTAAGGAAGAAGGGGGATTGGGGTTTCGCAATCTGAATTCTTTTAATATTGCATTATTGGCCAAACAAGGTTGGCGTTTATTACGTCATCCTAATTCGTTACTAGCGCGTACGTTGAAGGCAAAATATTATAAGGGGTCAGAGTTTTTGAATTCCAGATTAGGTAATTTACCTTCATTTACCTGGAAAAGTTTGTGGTCGGCAAAAGGCCTCCTCCTGAAAGGCCTAGGATGGAGAGTTGGAGACGATCAGAAAATTTCTGTTTGGGATGATAGATGGGTTCCTGGCGATGAGTTGGTTAATTGTCAGATTACAAGTCAAAATCCAAGTCTAGGCAAAGTTGCAGAATTGATTGATAACAATACAAGGAGATGGAATGGAGAAGTGATTTTTCGTACTTTTGCTGAAAGAGATGCTGAAAGAATTTTATGTATTCCATTGTCGACGAGATCTCATGAGGACTATGTCATCTGGCGTGAAGAGGCTACTGGAGAATATACGTTGCGAAGTGGTCACAGAATTCTTGAACAAGGGGGACATACACAAATACAGAATAGCCTAAAGAATTTTTACAAAAAACTATGGAGCCTAGAACTACCCTCAAAAATAAAGATTATAGCCTGGCGTAGCATGCATAACTACTTGCCTAACTTTAGCAATCTACATTATAGGAGGATCATGGGGCCTGATAAATGTAGAAGATGCCAAGCCGAAACAGAGACGAGGGGGCACTTGTTTAGAAACTGCCCTGTTGCAAAGAAGACATGGAAGAGATCAGAAATGGTGTGGCCTGCCTCAGAAGAAAACAAGGAGTTCACTGACTGGGTCCAGGGTGTGGTTGAAAATAACTCTTTGTTTGTGTGTTGAAGATTTATATGCGCATTATGGGGACTTTGGACATCAATGAACAAATTTATATATGAGGGAGAAAGACAATCAGGAGCCCAAATTGCAGAGTTCACTATAAATTATTTTCAAGAAATAGATGGGTCGAAAAAGATCTTACCAGTTTGAGGTACTCATGCGACTAGATAGAAGGCACCAGGTGAGATTTGTGTGAAGATAAACTTTGATGCGGCTTTCAACAAACAAAAAAGAGAATCCTGTTCTGGGTTAGTAGTCAGAAACGGGAGAGTAGAAGTTATTTGTTCAAAAGCAAAGTTGAATAAGAACATACCATCCGCGTTTGCAGCTGAGGCGTTGGCTTGTTACCAAGCAATTGATCTGGGGGTTCAGCTTGGTCTGCGGGAAGTAGAAATTGAAGGCGATTCAAGAACGGTGATTCGAAAATTACAGGACAAGCAAGAGGACAAATCTGAAATTTCTCCGTTTATAGAAGATGCAAAACGTCTGGGGATCCTCTTCAGATACTGTAAATTCCTCTTTATCAAAAGGGAAGCTAATATGGATGCACATCTAATAGCTACTGAGGGCATTAAAAAGGGAGAAAATACTTATCTGATCCAGAGAGTTCCTCCTTGTGCTGTGGTGACGGTGACGGAAGATCAGGCTTGGACGGAAGATGCGAAAGAGGTGACAAGGGGATGGTCCTAACAAGGGGGGAAGAAAGGGATAAGGAATATTGATCTGAAAACTCGATTGTGGAAACGGAAGAGAGAAGGCTGACATGCTTACGTGTGAAGGTATTAGAAATGATGGCATTCATAAATGTTATCTGATAATGGCCATCAGAGAAGCGGTTTTCAAGACGGGGAAAAGGTATGGATAACATCTAGGATGCATTCATAATAGCACCCTGTCGGTTCAGCAACTGGGTTAAATATTTGGGTCGAATTTGTTTTATTTTTTTGCTCTTTATTTTCTGTAGTGGACTTTTGTTGTTTTCTTGCTCCTTGCTTTGGACATTGTTTAGGTATTATAATAAAAATCCAGTATTTATCTAAAAAAATTATGAGATAAAATAAAAAAAGTACAATAAAAAATATGTTTTTTTTGTGGTAATCAGGCCCTCCACCGTCAATAGTAATTAATTTGTTGGGAGCGAGTGTTTTCTAAAATTAAAGGATAAGGTAACCGACAAACTACAGTAGATAATTTTTTTTGTTGTTGAATTTAGATAAGTTAAACATAGTGCTGAGATAAAAATATATAAATACAGTACAAATATTATTGGCTAATTGCTTTCTTACATTACTATTACGATACATGATCAAAGTTCACATTCTGTAGTCGGCACTTTTCTTTGTCTACTGTTTTGCCATGAAGAACAAATATTTTATCCTCGTAATCTTATTCCAAACCGTCGACTTAGCTTTATCGACCCCCCAAAAATATGAGTCAATTTTCAACTTCGGTGACTCCCTAAGCGACACAGGCAATTTACTTCTCTCCGGTGCCCTTGTATTTCCAGTCATCGGGCAGCTACCTTACGGTGAAACCTTCTTTCAACACGCAACGGGGCGGTGCTCTGACGGACGTCTTATTATCGACTTCATTGGTAAATGCTCTTTCTCTTACAGAAACAAACTTGAAAACCCAGATTTCGTTCTCCTAACTATATGTGTGTCTTATTTGTTATAAACCAGCTGAGGCATTCAGTTTACCTTATTTGCAACCTTACCTAGCAGTAAAACAAGGCCAGAGTTCTCAACATGGAGTCAACTTCGCATTCTCCGGAGCTACTGCACTTGATGCTGAGTTTTTCTTCCAACGAAACATGGGATCGATTTTGTGGACTAATAATTCTTTGAATGTTCAGCTTGGTTGGTTCAGGAAGCTCAAGTCCGACCTTTGCTCCGATAACGAATGTGAGTTAAATTATCTCCATTTCTTTCAGTCCTTCCACTGACCCATCTCGGAATAACATAGTACTGTTTTCTGTCGTAGCTTGTGATGATTTCTTTAAGAAATCACTTTTTCTGGTTGGAGAGATCGGTGGAAATGATTATAATTACGCCTTTTTTCTTGGTGGAAGCATTAAACAGCTTCAATCCATGGTTCCTTCAGTTGTTGGAGCAATTGCTAATGCAACCAGTGTAAGTTAGAGTTTAAGCACAAAAGTATTACAAAGCTAACACAATTTGCTTCCCATCAAGTCTTATGCTTAAGCCAAACCATTTGCAAATTATGTTAATAATTATGTGTGGATATTTTGGTAGGCATTGATAGAGGAAGGCGCAGTAGAGTTGATGGTTCCAGGGAATTTTCCCATCGGTTGCTCAGCTGTTTACTTGACATTGTTTGAAAGCCCTAAAAAGGAAGATTATGACCGTCATGGTTGCTTGAAGGCATTTAATGGTTTCGCGAAGTATCATAATAATCAGCTTAAACAAGCCCTGGATACCTTGAGACAAAAGTATCCCCATGCCAGGATTATTTACGCTGATTACTACGGTGCCGCCATGCGTTACGTTCATGCCCCACTACATCACGGTTAGTTCCTTCTAATTCCCATGAATTTCAATATTTAAACTTGATTTAACTTAGTTGCAGCCTGGATTAGGTACGAAATAGACCCTATTAACTTAATGTTGAATTTAGTGTTGTGACATGAGTATATATATTGAAAAAAAAAACAGGGTTTTATGGTGGGACTCTAAAAGCATGCTGTGGAGGGGGTGGTCCATATAATTTCAATATCTCAGCAAGGTGTGGTCATCCTGGATCTGAAGCATGTAAAGATCCTTCCGTTTATTCAAATTGGGATGGAATTCATCTAACTGAAGCAGCCTATCGCCATATAGCCTTGGCTTTGATCAATGGCTCCTCTTCCCATCCACCCCTCATATCCTCTCCTCTTTCAGATTACATAACCCCCTAAAATGAACAGTCAATCAAGGGTCTCACTTAGATGTTCATTAGAGATCCAGGACCAATGATACATGTATGCATTGACTGTACTTGAAGATTTTATTTGCTTTATAAATTTAGCCTCATGATTTTGAAAATAATGATTAATCTACTAATTAAGATGGATTTACTTTAATTAGTGAGATATAATACCATAGATAGCAACCCTGAGGAAAGCAACGCAAATAACAAAAGTCAACGCATTCAAGGCTGCTAGAATCCCTTTGGTCTCCATCTTGGGATATTTCATATTTGTGAAGGCTAATTCCCGTTTATCCCTCTAATGGAAAATTCTTTTAAAAACGAAATTAGATGTCAAAATTTTAGATTGCGAATTTATGATTTATGAATTTATGATTTTTAAAATTTTTGTTAAAAAAAGTAAAATATTTAAAATTTAAGATTTTAAATTAATTCAAATTTAGATTTAGATTTAGATTTTATCTAATTTTAAGTTTAAAAAGTAATTTTTAAAAGTTTAATTATTTATGAGGATTTTGAGCATTGTTGTTTGAATTAGTTTGGGAATTGGTCAAGGTATTGATTTGGAAAAAAGCATTAAACTGGTTGACTAGAGAACTAATATGGACCGATTGATTGGGTAGTTGAACCAATTTATTTTTTTATGAATTTTTAATGATTTATTTAATAGAACCAGATGGATTAGTCGAACTGATCAGATTGATCAACCCAGTTGGGCCATTAAACTGGTGGCTTAATTATGGAAATTATAAATTAAAAGTCAAGAGTTTATAAATTAAAAAATTGTGGAAATTATGGTATAAATACATTTTTTTTGAAAATTTACAATGTATTAAATTAAATACATGAAACTTTGTCAGTGTTTTGAAAATCAGATAGGAACGACCAGTTAGACTATTTGTGTAACGCCCCAAATTTGGGCCTAGTAGAATTGGGTCTATTGGGCTTTGGGCTTTGGGTCTTAGAAAATTTTTAAGTGAGCGAGAAAATGACAATTGGCATGTGGGCTTTGAGGGGTAATGAATTTGGAGTGTCTAGGGATGTTGGAGATGTCCTGGGATCAAGTAAGGGTATAGGAAAAATTTTTGCTTAAGCCCGAAGGGAACTGTGACTTCAGTTAGTAGGCCTTTTAAATAAATGAATAAGAAAAATAACACAAAAGAGCTTGTGGTGTAGTGGCAAAGTGGCGCCACTTAGGGAGCAAGGAGGTGGCGTCATTAGTAGGCAAGGGAGTCCAATGTTCGAGGCTTGAGAGTGGTGAATTGAGAGGCTTTATTTTTGCACATGGAAGGAAGGTAGTGGCGCTAGAGTGGACTCTCGAAGGGAGTGTTCAGGAGAGAAATTTAAGGTAAAGATAAGAGAGAAAAGATAGGGGATTGAGGTGTGGATGTGTTGGTGCCAAATGGGACTTTGGGGGAAGGTAGTTTCGGCTTTGGCTATAAAAGGAGGGTGTCGAATTCCTTTGAAAGGTTCCTTGGGTTTCCATTATTTTTTTCTTTTCTCCCCCTCATTCTGTTTCTTCCATTGTCGAATTGCCATCATTCCTCTTTACCGAAATCCCTATTGGTGTTGCGTTATTCTTCTTTCTCTGAAAGCCGAGTACTCCCTTATAATCGAATAGCCCTATCTTTTGTCGATTCCTTGTTGTTTTTCCTCCATTACAAATCGGTCGTTGTTATCATCTCTTAATCAAGTTTTAAAAGTCGGATCTCGTTCAGTCGCTATCTAGGCCGCAGGATCGAATGTTGGATTCGGTAAGTACTTAGTCAACCTCCTTAGTGTGTTTGGTAAAAGCCGGAGGGCTATATAACTTTTTCTTGTTGTTAATCTTGTATTAACAAGGGTAGGGTTCAAAGATCGCAAGCGTGGTAAGGATCGTTAGCAAGTGGTAAGTGTACTCGTCTCAATTGTGGATTAGTAAGTGGCCGAATGTAAGTGTGGCTTATAGAGGTGACTTGTGTGGAATATGAGTCACTTGATTTTTGATAGTATATGTGTGGGTGCAGATCTAAGGGATATTCGTGAATAGTAGCTAAGGAAGGGCTACTAGAACTGGTGGCACACGGTAAGGATATGGTAAGGCTTCGGTTTTTGGGTAAATACTGTGGTTAAGTGTGTGATTGATTGGAGATTGGTATTGGTTGTAGGTTCAAGGCTGAGGATAGTGTAGCACGTTGCATTAACCAGGTGTGTACATACACTTCACACACGACAAATCTACAAAAGTCGAAATCCCGAAAAAAATCGAAATGCCGAAAAGCTAAAAAGTTGAAAGGTTGGCACCGGCAACCACACGAACATGCGAACATTTGTGTGGGAACATCGATACGATTGCCGGGGCCAAGAGAGTGATCCCATGGTCTCGGGCCACTATTTGGCCGACCGAGCCAAACGGGGCTAAATGGGCCTACAGAGCTCGTGGGCCCAAATCGGCAAGAGTTGATATGTGAAATTGAATGATCGATTGATATGGATGGCTGTATGATTTGATTATGATCGGGCCTAATGGGCTACATAAACATGATTGGGCTTAATGGGCTATATGGACATGATTGGGCCTAGTGGGCCTTATGGGATTTTAGAAATGCATGCTAGGGTTTTTAATGGACTCTAGGCCTAGTTCTGATAAATTCTTAAATAGCATAAAACTTAATTTAATAATCAAACATGTCTGTGGACAAGTCACTAGGTTAGAGTGTGGCAATGGACATATGCATGTCTAGGATTGGATCTAGGGAGAACTTGGTACTTAAGCGGTCCTAATGACCCACCTCCTCTTCTTTGGGATCCTACCTGGTGCATAGTGTCTGTTCACTTTAGCCGCAAGGACTTCTTGATGGGCCAAAGTTCATAACTAAAACCCGAGATGAAAGAAATTACGAAAATACCCCTGTAGGGTAGAATTATGAAAATACCCCTAGGCAGTGAAATGACTAAAATACCCCTAGGTGCTTAATGTGTGAAAATGTGTATGTTGCATTCATGAGATATATGTTGCACTTAGGTGGGTTTGATGATACAGAGGAAGATATGTGAGGATCGCATAGTCGTTTGACGACCGTGGATCCACCGGTGGCTTTAAGCCCATTATATGCTTAGCAGCCTTGCTGCAACGTTTGAGTAGTGCCCCTGTTGGTGCTACCTTTGGAGTGTAGGGATGGGTGGGTTGATATTTATATCCCCACAGGAGTGTAGGTTTGGAAGGGAAATGGAGTGTAGGGTTGGATTTGGGATGGGAGCATTGCATTTATGTGATACTGATGTGATATGAGGTCATTGTGGGCTAAGGCCCAAGATCACCGATTTTGATAGGGCTTAGGCCCAATGTGATAATCGCATGCTTTACCAAGGGTCGTACACACTGACTTTTGAAACTCACACCCTTTTATTTAATGTTTTAGGTGACTTTCAGTAGACGACTCGACGTGGAAGAGAACTCGAAGATGGCCACAGTGCAAGCTACTTATAAGTTTTTAATTAGTTTCGAATGACTTTACTTTTATTACTTAATTTTCATTGGGATGTAATAAGGCCTTGTATCTCTAACTTGACTTTACATTTGGGTTTTATTATTGTTTCAACTGCCAAATGATTAAACTTAAATAAATTTCTAAAGTTTAACATGGTTTTCGAAATAACTATAACATATGGATGTTTTCTTAAAACATGGGCTTTCATCATAACTTAACAAGTTGCAAAGATTTTGGGTTTCTAAATCTTAAACTTAAGTTTTTAGCTAAAGCAAAGTTGTTTTGGAATTATCCCTTTGATGTGACATCACCGGATTCGACCATAACGTTTGGGCCGGGTCTTAGGGTGTTACAATTTGGATTGTGATTCGGTTCGAGTACCAGTCCGGAATAAGAGATCAGATTGGTTGACTGATGAACTGGTTGAACTAGTCGAATCGACTGAATTGATGGTTGAACTGATTTTATCTATTTTTAATAATTTATTCAATGGAACCATTGAATCTGTCAAACCAATTGAAACAAAAATCGATGGTCTGGTCGGTTTGCCTAACAATCCAATTTTTAAAAACCTTGAGTTTTTTTTATAATATACTACAAATAAAATTATTTATTTATTGTCTAGGTTTTGAAGGAAGTATGAAAGCAGAGAGAATAAAAAAAAATTCATGTTCTTTTAGTTAATCTTAAGCTTTGAAAATTCCAAATTTAAAATGAATTTTGAAATCCAAAATTTAACTCTTATAAAATTGGATTTAGATTTACTCAAATTCAAATCCTAACTTTTCATTTAGACAAAAATTTAAAATTTAAATTCTAAATCCAAAATTTTTAACTCAAATAATGATTTCACATGCCATTAAAAACTTTTTGACTTTCAATTCTTTTACTTTTTACTTTTACGTCATTGAGCTGTTTCTTACATAAATAAAACTAAAATAATTAAGCAATTATTATTTAATATAAATTTAATTTAAATTCATATATTTTATTTTTAACATAAATATAAATATAATTTTAAATTATTTATTATAGATACACATATTTTATTATAATATTTTTTAATGACTATTTTCTTTTTAATCGCTTAAGAGTTGCGGATAAGAATGCCCTATAAGCTCAAGTAATTGAGAGAATCAACTAAAGCATATATTAATGAACAAGATGGAAAGAAATTGATAAAGTGGAAAAAATCTGGAGAGAAAGCAAAAGAAATTATCTTCTACTTATTTTATTATCTAAAACTCTAATATCTCTAAAATAATGTCATGTCTGTGCGGTGCTAAACACTAGATATAATCTTACAAATCAAATCTAGTAGAATTGTCATATTGGAGCTAAATCAGTTAGTCATTTATCGTTTAAGGTTTTAGGACTAATCCTAAGACAAATTCTAAAATTTAAGATTTGACCTCGCCACCAAATTCTGAATTCAGGAGTACAATGAGAAGATTATAGTACCCCTACGACGTTCGGTTGAAGAAAATCTTACGCAATTCAGTGATTAGGGTTTCTTATTTAAAAAAAAATAAATTAAATAAATTGATTCCATAGCTATCCCAATGACAACAATATCTAAAATCTAAAATTAAAATTTAATCTAAAAATCTTCAAAAACCTAAAGAATCGAATCTATACCTTGAGTTAAAAAAATCTTAAAGCAAAATTGTACGATTTAATTAAAAGTAGACTCTCAATATTCTAATTTAACGGAAAAATTTAAACTTAAAATCTAATCAAGATACACTCTAAATATAAATCTAAATCTAATTAGGAATATTAAAATCTAAAATCCTAAAAGTTAAAATAAAAAAAATTCTAAATCTAATATAAATATCTAATATTGAAAACTACTAAAAAACTTAAAATCTAAAATTTTCATATTCAATATCTAAAATTTTCATATTCAATATTAAAATATAAAATATAAAATCTAAAGGAGAATTTATAATTTAACTCATAAAATCAAAATCAAAATATAATCTAAAAAAAACAAAACTTAATATAAAAAACCTAAAATCTAATATCGACATCAAAATAAAAAATATCTTAAAACCTAAAATCAAGATCTTAGAAGTTAACCTAATTTCTAATATACAAATTCTAATGTCTAATTAAAAAATCTAAAACAAGATTTTAAAATCTAACCTAACAAAATTATAGAGAGCCTAAAATAATCTAAAATTTAAATTAAATAAAATAATCCCACCAACTAATATCTAACTAAAATAGAACCCAAATAAAAGTACAAATAAAAACATATAAAATAATAAAAAAATAAAACACGTAGAAAATAAATCGTAAACGCAAACCAAAACATATAAAAAAAATATATCATGAAATGACATATAACAACAATAGCAATAACACATCAAATAATATCAACAATATCACTAATAATAACAATAAAAATAAAACGTATGTGATAATAATAATAATAAATAAAAAGAAATAAAATCTTAGTGTGAGTTAAAATTACATAGCATCATATAATCACTCATATCGGATATAATAATCAACACTACCAATTCATACCATTGCATAGCAATATTCAATTAGTGTATGAGCATGTTATGTTGCATAATGCAATACAAAAGGTTCCTACCCAACCATTTGCTACATACCACGAGTTTCCAGAACCCGTCTATCGAACTCCAAACACTGCGAGCTGAAACTCGATGTGGATAAATCACCAATAATAGTAATGCAGATAAACTACTGGTAAAAATGCAGTCAAGCTGCCAATAATGTCGACTAGCCACCAGTATTGCAAACAAGCTGTTAGTAATGCGATTAAATCGCACAATCTCCTCGGTATTCCGGTGCAGTGCACTAACAATATATTACGGACTTTAAATGTCGTTGGTACTCTATGGAACTCCTCTATCAACCACAAATACCCACCCTATGCAGATGCAATATGTCACACAATCAGTAAACACATCATTCTTCCAATAACAGTTTCGGTACGATGACATGATTTACATACATATCAATAAACAATATCAGTGTATGCCTTGCTTACCATTCATTTAACGGTAACAGAGGCATGAGTACATGCCTTTCATATAGTCAATATCACATTTGGTATGTAATTTAAATTCATACACGCTCAATGTCAATCATGGCATATTACATGCATATCAATCAGTGTTTCAAAAAATTGACATGCTATACATGCATTCAACACACAATTTTCACTATGGATTTAGCAATAAGAGAAATAATTGTAACACCCTCACCCATATTCACCGTCAGAATAGGGTTTCAGAGCATTACCAAACTTTCAATACCTTTAAATATATATTTCATATACAGTTTATCAATTCAAATATAATTCAATCTCAAAAATCAATCATAGTGTCCCTTAAACAAGCCTACAAGTCCTTAATCATGTATTAGGAGTAATTCGGGACTAAACCTATAACTCGAGAATTTTTTCAACACTTAGTAATTTTTTCTCAAATCAGGGGACACACGCCCATGTGGGCAGGCCGTGTGTCTCACACGGCCACCAGACACTCCCATGTCACCAACCGTGTGAAAATAGGGGATACATACTGACTTAAGTCACACGGCCGACCACACGCCCATGTGTTTAGCCTGTGTGCCCTTCGAAGTGGCCACACACGCCCGTGTGCTAGGCCGTGTCCTAAGCCGTGCCAAACCTGTGGGGTATACTGACTTATGCAACACGGCCAAATCACGCGCTCGTGTGCTAAGCCATGTGCCAATTAGGGGGTATATTGACTTGTGTCACACAGTCGATCACACGCCCGTGTGTGAGACCGTGTGGAGCATACTGACTTCATTTTAATTTCAACACCAGGGGACACACGGCAGTGTAACATAACCGTGTGTCACACACGGCTGAGACACACCCGTGTCTCTGCCCGTGGGGACAAAATAGGCTATTTGCAAAGCCATTTTGCCACCCTAATTTTACATACTTGTACAAGCACATTTTTGCAACATTTTGTAACTCAATAGGCAGCCAATCTTAACATTTCATACACATATTTGAATACTTATGTGCAACCAAAGCATTATACCAAATTAAGCCAAATCAAATGGCTTTATCTTATACCACAACATGTACCAAAATCACTAGTTCAAGTAACCATAACTATCACCTTTAAACTAGACTATACATGCCATATTTACATATATCCATGAGTTCAAAAGTACCAATCGGCAACTAGATAGTGTGATGCGTATCTCTGATTTTATCCGAATCGAGAGAGCTATCGAACCTCTATAAAACACGGAAAAGAAACTGAGTAAGCTTTATAGCTTAGTAAGCCCGTATAATTTAGAATTAAACTTACCATTTATACCTAATCAAGTCAATAATTAAGGTATACTCAATTCAATTACCAAATTCCTAAACGCAAGCATTCACCAACAAGTTAGTCACATAAGTGCATATAATCATCCATTATCTCAATTTAATACTCAATACATTTTATCATCAAATTCATATCTCACATACATCATTTGTAACAATTCACTTTCAATCATATAAACAATAATTCATTCGATAATAGTAACTCATCTATATGAACATTATTTCATCTATATAATCAGTAATTCATCCGTATAAACACATAGCTTATTCACATAACCAAAAACAAAATTTATGCCCCGCTGAACCTATTAGAATATCGAGGGATACTCAGGTGATATACTTTACGTATATAAATCAGTAATCTGTCAATTCATTATCATTTTCGCTCTTTCGAGCTATGAATAGTAAGCTCCTTCTGAGCTGATGTACAGTAAGCTCTATCAAGCTAGAAACAATAAGCTATGACGAGCTGAGAACAGTAAGCTCTTAAAAGCTGATATATCAGTAAGTTCATATGAGCTGCGATGAGTTCGCAACACATGCAGGATCTCGACCTAAACGGTAACCCTAGTGACATGTCACTCGTATCCTACGAATTTCTACGGTTCAAACGGGGCTCGGTGACCATCAGACTATATCAATAAGGCATTCGAATTTCAAGTGGATCATTTACTCAATTACATATATTCATTTCAAATAATTACAAGTATTTAAAAGTTCGATTCTAATTATATGAAATTACCTCGTATCGCTCGAATAACAAATATCGGCTAATCGTCAACCTTTCCTTTTCCTCGATCTAGATTCAATCCTTGCTTATCTTGATCTATATATATTTCAAAATTAGCATATTCAATATTCAATCTATTCAATTTAGTCCAAATTTCACTTTAAGGCATTTTTGCACATTTTCCTTTAATATTTCACATATTTTACAATTTAGTCCCTATCAAATAAAATTGCAAATTCATGTAATTAATCACAAACCCATGCTTAGCTGAATTTTAATGGAGTCCCTAGTAGCTCATATCTTTTATTTATTCACATTTTCTCAATTTAATCCCTTTTTGACATTTTTATCAAAAAATCACTTTACAAAAGCTATTAATCTAACATTAAACCTTCCAAATCTATCCTAAATCATCCAAACATGATAAATCTTTAACAGTTTTGAAACCTAAGGTACGGGCTAGCTAGAATACGAAGCAACGATCTAAAAAACGTAGAAATCATTAAAAACCGAACAAAAATGGACTTACATGCTTAAGAAGACAAGGCAGAATATTTAAGCTCCTTCAATGGAGTTCTTTAGCTTACCATTCAGTGGAAGATGATAAAAATTAAGGATGATTTTATGTTTCTTTTATTTTTATTAAGTTATTTCATAATTTACTATTTTACACTTAATGACAAAACATTAAAATCATCATATTAATGTCCATCTTTGTCCACTTAAAACTAAAATGGTCTAATTACCACTTAAGGACCTTAACTTTAAGGTTCTATAGCTATTAAATACCTTTACCTATAAGAACTCAAGTTTTACGCTTTACACGATTTAGTCCTTTTTATCAAATTAAGCATTTAAACGGTAAAATTTCTTTATGAAACTTTCACGTAATTAATCTATCATGTTGTAGACCTTATTAAAATAATAAAATAAATATTTTGACTTCGAATTTTTGGTCCCGGAACCACTGTTCAGATTTGACCCAAAAACGGGCTGTTACAACTCTCCCCCTTAGAGATTTTCGTCCTCAAAAATCTTATCAGAGAATAAATTAGAGATTTGCTTTCTTATAACCTTATCAATTTCTCACATAACCTAGGATTTCTCAACTCTTTAATCTCACAAGCTAAGATTCGGATATGTCCTTTGCTATACGTCATATCAAGTTGAATTTCAACTTTTGAAAGAGATATTTTATACAAAGGGTCTTACCTGAATCATCGCATCATAGATATAAGAAGCACATTATGGATCTTCTCAAGTTCTAACAATAATATAAATTGAATAAGCTACTGGCTTTACTTTCTCAATGATCTCATACGGCCTGATGAATCACAACTCAACTTCTCTTTATAGCTAATTCAAGAAATTCTATTCTCACAGCAATACTTTCACAAACATTCAGTTCACTAACTGAAATTCAATGCTTTTACGTATCAAGCCTGCATATGTTGTAACACCCCTTACCCATATCCGACACCAGAATAAGGTACAAGGCATTCCTGGACTTATTCACAAGCAAACAATGAAAACTGAGACATGGATTTCCACTCAAATTTAAAACTTTTTCACAAACATTCATATTGTCCCTAAAACAAACCTACGAGGCCCAAAACATGCATTAGAAGTGGTTCAGGACTAAACCGAGAACTTTGGAAACTTTTGGGGAACTTAGGAAATTTTTCATGAAAAATGGGTCACACGCCCATGTGGGTTCAGGACACGCCCGTGCTGCAGGCCCTGTTCAAATTAGGGAGCATTCTGTTTATGATGTCATCATCAAATTGAGGTCACATAGCCAAGTCACACGCCCGTATGATTGATTATATTTTCATAAATTTTCATAAAATAGGTGCAGACTTCACCCGGCCAGGGCACATGCCCGTGTTCGAGGTCGTGCCATCCACACGGCTGAGACACATGCCCGTGTCTCTGCCTGTGTGCTCATTACTAAGCATTTTGTTTTGCAACAATTAAGGTGCAGGGGACACATGGCTGAAACACATGCCCGTGGGGCAGACCGTGTGTCATACACGACCTAGACACACGCTCGTGTGTCTACCCATGTGGACAAAAACAAGGCTATTTACCAAGCCATTTTGCCACCCTCACTTGCACACATCTATACATCTCATGGCACAAAATCAAGCATGAGAGAGCAACAAAATCACCACAACCAAAACAATAACATGCCATTCTCATGCCATTATTTATCGAGCTTAGAACTTCAACCTTTCCACACCAATTCATGCAAGATTCCACATTCATGGTTAAAACATATCAACTTTACAACTTTGCCTAACACATTCACTACATTTATTAAGCCCTAAATCAAACATACAAATTCCACGTTCATTAGGCATACCATAATCATATCACCATAGACATTGACACATATATGAATATACTTAGGCTTACAATCATGTTAGCCAATATGAGCCAACTTACATGGCCAAATAGCAAAACAAATCTTTGGCAATCACAATGACACATTTAACAATTGACTAAGTCCCTATACATGCCATAGACTTAAAAGACTTTAATTCATTTATACCTAAAAAGACGGCTTGATAGTGTGATAGGATCTCCAGTGAACTCCAACTCGAGCTAGCTTAATAACCTTAAAAGACATGGGAAAGGAAGGGGTAAGCTATAGAGCCTAGTAAGTTCATATGCAAATAATACAAAATATTATTCATACACTTGACATACAAATAACTTATCAAATATTAACATAAATGTCATTAAAAATTTATAAACACAACTTACTCAATCCCAATCTTACCAACAACTCATCATATAAATATCATGACATATTTTAACATGAATGTCATTAAACTTCATGTGTATAATTTACTCAATCACATTCTTGCCTATAGCTCATCATATGAATAACATAACATATGCCAATATAAATGTCATTAAACTTCATAAATGTCATATGAACATAAATGTCATTAAGTATCAACATAACACATATCAACATAATTTTCATATGCTAATAGCTCATCATATGAATCACATAACACGTTTCAACATAAATGTCATTTAGGCTTCATAAGCACAACTTACTCAATCACAATCTTTCAAGTTGTTCATCATATACTGAGCTCATTTTCTTTGAGTTTTATGTACATACATGTACCATCACATAATATATTCACATGCCTTCTCGTCTTTAACATACCCGTTGAATTTCCCGTTGAACCACTTGGAATACTAAAGGATATTCAGGGATCTCATACACACAGTACCGTACCAATGCCATATCCCAAATATGGTCTTACATGTAATCTTGTATCGATGCCAATAGCCCAACTATGGTCTTACACAAAGTCTCACGTCGATGCCATATCCCAGATATGGTCTTACATGAAGTCTCATATCGATGCCATATCCCAGATATTGTCTTACACGTAATCTTAGTGACCCTAATGCCATGACATTTGTATCCTATCTATTCCTAAGGTTCAACCGGGATTTCTCGCTTGTCGAAACTTTGACGAATACTTCTATAGAGTCAATCATAATTCATACAGCTTTAAAGCATTTAAAACAAAAATATGACAATGCATTATTTATATACGAACTTACCTCGACATAAAAATGGCGAAAAAGGGCTAAATCGTCAAATACTCGTTTTTCCCCTTCTAGGTCCAAACCTCGTTTTTCTTGATCTATAATATCACATTTAACTTATTCAATCATTATACAATTCAAATTAGCCCAAAATCACTTTATGGAAAAAAGTACATTTTTGCCCCTAAAGTTTGACATTTTTACAATTTAGTCCCTAGACTCGTAAAATGATTTCCATTCAATTTCTTCATTAACCATGCCTAGTTGAACCTTATACATGCTCATAACAGCCCACATTTTTCATTTATTCACATTTTTACACCATATTTTATGACTTTTACAAATAAGTCCTTTTAGGTATTTTTACCGAAAATCATTTAGCAAAAGTTGTTTATCACACACCAAACATGCATTTTTTTACCATTAAACATCAAAATACACAAACATCCATCATGGGTAAAATTCTAAACCTTGACATCTCTTCAAATTGATGGTAGAAATAGAAAGATCGAGTTACAACGACTTCAAAAACGTAAAGAGCATTAAAAACGGGGCTAAAACGGACTTACAATCAAGCTTGGAAGGGACCAAACCCTAGCTATGGCTTCCCCCTTGTGAATTTCGGCAATGAGGAAGAAGATGGACAAAAATTGGCTTTTAATTTGGCTTTTTAATTCATTTAATTACCCAATTACCAAAATGCCCTTAATGAAAAACTTTGAAAACATACCAAACCATGTCCATTTTTGTCCACCAACTTAACCAATGGTCTAATTACCATATAAGGACCTCTAATTTAAAATCTCATAGCAATTGGACACCTCTAACATATAGAATTCAAGTTCTACACTTTTTATAATTTAGTCCTTTTGACTAAATTGAGTGCCCAAACGTTAAAATTTTCGAACAAAATTTTCACGAAATCGTTCCATAAAATCGTAGACCATAAAAATATAATAAATTTGAAATTTTCTTTGTCAACTTTGTGGTCCCAAAACCACTGTTCCGACTAGACCCAAAATTGGGCTACTACATATGTTTTCTGTCAATCTGAAACTGCTTCCTAACTGTTACGAATTACTTTCACTTTCTCTTCAATTTCTCTATTGAAATCAATCCCATGAATATTTTTCTCACAAAGCTCGATCCAATAACAACGGAGTTTGGTAATTGCAATCATTCAATATTTCATACAATGTTATCTTTATACCCATATGATAACTATTAGTATGCTCAAACTCAACCAACAGTAATTGTCTTTTTTAAATGTTTACACATTCTAAAATACAGTAACAAATCGTATCTTCGAGAATCTGAATCACTTTCTTATATTATTCATCAGTTGGAGAATGAAATGCGGTGTTATAATGCAACCTTATACCCAAAGTTTACAATAGTTTTCTTTAGAAACACAATATAAACCTCGGATCTCTATCCGAAATAATGGAGTCTGGCACTATGTAAAAACTGACAATTTCAGAAATGTATAACTTAGCTAGTCTATCAAGAGAGAGATTATACGTACTGAGATAAAATGTACAAACTTCTTCAACAATTAACAATAGTTCAGATAACATCTTCCTTTTACAAAATCCAATGAAATTATATTTCATCCCCACTCAATTAATAATATAGATTGTAACAGTCCCGAAGGTACTTGATAATCAGCTTTAACCTGTTGATAACCAATTCAGAAGTATCACGTTTCATACTCATTCACCAGTAAAACTGTCTCAGATTATTTTGCATCTTAGTATTCCCCGAATGAACAGAGAATTACCATTGTGAGCTAGATATAACAATTGTTGTATAATCTCTAGATTTCTCGCTACACAAACTCTGTCTTGAAACAATAAATAATCATCGGTTCCAATATAAAGCTCTAAATCAGAAGTCAATTCACGTTGAACTCTTTTAACTTGCAATTCATTGATACATTTCTGAGCTTCAAAAAATCGCAGAATAATCATCAATTTAGCTTTTAACTCAGTTAATATCTATCCATCATCCGATAAGATCAATAGCATATTTCATCGCTTGTAAAGCACACAAAGATTTCTTGTTAAAAATATCCGTGACTATAATCGCTTGTCCAGGATGATAACCAATTATTAACTCAAAATCTTTCGACATTTCAAGCCATCTTTGCTGTCCCAAATTCATGTCTCTCTGTAACATCAAATATTTTAAACTCTTGCAGTCATCAAATAGGTTACATTACTCACCAAACAATTAATGTCGCTAACTATTCAATGCAATTACAATGTCAACCATCTCTAATTTACGTGTCGAATAACTCTTTTCATGCAACTTTAACTGTATGGAAGCATAAGGCATCACTATACATTCTTTTACTAAAACACACTCCAAACCATTCAATAAAGCATAACTAAAAATCATAAACTCTTTACCTGATTCAGGCTGAATCAAAACTGATGCTTCAGTTAACAGTGTTTTCAACTGTTTATAACTTTATTAACATATACTAAACCAAATCAAACTTCGCACAAATGAAAACTTCAACAATCGAAACAACTTTATTTTACAATAATTTTTCTTAAATAGAATCGTTCCGATAGATATAATTTTGTATCATGTCTTCTAAATTATGAATTCTTCATTCAGACTATCCATCTATTTACCCGTGAACACACAAAATTTATTTCTGGACCCAAGGATAAACTCAAACACATATAACTCAATTAACCTTTCAAACAAATAACCCAATCAAATTAAACAACTAAATTGATCTTGGTTGTCAAACAATAACTTTTCAAAGAAAATCTTTCTTCTTATTATCAAGATAATTTAGACATACAATTTATTGCAATTTCTTCAGGATACTAGTCAAAGATCTTTTTAAAAACTGCATAACTCGAATATGACATAACATTCCGTCTTTACCCATTGTCATATATCAAGATTTATCTGGAAGTGATAACTATTATACAGATTTGAACTTGATCTTTTATCGTCTATGTTTTTGCCAATGTCAATTCCCTTTCGAGAAAACTAGAAAGGATTATATAACAAAGCTATTTCAATTATTAATCATCAAAGTGTTGTACTATACCAAAGCCACCTCCGTCAGATAAAAATCATAATGCCATAATAAGACCGACATCTCAACCGTATAAATAGATAATATCCCAGCTGTTAATAATGTATTTTGAACACAAAAGAAAATCAAATATGGTTTCAATAGAAATAAATGCAAAAACATAACCTTTATAAATCTGATGCCAATACCACTTTCAAACTCGACTGAAAACTATTGTTGTAGGCAAATTCCACCAACAGTAAATACTTTTCCCAGCTACCTTGGAACTCAAGAACACAACATCATAGTATATCTTCAAGAATCTGAATTACCCTTTCAGATTGACCATCAGTTTGTGGATGAAAAGCAGTACTAAAATTCAATCCCGTACCCAAAGCTTCTTATAACTTTTTCCAAAACCGCAAAGTGAACCTCGGATCTCTATCTGATATAATCGACAAAGGCACTCTGTACAATCTCACAATTTTAGAAATATACAATTCGGCTAGCTTATCAAGTGAGTAGTCAGTACGTACCGATATAAAATGAGCTGACTTTGTCAATCGATCTATAACAACCCATACGACATCTTTCTTTTTCGGGGTCAAAGGCAAACCCGTCACAAAATCCATAGTAATACGGTCTCATTTCCACTCGGGAACCATCACGGGCTGAAGTAAACCCGAAGGTACTTGATGTTCAGCCTTTACTTATTGACAAACCAAGCATCTTGATACAAACTCTGAAATGTCTCTTTTCATTCCCGACCACCAATACATTCTTTTCAAGTCATTGTACATTTTTAGTACTACCCGGATGTATAGACAAACAACTAGTATGTGCCGCGCACAAAATCTTCTGAATCAACTCGGTATCTTTAGGAACACAAATCTTATCTCGGAACATTAAGCAACCATTGTAACCAATCTGAAAGTCTGACTCCATACCCGATTCACATTGAACTCTTTTGGCTTGCAAATCACTGTAGCCTTTCTGAGCTTCACAAATCTCTTGGAGAAACATCGGTGTAGCTCTCAACTCAGCTAGAACAGAACTATCATCTGATAAAGCCAACCGTGTGTTCATAGCTCTCAATGCAAACAAGGATTTCCTACTCAAGGCATCGGTGACCACGTTCGCCTTTCTTGAGTGATAGTAAATCATTATCTCATAATCTTTTATCAAATCTAGCCATCTCTGTTGCCTTAGGTTCAAATCCTTTTAAGTCATCAAGTACTTTAGACTTTTATGATCAGTAAATACCTGACATTTCTCGCCATACAAATGGTGTCTCCAAATCTTCAACGCAAACACAATGGCAGCCAATTCCAAATCATGTGTCGGATAATTTTTCTCATACGGTTTCAGTTGCCTCGAGGCATAAGCTATTACCTTGCCTTCTTGTATAAGTACACAACCCAATCTATTTAAGGGTGCTTCACTATAAACCATAAATTTTTTATCCGGTTCAGTTGCACCAAAACCGGTGTCTCGGTCAGCAATGTCTTTAGTTTCTCGAAGCTCTATTGACACCTTTCTGTCCACTCGAACTTGACATCTTTCTGTAACAATCTCATCATTGGAGTAGCAATCATGGAAAATCCTTTAACAAATCGTCTTTAATAACTGGCTAAGCCTAGAAAGCTCCTAACCTCTGACACATTCTTCAGCGGTTTCCATTCAATAATAGTCAAAATCTTACTCGGGTTAACTCTAATATCGTCACCCGAAATAATGTGCCCTAAAAATCTAACTTCTCGAAGCCAAAATTCACTTTTACTAAACTTAGTATACAACTGTTTTTCTCTCAAGGTCTACAAAACAGTTCTCAAGTGTTCGGACTGCTCAGATTCATCACGAGAATAGATCAAAATATCATCGATAAAAATAACGACAAATTTATCCAAGCATGGCCAAAAAATTCGGTTCATTAAATCCATGAACATAGCAGAAGCATTCGTTAAACCAAAAGGCATAACCAAAAATTCATAGTGACTATACCTCGTCTAAAATGCAGTTTTCGGCACGTGTCTTTAACTCTCAGCTGATAGTAGTCGGGTCTCAAGTCTATCTTGGAAAATACTGTGGCTCCCTTCAATTGGTCAAATAGATTGTTGATCATTGGCAAAGGATACTTATTCTTTATGGTCACCTTATTGAGTTGCCGATAGTCTATGCATAGTCTCATTGAACCATCTTTCTTTTTCACAAATAGCACCGGTGCACCCCACGGAGAATAACTAGGTCTTGTAAAACATTTATTTGTCAATTCTTGCAATTGAGCTTTTAACTCCTTTAATTCAATCGGAGCCATTTTGTACGGAGCAATCGAAATAGGTGCAGTACCAGGGACTAACTCAATACCAAATTCAACTTCTTTAACTGGAGGCAATCTGAGCAACTCTTCTGGAAACACATCCAGATACTCACATACTACCGGCACTGACTCAATTATCAACTCAGACTCTTTTGTATTCAACACAAAGGAAATATAAGCTTCATAACCCTTTCTTATACACTTCTTAGTAGTCATAGGAGAAATCACTACAGATAAGCTATCCAATTCATCTGGTTCAACCTGAAGAATATCACCACTTTCATATTTAAATTCAATGATTTTCCTTCCACAATTTACTACTAAATCATGCATAGTCAACCAATCCATACCAAGTATTATATCAAATTCATCAAATGGAAAAAGCATAAGATTAGCCGAAAAACAATGACCTCTAATCACCAATAGACAATTCTTATATACCTTGTCAACTAACACATACTTGCCTAGAGGGTTTGACACTTGTATCACAAATTCTGTAGGTTCAACAGGCATATTCATACTAGACACCAATTTCACACAAACATACGAATGGGTAGATCCCGGATCAATCAAAGTAACAACAGAAGTATCATAAAGAGAAAAAGTACCCGTAATCACATCAGGAGATGAAGCCTCTTCGTGAGCGCGAATGACATAAGTCCTCGCAAGTGCTCTACCCTCGGGCCTCATAATTGGATCTCTAGGTGCACTCTTGCTACTTGCTCCATTTCCCAGATTTCTCTATGGTCTCCCTCTAGAAGTATCATTGCCCGATTCTGCACTCTGAAATTTCTCCTTTTCAACCATCTCGAGGCAATCTCTAATGAAGTGATCTTGGGAACTACACTTGAAACAAGTTCGATCGTACACTCGGCATTCATCGAGGTGATGTCTACCACAATGCGGACATTCAGGTCGACTAGGTTGAGCATTACCCACACTCGCTATCGAAGTGGTCTGAGCCTTATGACCCGAATATTGTTTCCCATGGTTTCTGTTTGAAAACCCATCTGAAGCACTCGATCAGGTATTAAACTCTCTCAGTTTCTTAGATGAGGACTGAAACGACTTACCCATTTGTCTTTTATTCGAGTCACAAGACTCAATTTCAACTTTTCTTTTCTCTTTAGCCAATTCCTTAGCCTTGCAAGCTCTCTCAACAAGTGCAACAAACACTTTTAATTCTAGAATGCCAACCAACAATCGAATGTCCTCATTTAACCCATCCTCAAACCTTTTACACATGATGGCCTCAGTAGATACACATTCTTGAGCGTATTATCTAAGCCTCACAAACTCACACTCGTACTCCGTCACTGTCATTCGACCTTGTTTTAACTCAAGAAATTCTTTTTGTTTTTGATCGATGAACCTCTGGCTAATATACTTCTTACGAAACTCTTCTTGGAAAAATTCCCAATTAACTCTCTCCCTTGGTACAACTGACAGAAGGGCGTTCCACCATTGATAAGCTGAGTCTCTCAGAAGTGACACAACACATTTCATACATTCCTCAAGTGTGCATGATAACTCATCAAATACCTTGATAATATTCTTGAGCCAGAACTCTGCCCTTTCGGGATCATCATCTATACTAGCTCGGAACTCTTCGGCTCCTTGCTTTCGAATTTTATCCACTGGAGGTCTATTCAATCTGATAAAATCCATACCTTGGGGTGCTACAGGAATAGGCTAAGGAATAGGTAGGGTGGAGGGGGTAGAGCATTCGGTTTCGTTCGAACGAACTCCGTATACCAATCGTTCATCATATGAAGAAAGGCTTCCAGAGCCTCTTCTCTTATTCCCTAACTCATGGTCACGGGTCTACTCTCTGGCGGCACTGTCCATTTAGCGAGAGCAGGCGCGTACTTTCTACATCATCAGCTTCGGCTTGATTGGGATCCATTACTATATGAAAACACAATTTTAAAAGTAAGGAGTCGTCACACTATCACATTGTATTTATGGCATGTATAGCTAGACTCATACACATGCTACGTTAGTCCGAGAATCGACTAAACTGTAGCTCTGATACCACTAAAAGTAACACCCCTTACCCATATTCAACCAGAACAAGGTACGAGGCATTACCGGACATAAACACAAGCATTCATACAAAATCGAGACATGAATTTCAGTCCAATTTAAAACCTTTCCTTCACATGCATATCATCCCTTATACGGGCCCACATGTGACTTTAAGAAACTAAACTGAGAACTTTCAAAAATTTTGGGAAATTTAGAACTTTCAGAAATTTTGGGAGTGGTTCGAAACTAAACTGAGAACTTTTAGAAATTTTGGAAAACTTAGAAAATTTTCATGTTTTGGAGAGTCATACGCTTGTGTGGTCTCACACGCTCGTGTGACTTTAAGACAAACCCGTGTTTTAGGCCGTGCCCAAAATAAGGGACATTCTATCTATGACATCATCAACCATATAAGGTCACACGGCTAAGGCACACGCCCGCGTCCTTAGGCCGTGCGGTGAATTAAATTCCAAAAATTTGGTGCATACTTCACACGGCCTGGGCACTCGCCCATGTCATAAAGTCGTGTCTCTCATACAGTTAAGACACACGGCCGTGTCTTTGCCCGTGTGTTTACTACTGGGCATTCTGTTTTGCCTAATTAGGGTGTAGGGGACACAATGCCGGGTCACACGCTTATGGGACAGACCGTGTGTCTCACACAGCCTAGACACATGCCCGTATGTCTACCCGTTTGACAACTTTGAGGCTATTTTCCAAGCCAATTGCCACCCTTATTTGCATAAACACATACATGACCTCAAAGGTACTTCACATGGCCTAATTAAGCCCTTAAACTTTCATAAACATTGCTCATGCATGACAACTTCTCATCAAATTATACTTGCTTAAGACTCCATATTATGACAAATCAATTTTTCACCAACACACATATACAAATAAGCAATGTTCCCTAGATTACATGCATACATTTTCATACCAAGTTATACACACGCAAAGCTACCATCATCAACCCAAATTTAGTAAATCACATGCAACACTTCATCATTCAACCTTTAATAACCATAGGCCATATCATAATGCCATTGGCATATACATGCATAGATGAATAGGTTTACAACCCAATAATCATTATGAGCTGCATCTCGTGGCCTTATACAAAACGAATCAAATATCATCATAAGCCAACACATTTGGCTAAACCAATATGACATAGAACAAAAAGACCAGGTCCCCTATACATGCCATACTCAAAATACTTAAATTCACTATATCCAAAAGATTAGTTTGATAGCGTGAATCTAGCTTCGATGTCCTTCGATCCCCAAGCTAGCTTGGCGATACTATAAGAAAATGGAAAGGAAAGGGGAGTAAGCATAAAGCTTAGTAAGTTCGCATGTAAGTAATTAACAATATTAACCATGTATTTTTATACACCTAACATAATATAATTTCTCACAATGTCATCAAGTATCATAGATACATTTGAAACCATGTCATTTACGTAGTGTACAATAAATTCATGAACATTGATTCATTCATACTTCTTACTGAGATCTCATCGATTCATAGTCTCGATATTTTAGAGCTTTGTGTATATACCTATACCCTTTCAACATGATCATACCTTGTCATTTCGTTGACAAAATCTTTGGATTACCCATTGAACCACTTGGAATACTAAAGGATACCCGGGAAATCTCATACACATAGTAAGATGCCAATGCCATATCACATATATGGTCTTACATGAGATCACAAATTGAAGCCGATAGCCCAGCTATGGTCTTTCACGATGCCTCTTACCAATGCCATGTCCCAGACATGGTCTTACACGAAATCACATATCGATGCCAAAGCCATATCCTAGATATGGTCTTACATGGGATCACATATCGATGCCAATGCCATATCCGAGATATGGTCTTACATGGGATCACATATCGATGCGAATGCCATGTCCCAAACATGGTCTTACATGGGATCACACATAACCCTAATGTCATGACATTGGTATCCTAACTATTCTTAAGGTTCAACCGGGATTTCGAGGTACCCTTCGTCGAATCGTCACCAAATCCATAGAGACAAATATACATTTCATGCAATATCAAAGCATTAAATACATAATAACATAATGTTGAATTATTTACACACGAACTTACCTCGGTACCAAAATATGGCTAACTATTCGATTTAGTCCACAACTTTGTTCTTTCCTCAGTTTGGATCCGGACTCCGTTTTTCTTGATCTATAATGAAAAATTTCACTTATTTAATTATCACATTGCTCAAAACAGTCCATAAATGATGCTTTGGCAAAATTACAGTTTTACACCTAATCTTTCACATATTTACAAAGTAGTCCCTAGGCTTGTAAAATGAAATGTACCCTTTTTATTTGTTATCCAAGCCTAGTCAAACTTATAACATGCTCATAGCAGCCTACATTTCTCACTAAATTTTACATCTTACTACTCATTTTACAAACTTTACAAATAAGTCATTTTTAGCCATTTTCACTAGAAATCACTTAGTAAAAGATGTTTATCACACATCAAACTTTCATAATCTACCAAGAAACATCAAAATACATGCATGTCAAACATGGGTAGATTTTTGAACA
The DNA here is from genome assembly GCA_005393395.2 of Gossypium australe. NCBI lineage: Eukaryota > Viridiplantae > Streptophyta > Magnoliopsida > Malvales > Malvaceae > Gossypium > Gossypium australe. The sequence continues at coordinate 45,094,489 of CM016619.1, forward strand.
TGAACCCTAGCTCAAAATAATGGTGGAAATAGCTAGATCATGCTTCAAGGATCTCAAAAACATAAAGAACATTAAAAACGAGGTTAAGATGCACTTACAATCAAGCTTGAAAGTTGAAGAAAAACCCTAGCTATGGTCCTTAGAAATTTCGGAAATGGGGGGAGGAAGATGGACACAGTTTTTGACTTATTTTCCCTTTTTATTCTTTTATTAACGAAATGACAAAAATGCCCTTTTTACTAAACTTTCAAAATTTACCCAAGCATGCCTATTTTTTCCATAAAAATAGAATTTGGGAAAATTTTTATTTAAAGACCTCTAATTAATAATCCAAAGCTATTTCATACTTAAAGCTTCAAGAATCTCATATTTTGCAACTTTTGCAATTTAGTCCTAAAAGTTAAATTGGACACTTATTCACAAAATTTCTTCATGAAACTTTCACACAATCATGCAATCATGCCATAGACCTCAAAATATTCATAAAATAATTATTTATACTTCATATTTGTGGTCTTGAAACTACTATTCCAACTACGCCCAAAATCGGGATGTTACAATTATAGGCCTTGGTAAGTTGTTCAATTGAGTAAAACCATGTTTATGTTATGCTTGCATTGTAACAATTAAATTAATTATTTAAACGGAATGAAATTGTAATTAATGGACCCAGTACTTAATTGATGCATGTTTAATATTCTAAGGTAGCTGAAGTTTAAATTAGCGACGGTATTAAACAATACATTAGCCTTGCATAGCTTGCAAGTTTATTGTGATTAAATTGATTCAATATACGTATATGTTCTTACTTCACTTAAACTTATATGTGCTTATGAAGATTAATCAATCGTTTGAATTGGCATTGGAAAATGTTCAAGAGATTGGTTAATTTAATAATTATGTATGTGCACTAGTTAGCAAGTTATCGAGTTGCCATGGAATTATTCGCAACAACATGAGCATGAATTTAATAATTCTAAGTTAAAGTATGTGATTGATCCAATCTTCTTGATTTAAACCCATTTTTTTGAAACTGTGCATTGAAATTTTTACTTTTAATTTTTCCTTAGTTAATTACTTTGTTAAGTTTTAGTTTTTAAATCACTTCCTAAAAATCAAAATATATTCAATCACCAAAGTGTTTGATTTACCTTTCATAAATACTTTTCTTTCATAGTCCCTGTGGGTACGATAACTCGACATTACTTGTCACTTTATTACTTGTTAACGATTGTGTACACTGGCACATTTCCGTCGTTCCATTGACACAATATTTAATTTATGCATGTTTAATCTTCTAAGGTAGCTGAATGTTAAATTAGTAACGGTATTAAACAGTACATTAGCCTTGCATAACTTGTAAGATTATTGTGATTAAATTGTTTCAATATAGTGATATATTGTTACCTCACTTAATCTTATACTTGCTTATTAAAATTTGAATAATCATTTGCATTGACATGGATATATGTTCAAGATATTAATGGGTTTTTAATAGGTGAGTATGTGCATTAGTTAGCAATTTACCGAGTTGTCATGAAATTATTTGTAGCAACATGAACACAACTTTAATTATTCTAAGTTAAATAATAAAATTGATCTAACACATTTATGTCATATTGATTAAACTCATTTTTAGAAATCGTGCATTGGAATTTTACTTTGTACTTTCTTAGTTAGTATTTAGTTAATTTTTTAGTTTTTATTTCACCACTTCAAAACAACATATTTTTTCTCCACCAAATCGTTAAATTTTACATTTCATAATCGCTTGCACAATTCCTGTGGGTACGATAACTTGACAATACTTGTCACTTTATTACTTGTTGCGGTTGTGTACACTTGCACATTTTCATCGTTCCAGATATACAAGGAGGAGTTCTATTGGGAACAAAGAGCAAGAGAAAACTGGCTTAAATAGGGGGATAGAAACACTGTATTTTTCCATAATTTTGCGTCCCAACGATGAAATAGTTGATGACATGATGACATGATTAGGATTGTTTACTAGTCATGGGACATCGGATCCATTCTACCTTTTATCGTGGGTTGAGCAGTGTATTTCTGAAGTTATTAATGCGGTATTAGATGCACCTTTCACTATGGAGGAAGTAGTTCATGCTTTAAAGACAATGATTCCAACAAAAGCTTCTAGGATTGATGGTTTTCCAACACTGTTTTATCAACAGTTTTGGCACATTGTAAGGGAAGATGTTGGTCAATTTTGCCTTTGCATTCTTACTAGGACTCAATCGGTTGATGGGATTAACTCCGCGTGTACTATTCTCATTTTTGAAAAATCCAAAGCCTACAAATATGGCACATTTTCGTCCTATCAATCTATGTATTGATTTATATAAAATCATTTCAAATAAAAAAGAAGAAAAGAAGTAAAAGGGTGTTAAGTGGCAATCCATGTGGAAACTATGTGGCAAATTAACATGCCACATCAAACTTACATTACTTTAATAAAAGCACATAACGACTAGGTGATTGTTTTGTAACAATCCGATAACGTTAGTGACCATAAAAGTTTTTAAAGTTTAGTGACGGAAATATAATTTTCATTAAAGTTAAGAGATAGTTGGTGTGGTTTATCCAATAATTACTATAAATAAATTATTTTTATCAAATGTTACGTCTAAGGCTGCCTTTGGTTCAGCAGTTATTGTTAGTGAGGTGCAGTTGCTGCTACCAACCTCACTGCACTACTATTTGGTTCAACATGAAAGTCTAGTGAGAATGCATTTCAACCACATTGGAAGGCTGAAAATTGGCTGGAGATTTCAGCTCCAATGAAAAAAAAGCAACCCTAATCAATATGGTTTTTTACAATTTTAACCTTTTATCTAATATATGTTTGTATTGCTGATTTTTTTTACATAGTAGTTATATATATTACCATTATAAAATTAATATTAATTAATTAAAAATAAACATTTTAATAAACATTTTATTAAATGAATTTATAAATTTACCTATTTTAATAATTTCATAAAAAGTAAAATAATTTTAAAAAAATTCTATTATATATCATTTCTAATTTAATGCCCTTATTAGTCATTTTATATTTTCACCTCACCGCTACAGCTGCGTTTGAATCCAAACACACACTCCACCATTGTTTCTAATCTCACCGCTACAGTATCCAATCTTACCGCTACAGTATCTAATCTTACCACTACAGTAACTAATCTGTAACATCCTGAAAAGGGCCTATGCATTTTTAGTTTAATTGTACCAAAAGTCAAGTCTCAAGTACTAAGAATAAATTTTTGATACTTTTGGAAACCTAGAAATGGAAATAGAAATGGAGATGAAAATGGAAATGAACATTTTTGGAAACTTGAACATTTTGGAAACTTGAACATTTTGGAAACTTGAACATTTTGGAAACTTGAACATTTTTGGAAATGATTCAAAAATGGAAAGTAAACATTTCTGGAAGCTTGGAAATGTAAGAAAAATGGCAAGTTACAGAGCCGATCGAAAATTTTAGGAAACTTAGAAATGATGCCGAAATGTCAAATTTTAAAGTTCAAAATAGGAAATAAGGGCTAGAGGGCCTTAAAAGAAATAGTTGGAGAAGTTTGACACACAAACAGGCTTGGAAAAGTGGCCTGAAGATGCCACTTAGGGCCTAAGGAGATGGCGTCACATGCAGGGAAATAGGCCTGAGTTCGAGTCACTTGAGAAGCAAATAAATAAGTTTTATTTTTGCTTCCAGAAGGCTGAGGTGGACGGCATGGGTTTCTAGAAAAGGAAGAGTTTTATTTGCATAAATATGTGAATAATAAGTGATAAATAAAGGATTTTTCTTTTAAGATAATTGAGGAGATAATTGATGGATTAAAGGCTTTTATCTTTTAAATAAAAGAGATAATATTATCAACAAGAGGAGTGGTGGCCAAGTAAGGGACTCCTAGGTTGATAACTTTGGCTATAAAAGGAGGGCAGGAGGGCTACTCATTCACTTTTGCTTCCTCTTTGCCGAAATTTTCCTAGCTCTCTCCCCCTCTCTGCCGAATTTTTCTTCAAGCAAAATCCATCTTTTCTTCTATTTTCTTCTCTGTTTCTACTGTCAAAGCCGAATCTTTGTTGATTCTAAGTAAAGAAGCAATCAACTACAACATCAAAAGGGTAAGGTCTGTGGTCAATCAATTTTTATTCCTTTTCTTTCTATCGAAATCAAGGTACTAACCCTATTAGCAAATTTGGCCGAAACTTGAAGGGTCTTTCGGGATTTCTAGTACTATCAATTACAAGGAAGAGATTATCCGGGATTTGAGGATCTAAGGTAAGATGTATGAATATTTGGTTAAAGGTTATGATTCATGTTTTCAAAGTTAGATTTAATCTAACACAAAGTTATAGGGATTTCGACAAGCATATAAAGGAATCCTCTTCAGATTTGGAATTTGTAAGGTAAGTGATATTCGGCCAAGGCTTATTTTCTTGATATTTAGGATTATTTTCCATTATTTCAAAAGCCGGAAACTAACATGGTTACATGTCTAGTGATAGCCGATTTCAAGGAAAACGAATACTAGCAAATTTTTGGACTTGATCATCCAATTCGGCAACAAGGTAAGTAATACAAATCCTACTAGGATTTGGTTTTTAAGCCAAATAGGTTTGTTAATATGTTTTATTGAATGGCCGAATATAGGAGTCAAAGATCTAGATCGGTAGATCATTCTTCGGGATTTCAAGGAATCTAATAAGCGAATCAGGTGTGTACTCACACTAACTTTCAATATATCATATGGCAATTATTTTAATATATGAATATGCATAAGAACGTGAATGTGGCTAAGTACCACAAATGTGGTAAGAGTACCCAGGTACGTTTCCTACTTCTGATAGGATTACGAATATGATATATTTTGAACATACGAATAGTAACATGAATGAGAATTAAGTATGTTATGCATGATATATGGGGCATTCGGGATATATGTGAAAGGGGAAGAAGGTGTTGACTTCGGTCTCACCAACGGAATATGGTGACTACGGTCACAAAATTTGAATATGGTAACTTCGGTTACATTATCTGAATTTGGTAACTTCGGTTACATTATTTGAATATGGTGTCTAATGACACAAATTATATGGGCGATGAGCACGTCGACTGCAGCGACTGCCTTCGATGGTGTGTAGCGGATGGAGGGTTGACTTAGTAGTCCCCACGGTGTGATTGGCAGGTACGGGTGGTGTGTAGCGGATGGACCTTTAGGCTTGGGTTGGGTTGCATTATTATTTTATATGAATATGAACTTGTATGCCTGATTGTTGAATGATAATGTTATGTACACATTGAGTCTGTTGACTCACCCCGTTGTGGGAACTATTTTCAGGTGATGAACAGTGACGGACCGGGACGGTAGACCTTGAGGTGGCCATGCATCAATTTGAAGATTTTATCTCTTTTGGACTTTATTTCTTTTTAGTACATTTAATTTTATTATCGGGTTTTATTTGATGTAATAAGGCCATAAGGCCCAGTGGATTTTATTTATTTCTGCTTTATTTTTTTTATTATTTTGTTACAAACGATTGTTGGATTAAATTTTAAGTGAAATATATTTTTATAAACCTAAAGGAAATTATTTTGTCACCTTAATAAAATTGGATTTTTAAATTAATTAAATGGGTTTCCCAACCTAAGCCCAATCCAAAACAATATTTCCTAGAGTTTTACAAATTTTCTCTAAGTAACAAAGAATTTGAAAACCGGTTTACTTAAGGAACATACCAGATCCGGTCCGGGCTCGTGGGCCGGGTGTGGGGTGTTTTAGCTTGGTATCAGAGCCCAGTTTAAACTCTCGGCCTGTGGGCTCAGGCCCAAAACGTTTTGAATTCGAGCCCAAATGATTTTTTTTGAACATAAGCAGGTTTTCTGGCATGGCCCCTAAGTCTCCGACCCGCAGTCCACCAGGTAAGTACCCCTAACTTTATGTGTGATTCTGTGATTTATGAACTGTGTAAGGGTAGAACAGGCATGGAACGTAGAATAGAATGATAGGAACTTGAACCCTAGGACTAGTCTACTCAAACACAAACACATAAGACTTAATGCACTGAACAACCCTATGGCTAAGTCACTGAGCTAGGGTGTGGTAACCCCTGTGCGCATGTCTAGGATTGGATCCGGAAGAGCCTGGTATTTAAGCAGTCCTAGTGACTCACCTCCTCTTCGCAGGAATCCTACCTGGTGCGTAGCTTCGGTTCACCCTAACTCAGAAGGCTCAGTGGTGTGGCAACCTCTGTGCGCATGTCTAGGAATGGTTTCGGTGGGAGCTTGGTATTTAAGCAGTCCGCGTGACTCACCTCCTCTCCATTCGAATCCTGCCTGGTGCGTAGCTTTGGTTCACCCGAATCAAAGAGGGCTCGGACATAGGCTAAACATAATGACTAAAACCCAAAAGGGAACTAGCCATGTTTAAAAAAAAAATTAGTTTTACAACATTTTCTGAAAAACTCCTGATTTGCAAAAATTACAAAAAATGCCCTTGGTGGTAAAATTACTAAAATGCCCTTGATTCACAAAATGTCAAAGTTTTCAATGGTTTTGTCAAAATTTCATTATTTTATAAACATTCAAAAACCCTAATTTGTAAAATACCAAAATACCTTGATTTTGGAAAATTACAAAATTGCCCCTAACTTGCAAAATTACCAAAATGACCCTGATTTCCAAAATTTTTGCAACATCCCTATTTTTGAAGGAACAATTTTCAAAAAGAACCCTCAAAGTTTTACAACTTTTGAAATATCCCCAATCTATTAAATTTTACAAATTTACCCTGATTTGTGAAAAATTACCAAAATACCCCTGAGGTTAAAAATTACCGAAATACCCCTGGATTTTGAAAATTTTCCAAATTACCCCGAGACTTTGAAATTTCCAAAATACTTTTGACGAAAACACCAAGGAACGTTTTCTTCTGAAAAATTACGAAAATGCCCCTGTAGGACAAAATTACGAAAATACCCCTGGGTAGTGGAAAACAACAACAACAAAAACTACAACGTTTCTCTGAATGAACGAAAGTTCATACTTGTTTGATGGATGAATGAATGAATGGAAAAGACTGTGTGTTTGTATGAATACGAAAGAACCACTCTTAAATTTCTTTTCATAAAACTCCTTCGCAGTAAATAAGTGGAACAATGTCTAATCCATAAAATTCCTTAATCAGATCTCGACGCTAGAAAATGAGCTCTAGAGGACGTGGTCGTCGTGGACGAGGTAGAGGAAGGACGACCGTGTCGGAACCCGTTAGATCAGGTCAAGGGTCCGACAATGAAATACCACCGCCACCACCACCCCCAGCTGTTAATGTTGAGCAGCAGGCTCAAACGGGGGAGGATGCTGTGTCGCAGGCTGTGCTGCGAGTTTTGGAATTGGTGGCTGGTGCGGGAGGAAATTCAGGAAATCGTAAGTCTGTGCCTGAACGGCTCCGAGCTAATGGAGCGGAAATGTTTCGTGGAGTATCTGGAGTGGCACCCAGTACAGCTGAGTACTGGTTGGAAGCAACGGAGCGTATCATGGATGAGCTCGATCTGACTCCCGAGGAAAAGTTGAAAGGGATGGTGGCATTGTTACGCGATGAAGCGTATCAATGGTGGCTAACTGTTCGAGATGGTGCCACGGCGGAGGATCTGACCTGGGAATATGTTAAGGAGGCATTCCAGAAGAAATATGTGGGAACCAGGTATACAGATGAGCAAAGAAAGGCTTTTCTAGGGTTGGTACAAGGGAGTAAGTCTGTCGCAGAATATGAGGCAGAATTTTTGAGGCTGAGCCGCTATGCTCGAGGGGTAGTGGCAACTGAGCATAAACGCTGTGTCCGTTTTGAGGACGGACTGAGGGACGATCTGAGACTGTTGATAGCACCGCATCAGGAGCGGGAATTTTCTGCTTTGGTGGAAAAGGCCAAGGTGGCCGAGGGGATTAAGGATGCTACCAAACAGACTGTGGATAGGAATAAGCCCAAAAGAGGTTTTGGACCATCTGGAAAGGGTCACAAGAGGCCTAGAGTTGACGAGCCACGAAATCAACAAGCTGGTACGGGCTGGCAGTATCGCCCTTGGGAGCATTGTGGAAAGAAGCACTTGGGAGAGTGCTGGAGAAAGATGGGAGGATGTTTCAAGTGTGGGTCCAAGGACCATATGCTTAAGGATTGTCCCAAGCAATCAGATGAGAGCCGACCGGCAGTTCAGAATGCTAGCCAAACTGGTAGAGGCGGACAGCAGCCTCAACAGGGTCGTGGTTCGGCTAACAGAGGTAATGGTGCTGGCAGAGGCCGTGGAACACAGGGCCGAGGTACTAATGCTAATGCAAAAGCAAGGCAACCGGGTTTGGTTTATGCGGTTCACCGGAGGGAGGACGGTGACGCGTCGGATGTAATAACGGGTACGTTCTTTATTTTTGACAAACCCTATTTTGCTCTGATTGATGTGGGCTCGACCCATTCCTATGTTGCATGTAGTGTAGTGGAAACACTAGGCCTAGACTCTGAACTTTCTGATAGACAGATGACTGTAGTAAGCCCATTAGGTCAAACTATTGTGGTAGACAAGATCTTTCGAAATGTGCCCTTAGAGATTCAGGGAGTGAACTTTCGAGCAGATTTAATGGAGTTACCTTTCGGAGAGTTTGAAATTATACTTGGAATGGATTGGTTAGTAGAACATCGAGCCGTGTTGGATTGTGCGGCTAAACGTATGGAACTAAGAACCCCAGAGGATGAAGTGGTAGCAATGATCGGAGAAAGGATGAACTACTTGTCTAACGTAGTTTCGGCGCTGAAGGCCGAGAAGATGGTTAAGAAGGGGTGTAAGGCATTCTTAGCCTTTATTAGTACGATAGGTGGGAAGGAGGAAGGTATTGATGGAGTTAGGGCGGTAAGGGACTTCGTGGATGTATTTCCAGAGGAATTACCAGGAATACCCCCAGATAGGGAGGTGGAATTTGGGATAGATTTGCTACCAGAAACAGCTCCTGTGTCAATCGCCCCATACCGAATGGCGCCAAAGGAGTTCGTGGAGCTTAAGGCTCAAATCCAAGAGCTGTTGGATCGTGGGTTCATCCGACCCAGTGTGTCTCCATGGGGAGCACTGGTCCTGTTTGTAAAGAAGAAGGACGGAACTATGCGTATGTGCATAGATTATCGTCAGTTGAATAAGCTGACCATTAAGAACAAGTATCCTTTGCCAAGGATCGATGATTTGTTCGATCAGCTGAAGGGGGTCGCAGTATTTTCAAAGATCGACTTAAGGTCGGGATATCATCAGCTGAAGGTGAAGGAGGCTGACATCCATAAGACCGCTTTTAGGACAAGATATGGCCACTTTGAGTTTGTGGTGATGCCATTTGGGTTGACGAACGCTCCAGCCGCGTTCATGGAAATGATGAATCGGGTTTTCCAACCCTATTTGGATAGGTTCGTCGTTGTGTTCATCGACGATATTTTGGTGTACTCGAAGTCGGAAGAGGAGCATGATGAGCATCTCCGAGTTGTGTTGGAAGTGTTAAGGGAGAAGAAGCTCTATGCCAAATTCAGCAAGTGTGAATTTTGGCTTAAGGAGGTGGCATTCTTAGGACATGTGGTATCCGCAGAAGGAATAAGGGTGGATCCTAGGAAGATTGAAGCAGTGTTGGATTGGAAACCACCTAGGTCCGTGGCTGAAATCCGAAGTTTCTTAGGCTTGGCAGGCTATTACAGAAGGTTTGTGGAAGGGTTCTCGTCAATAGCCGCGCCTTTGACAAAGTTGCTAAGAAAGGAAGTACCCTTCGAATGGACTAATAAGCAGCAAGAGAGCTTTGAGAAGCTTAAAAGGGTGTTGACGGAAGCTTCAGTGTTAATTCAGCCAGAGGCAGGAAAAGATTTTGTGGTGTACTGTGACGCTTCGCATACGGGGTTAGGCTGTGTGCTAATGCAAGATGGAAAATGGTCGCCTATGCGTCACGACAGTTAAGGCCTCATGAGGTTAACTACCCAACTCATGATTTGGAACTAGCAGCAGTGGTTTTTGCCCTTAAGGTTTGGAGGCACTACCTTTATGGAGAAAGGTCAGTTATCTACACAGACCACAAAAGCCTTAAGTATTTGTTAACTCAGAAGGAGTTGAACTTGAGGCAACGAAGGTGGGTGGAATTACTGAAGGACTACGATTGTTCGATAGAATATCATCCGGGCAAGGCGAATGTGGTAGCCGATGCCCTGAGTAGGAAGGTTGTGTCGGATTTAAGGGCTTTGTTCGCTCACTTAAGTCTGTATGACGATGGAAGCCTGTTGGCAGAATTGCAAGTCAAGCCCACATGGCTGAAGGAGGTGAAAGAGGGACAGTTGGCTGATAAGGACTTAAGTACTAAGTTACAGCAAGTGCAGCAAGAAGGATTTAAGGACTATGGCATCAATGATGAAGGAGTATTGTGCTACAAGGGAAAGGTCTGTATGCCGAAAGATAAGGAATTGAGACAAAGGATTCTTCGGGAAGCGCATGGTAGCCCTTATGCTATGCATCCCGGAGGCATCAAGCTGTATAGAGATCTAAGGGAACAATTTTGGTGGTCTGATCTGAAACGAGAAGTGACTGAATTTGTGGGGAAATGTTTGACGTGTCAGCAAGTTAAGGCTGAACACCAAGTTCCATCAGGATTGCTTCAACCAATCGACGTTCCCCAATGGAAGTGGGAAAGAATTACCATAGACTTCGTTAGTGGGCTTCCCCTTACGCCTACTAAGAAGGACTCGGTATGGGTGATAGTGGACCGTTTGACTAAGTCCGCGCACTTCATCCCAATAAGACTGGATTATTCTCTTCAGAAGTTGGCCAAGTTATATGTGACGGAGATCGTAAGGTTACATGGAGTATCGGTGTCAATCATCTCTGATAGAGACCCAAGGTTTACGTCTCGATTTTGGAAGGCACTTCATCAAGCTTTAGGCACTAAGTTAGACTTCACTACGGCTTTTCATCCACAATTAGATGGGCAGTCTGAACGGGTTATACAAGTGTTGGAGGATATGTTGAGAGGCTCTGTAATGGATTTCCGAGGAAGTTGGGAAGATTACTTGCCTTTAGCTGAGTTCGCCTACAACAACAGCTATCAAGCTAGCATTCGGATGGCACCATACGAAGCACTGTATGGAAGGAAGTGTAGAACACCTACTTGTTGGACCGAGTTAGGAGAACGCCGAGTTTTGGGTCCAGAGTTAGTGGCAGAAACTAAAGAGAAGGTTGAGTTAATACGGGCACGGTTGAAGGAAGCCTCTGATAGGCAGAAGTCGTACGCAGACCTTAAGCGGAAGGAAATAGAGTTTGAAGTGGGAGACCAAGTATTCTTGAAAGTCTCGCCTTGGAAGAAGGTAATGAGGTTCGGTCGAAAAGGGAAGTTAAGCCCAGGGTTTATAGGGCCTTATCGAGTATTGAAGCGAATTGGGCTAGTGGCATACCAATTAGAGTTGCCACCAGAATTGCAGCAGATGCACGACGTATTTCATGTATCCATGCTACGTCGCTACCGATCGGATCCATCTCATATAGTACCGGTTGAAGAGGTGGAGCTAAGGCCAGACTTATCCTACGAGGAAGAACCGATTCGGATCTTGGAACGTGATGTGAAAGTACTACGAAGGAAGTCGGTTCCTCTAGTCAAGGTGTTATGGCGCAATCATGGAGTAGAAGAAGCTTCGTGGGAACTGGAGGAGACAATACGACAACAATACCCTCAACTATTTAGTTAGGAAATTTCGGGGACAAAATTTTGTTTAAGGAGGGTAGAACTGTAACATCCTGAAAAGGGCCTATGCATTTTTAGTTTAATTGTACGAAATGTCAAGTCTCAAGTACTAAGAATAAATTTTTGATACTTTTGGAAACCTAGAAATGGAAATAGAAATGGAGATGAAAATGGAAATGAACATTTTTGGAAACTTGAACATTTTTGGAAACTTGAACATTTTGGAAACTTGAACATTTTGGAAACTTGAACATTTTGGAAACTTGAACATTTTTGGAAATGATTCAAAAATGGAAAGTAAACATTTCTGGAAGCTTGGAAATGTAAGAAAAATGGCAAGTTACAGAGCCGATCGAAAATTTTAGGAAACTTAGAAATGATGTCGAAATGTCAAATTTTAAAGTTCAAAATAGGAAATAAGGGCTAGAGGGCCTTAAAAGAAAAAGTTGGAGAAGTTTGACACACAAACAGGCTTGGAAAAGTGGCCTGAAGATGCCAGTTAGGGCCTAAGGAGATGGCGTCACATGCAAGGAAATAGGCCTGAGTTCGAGTCACTTGAGAAGCAAATAAATAAGTTTTATTTTTGCTTCCAGAAGGCTGAGGTGGACGGCATGGGTTTCTAGAAAAGGAAGAGTTTTATTTGCATAAATATGTGAATAATAAGTGATAAATAAAGGATTTTTCTTTTAAGATAATTGAGGAGATAATTGATGGATTAAAGGCTTTTATCTTTTAAATAAAAGAGATAATATTATCAAAAAGAGGAGTGGTGGCCAAGTAAGGGACTCCTAGGCTGATAACTTTGGCTATAAAAGGAGGGCAGGAGGGCTACTCATTCACTTTTGCTTCCTCTTTGCCGAAATTTTCCTAGCTCTCTCCCCCTCTCTGCCGAATTTTTCTTCAAGCAAAATCCATCTTTTCTTCTATTTTCTTCTCTGTTTCTACTGTCAAAGCCGAATCTTTGTTGATTCTAAGTAAAGAAGCAATCAACTACAACATCAAAAGGGTAAGATCTGTGGTCAATCAATTTTTATTCCTTTTCTTTCTATTGAAATCAAGGTACTAACCCTATTAGCAAATTTGGCCAAAACTTGAAGGGTCTTTCGGGATTTCTAGTACTATCAATTACAAGGAAGAGATTATCCGGGATTTGAGGATCTAAGGTAAGATGTATGAATATTTGGTTAAAGGTTATGATTCATGTTTTCAAAGTTAGATTTAATCTAACACAAAGTTATAGGGATTTCGACAAGCATATAAAGGAATCCTCTTCAGATTTGGAGTTTGTAAGGTAAGTGATATTCGGCCAAGGCTTATTTTCTTGATATTTAGGATTATTTTCCATTATTTCAAAAGCCGGAAACTAACATGGTTGCATGTCTAGTGATAGCCGATTTCAAGGAAAACGAATACTAGCAAATTTTTGGACTTGATCATCCAATTCGGCAACAAGGTAAGTAATACAAATCCTACTAGGATTTGGTTTTTAAGCCAAATAGGTTTGTTAATATGTTTTATTGAATGGCCGAATATAGGAGTCAAAGATCTAGATCGGTAGATCGTTCTTCGGGATTTCAAGGAATCTAATAAGCGAATCAGGTGTGTACTCACACTAACTTTCAATATATCATATGGCAATTATTTTAATATATGAATATGCATAAGAACGTGAATGTGGCTAAGTACCATAAATGTGGTAAGAGTACCCAGGTACGTTTCCTACTTCTGATAGGATTACGAATATGATATATTTTGAACATACGAATAGTAACATGAATGAGAATTAAGTATGTTATGCATGATATATGGGGCATTCGGGATATATGTGAAAGGGGAAGAAGGTGTTGACTTCGGTCTCACCAACGGAATATGGTGACTACGTCACAAAATTTGAATATGGTAACTTCGGTTACATTATCTGAATTTGGTAACTTCGGTTACATTATTTGAATATGGTGTCTAATGACACAAATTATATGGGCGATGAGCACGTCGACTGCAGCGACTGCCTTCGATGGTGTGTAGCGCATGGAGGGTTGACTTAGTAGTCCCCACGGTGTGATTGGCAGGTACGGGTGGTGTGTAGCGGATGGACCTTTAGGCTTGGGTTGGGTTGCATCATTATTTTATATGAATATGAACTTGTATGCCTGATTGTTGAATGTTAATGTTATGTACACATTGAGTCTGTTGACTCACCCCGTTGTGGGGACTATTTTCAGGTGATGAACAGTGACGGACCGGGACGGTAGACCTTGAGGTGGCCATGCATCAATTTGAAGATTTTATCTCTTTTGGACTTTATTTCTTTTTAGTACATTTAATTTTATTATCGGGTTTTATTTGATGTAATAAGGCCATAAGGCCCAGTGGATTTTATTTATTTCTGCTTTATTTTTTTTATTATTTTGTTACAAACGATTGTTGGATTAAATTTTAAGTGAAATATATTTTTATAAACCTAAAGAAAATTATTTTGTCACCTTAATAAAATTGGATTTTTAAATTAATTAAATGGGTTTCCCAACCTAAGCCCAATCCAAAACAATATTTCCTAGAGTTTTACAAATTTTCTCTAAGTAACAAAGAATTTGAAAACCGGTTTACTTAAGGAACATACCAGATCCGGTCTGGGCTCGTGGGCCGGGTGTGGGGTGTTTCATAATCTCACTGCCACCGTTGTTTTAAACCTCACCGGAGGTAAACACACCGCCTATCCAAACTAAGCCTAAATAAATATGTTGAGTGATTAAAAAAAAAATGTTCAAATAACACAACTTTCTTCAAAAGTTTGAAATATGTAAAAACATATTTTTTTAATGGAAAAGTATTATAAAAAACACACTTTATGCCGGTATGTACTCTTAATGTGCAACTATTCATTGTCTATATAAAATTTAATTAAATATGTCATTTTTTTATTAAAAGAAGAAGAAAGAGTAACCTCTTTTCATGCGTCAGTTTTTCACGCTTATATCCGTGTGAGAATTTAACAAAAAAAAATGTGTTATAATTCTATTCAAGTTCTTGAAGTAAAAATATATTATTTATCCAACGAAATAAAGATAAATTTAATTCTAATTAATTCCTAACAAAATATGTTTACTAAATTGAGTTTAAATAAAATTAAAATAATAATTATTAAAAAAATCTTAAAATCTAAAATAAAAATTTACTTTTTAATGTCAACTTAATAATATAATAAATAATAAAAATATTCTTGCGAATTCAATATTTTTCAAACTCATTTTTATATATGTATATATAAAATATTATAAATATTACATATATATATATATTGAAAGGATAAAGTTTGATAAATATTAATGTAGACCTTATATTCTTTTTCAACTATACTTCCATGATATATTCATATGGATTTTGATGTGGATTATCATTTGGACATTCATGAGTTAGCCTTAAAAGATGCAATAAATTGAAGTTGACTTTGGGATCTTTTTATCAAAAAAAAAAAAAAAGAAAAAGAAAAATTATATTGATAAATTATACTATTTTTTGTTATATTAAAGCTAAAAAACTAAATAGATAAAATTTGATAAATATTTAAGTATATGTTTGTATTCATCTTTAATTACGCTTAATTATAATTTAAGCTATTAAGATTTGTAAATAAGTAATATATGATTATCAAATATTTTAATTATTTTATATTACATAAAATAAAAATATATGTTTACCCTAATTAAATAGAAATGTATAATTAATTAAATTAAATTAATTAAAGCCTAAATAATTAAATAAAGTAAAAAAATAAAATTGCATAATTAAATTAAATTAAATTAAATTGATGAAATGCTAAATATTTTACAAATCATTAATTTTACTTTTCAATCAAATTTTTATAAATATAATTTTACGTTTCTTCACCCACCATAATCTAATATAAATACTTAAATTTGCTATGATACTCAATTTCACGGTAGTTGCTGATTCTGACTACAAATAAACCCATAATAATACAAGTATACGAAACCTAATAAGCCAAACCGACCATATTTTCAGTGTTAGAATAAGTAAATCAGCTTTATTATGTCGTCACGATTACATTTTTTTATATATCTATCATACTTCAAGTTCCATCACACCAACCACCATCGGAGGATTCGGTGTCCTTTATTTAACGGTAAACTTATTGTAATTTATGTCATGCTTGTATTTTGTTCTTACTAATTTCATATCATTGACTTTAGTTTCTTTTTACGATCAGACTGGTATAAAATAAATATTTTGTCCCAGTATAAAATTGGTAGCTTTGGTGATAAACTGAAGGGTGATTTAAGGAACTTAACTGCTGCACTCAAAATAATAGTTTAAGAAACTTATAATTTATTTCTTTTCAAGCTTATATTGCAAACATTAATCTTGAAATACATTACAATGACAAGGGTATTAATTTATCATACGTTTAGAATAAACTATCCTAATTAATATGGTTTGAATTAATCAAAGGAAAAGGTAGAGAAAGCAAAGAGATAAACATAAATGACTGTCATAGCGATGGGTTGTCCGTAGAATTTATGAGTCCCAAATGGGACCGAACGCTGGAATACCGGCAGCCTTGCAAGCGTTGACAACATCTCTGCTTCCTTCTGGATTGCTTGTTACAATGACCACTTCAGCTCCCCATCTCTTAGCAGTGTCCACACTCATCTGCGACACGTTCGGACGGCCTAAAACGGCAGTGTCGTGGACAATCACCTTCTCTTTAGGGTGGCCGCTCATAATTTCTTTTATTTCTTTGCCGAAGTTTTGTGCAATGCCTTTGGCGACCCAAAGCACGCATACGTCAGTCGAGCATGGCTGCAACAGGAACGACAAAAACACGCAGATACCCGAACCTGTTGCCACAACCAAAACCCTGTCATACATGTTGACTAGGTAAGGCAAGCCGGCGAAGTGCACTGTTCGAACCCACAAATGGCTTGGTGGGTTTGAGACCAAGGATTTGGTGAAGTCCCCAACTGCACCAGCAAGCATCATGTGCTCAGTTTTTCCATCGGAAATGATGCCGAAAGCATGCCATTCCGATAACGGGGAAGGACTGATTCTGCCTAATATACCGGATTTTATTCCGCCCTCGAACTTGATAATGGATGCATGGCCTGAAGGAGCTGAGATGTTGACAGGCACACGTCTGACTGTCAACCATGGGGTGATAATTAGGATGGTGATGGCTATTGTGAACCAGAACTCTTGTCGTTGGACCAATTTTGAACCAAGTTCTTTTGAGTAGGATTTCGTTACTGGATCGTAGGAGATTGTAAGGACGATAAAGGCCCAAAGAAGAGCAAGAGCAGTCCATCCAGCGAATCTATGAATTCTTTCGAAGACGTTGTGATGGAGATGGCGGACTAGGGGGAATGCAGCCAAACATGTGAGGCAGAGGAGGGAAAGAATAGTGGAGGCGACGCCGATGATCTCAGGGGAAGTGTTCTCTCTATCTTTGAGTGTAAGAATTAAGGCATATATGAGCCATGCAACAGAAGAAATGCCGCAGCTACTGTGTATCCCACCAAGGCTTTGGAGGAGGGAAGTGGTAGCAGTCTTGATTGGAAGAGGTACCCAAGACTTTCCCAGCACTTTGACAGCAAGCCAAAAGACTACTCGCAGGAAAGCCTCGCTTCTGCAGAGTGTCAAAGCAAGAATATTGGCAATGGAGAAAAGGGCAGCTCTATTTCTCGCGTATGGAAAGTGTCCAGCGGCAGCAAGCACCAAGCCAATGATGTTGAGGGTGAAGCAGACCACAAAGAGTCTTTTGTATACAGTGAACAACCCTTGGTCAAGCAAAATGACTGATAATCTTGATTCTTGCTTGCGATCTGGCTTTGGGATTTGCTCACGTTTGCTTGCGGATGGTAAAACTGGCTTATCATCTTTCTCCTCGTCCTGTCCCTCTTCTAAACTTTCAAATATGACATCATCTTTATTTTCATCTTCGTCATCTTCATCGAGATCAAGGTCACAGAAGTGACTGCTCGCTCGGCTCACAGACATTTGTATGGAAGAAGAATTAGGAAACACCTTAGATGAGCTCCCTAGGTACCAAGGAAACCAAGATTTTTTGCTGCTGCCATGAGTATCATTTTGAGTTAGATTAGCAACCGCAAATGGGTCTGCATGAGGTTTGATCTCGAATGCCACACCTCTGCAGCTCGAAAACCTCACTGGAGTCTGCATTTTTTCTTACTTTTTGTTGCAAAAGAATGGTAATCAAAGAGAGATGAAGAAGACTAGTGAAACTGCGTTGGTGGTGTGTTCTTCATGCAAATTAAGGGTTATTTATAGGCCTTGCCAAGGGTCCCAACTCCCAACTTAAAGAGTGATGATTTTAGGTTTGAATTTTTCAAAGAGGCTAAATGGCGTTAATTTGGATGAAGCTAAATTGTTTGTGACGCAGGTAACCAATATTATGTGGGGGGAAGGCGTATTTATCAAAGTCATGCATATAACTTCACCGAGACTAGCATTGGTCAGAGGCTAACTTTTTAACTTACAATAATCTTATTAATTTCTTTCTTAACCGGACATCAACAAACAGTTGGGATCGATCCATATAAACAACAAAAGAGAAAAATAGAGAAGACTGTAAACATAAATATTGCGTGAAAAATTCCTTCGAAGAGGATAAAAATCACAGGCAAAGCAGACTTCAGTTTTTCACTAAATGAGTAAACAAATGAGAGTATAATATGGAAAAAAATAAACTTAAATAAACGTACAAACTCAAATGTCGAAAACAAAGCCCTAACTCTCATAGAATTCTCTTAAAAAGGGTACGAAATTCTCTACATAGTTATCACGAAAACTCTCACAAAAACTTATATGTAACTACATCTTATCACCCATACGAAAACTCTACAAAGTCTTAGCACAGGTTTCAGGTTTGGAAAATTCATATTTTAAAATCTTGAATATTTCTTGATTTGGATTAATTTTGTGCTAAGTTTTAACATTTGAATTTTTTGAGATTGAATTATTTAAGTTTATTGCTGGAGTTATATGGATTAGTATAGTTTCATATTCAAGTTATTTTTAATTCTTGTCCAATTATCTCAATTTGGTAATTCAAGTAATTAAGTTTAAATTTATTAATTTTAAAATTGTTATAGGGTATTTCAGAAACTCGAAATCTCACTTAGCCACAGTCACATGAAATGAAAGGCCCAATCCATTCCATTAGTAGCCAAGGCCTAGCAAAATGTCTCACCACCTCGAGAAGTGCCATGCCTCACCACTTCACGGGATCACTTCGCCCGACCCATTTCGCACCTCTTCACGAGTCCACCTTGCAAACATTCATTTTGCCACTTTGTAGAATGCGCCTCGCCACCTCATGAGGTCACAAACCGCCTATCACTAACACCATGTAAGGTGTTGTAACACCCCTTACCCGTATCTTGTACCGGAATCGGGCACGAGGCATTACCGGACTCGACTCACTTGGTCATATAACTTTGGGTTAGCGAATTCAATTCCAAATTCAAGCATTTTCAATCTTACATCTAATTTCTTTATAATTGGCCTATAGGGCCCTGCACTAATCACCAAAAAATATCGGACATAAATCAGAAACTTTGACACTTTTAAAAAAAATGTCACCTAAACAGGGGTCACACACCCATGGAATAGATGACACGCCCATGTATCATCTCACACGCCCGTGTTCAACGCCCATGGTCGACACTGACTTGAGTCGCACGGCCTGGACACACGCCCATATGGCTGGACCGTGGTCACCTCTAATTATTTCCCCACGGCCTGGGCACGCCTGTGTGCTTCAACCGTGTGACAATTCAAATTCCAGTTTCAAGATGCAGACTTCACACGGCCTAGGCACACGCCCATGGCTTGATCGTGTCTCACACACGACCTAGACACACGCCCGTGTGCCTACCCATGCGGACAAGAACAAGGCTGTTTGCCAAGCTCTTTACACCCCTATAACTTACACTACATGTACCCATTCAACATACTAATAAACGTCTCATAATTTCAATATGAACTTCCATAGATAATTTTGCAATTTCATAAATGATAAGGTGAGCCATCAACCATAGCAATATACAAAATAGTTATCTTAACAAGAGCCAATACATTTTGGCCAAAATGGCAAAATAATCTAACTAGTCTAGCCCCTATACATGCCATGTACAAAATCATTAAATCTAGGTATATCGAGGTGAGCTGATAGTGTGGGCGATCTTCTGAATATCTTCGTATCTCAGCTTGGCTCTTAAACTCTATAAAACAAGGGAAAAGAGAAGAGGGAGTAAGCTTTAAGCTTAGTAAGTTTACATGTAAACAATATAACCTTACAACATGTATTAAACAATTACATAGCATTATATACTAAGCAAGAAACAATCTACATTCATGATCATGATTACTCATTTTCTCCATTCCCACATTCCCACCATATCATAAGCATAATGCATACATTCATTAACAGGTTCCTCCGCACTTAGCATCACAAAATCACATAATACAACATATCACTATCTCTAATTCCTTTGCTCATAGTTAAATTACTCGGTGGTTTCGCACTTAGCCCACCAATAGCCTTTATTAGGGTGGTATCGCACATAGCCCACCAAATAGAGAATAGAAGATGGTATAGCACATAGCCCATCGTAATTAAGCAACAAGGTGGTATCGCACTTAGCCCACCAACAAGTGTCGTCATTACACATTTATATGACTATTTCATAGTTCACACAGTAATTATTCAATGACTACCACATTCAATCCATTTGAACCACACATCTTCTCAATCATGCTATACACTGATTAGTAACATAATGTTTACATAAATATGCATTGTTTACACATAAACTTACCTCAGTGCAAAACGTTTTAATTAACGATTTAATCCGTCACCTTGCCTTTTCCACGGTCAAAGTTGATTCCACGCTCTTCTTGATCTATAATAATGAAATTCATTCATTTAGATCATTCTATGATCATAATACATCAAAATCTATACTTGGGCAAAAATAACCATTTTGCCCTTGTATTATGGCAAAATTACGATTTTGCCCCTAGGCTCATAATTTATTTTTCAACATATTTTCTCAATAAACAAGTCTAGCTGAACATTTATTTCTCTTACAACTACTCACCATTCTCACCATTTCATGCATTTATGACACAAATTCATTCTTTGCATTTAGGTCCTATTTAGGTGTTTTCATGCAAACACATTTCACAAAAGTTGTTTCTCATCTCTCTAACATTCATTTTCTTTAATAAAAACTCAGTTAACAACATAAATACTCTCATGGAAAATCCTTAGACTTCCCGCCATAATGCAATTTAGTCCCTTCATTAGCTAGCTTAAGCTTTGGGGGTTCCACAAACACAAAAATCACCAAGAAAGACCTCTAAAATCACTTACTTGTTGGGAGATAACTTGGCTGAAATTTTAAAGCATTCAAAACCCCTCTAAGCTTGAAATTTTCAGTGGAGGTGAAGAGTGAATAGTGAAAGATGATATCTTTCCTTTTTATCATTTTTTTATTCATCTTTTATCACCTAATGTCACCAAATTTGACTAAAATTAATGCTCTTGTCCCCCTAGCTTCCTATGGCCGGCCAACACTCTCAATATGGCCTAATTACACTTTAAGGACCTTTAATTTCATATTCTATGGCTATTAGACACCTCTACCTTGTAAATTAGAACTTTCGCACTTTATGCGATTTAGTCCTTTTTTGCAATTATGCAATCAATCGTTAAAATTAAGGTACCAAAATTCTCATGCATCCTTATAAACATGTTACGACACATAAAATAATATCAAAATAATTTTCCTCAACCTCGGATTAGTGGTCTCGAGACCACAGTTTCGACTAGCCCCAAAACCGGGCTGTTACAGGTGTGGTCATCTCACCACCACGTGAGAGGAGACACGTTTCATGGTACATGTCTAGCCTAGGGGGAACATGTTTTGCACATGGCACCTACAGTCCCTTAATATGTCACATCAAGGAACTGTGTCTTATAAAAATGAGAAGAAAGCTCCTAAGTAGGGGGAGACAAAAAAGAGAACCTTAACAATTTGGTACGGTGAGCATGGAAAGACTTCTGACTTTCAGATTAAACTTAAATCGATATGGCTCACCCAAATGGGAGATCCCCCAACACACCTTTTCCAAACTGGAATGTGAGAGGAGAAGCTAGTAATTGTCCTGATGAACTCAACCTATTCGCGATTTGTTTGTGAACCGACCCGAAAACTTGGCAACTTAGACCAACAGTAATCCTATCGTGCTTTCAACCTCAATTTCCCGTTAGACCGAGAGATTTCCAACCCAACTAACTTGGAGACTCCCTAACAGTAGCTCATAAGCCTATAAGAGTAGGTAAGCATTTTAAAGGAGCACATGTCCCCAAAAAAAAAAACCAGATATGCACAACAACAACTTTTCCATCAGGCTAACAATGAACCTTTAAGGCTCAATTTAGATCTTATTGAAGAAACCAGAGAGATCGTCAAGGTCAAAAAAATAGCTAAGCCCAACAGGTTGCACCATACTATAACTCTAAGGTAAAGAGAAAATAGTTCCAAGTAGGCAATCTTGTCCTTCAAAATATTGAAGCTAACCTACCGGCGTCCCAAAGTGGAAAGCTGAGCCCCAACTTGGAAGAGCCATACAAGATAGTAAAAAAAATAGGGTTGAAGCTAACAAGATTGCAAAGATGGATAGACACAAATTGCATTACACTTGGAATGCTCGCCATCTAAGGAAATATTATGTGTAAACACCCTAACTGCAAACTTAAGTTTCACTGATTTATGATCATAACCATTTACTCCGCTTACAAGATTTTCAGAATCTTGCGGTTCACTGATTTACAATCACAACCGTTTACTTCGCTTACAGGATTTTCAGAATCTTGCAATTTGTTGATTTATCACAACTGTTTACTCTGGTTACAAGATTTTTAGAATCTTACGGTTTGCTGATTTACAATCACAACCATTTTTGCCACACTTACAAAACAAAAATATGAAGGCCATGTTCGTCAGCCGACCACACACACGAACCATACAACTTATGCTATATGTTGTTTTTGTGCGAGCCACGTATGGATAATTGCATACTTATGCGAGGGCAAAACATTTTGTGCAAGCCATACATTTCCGGTGAGCTGTATGAATACATATGTATATATTTATGTGGCTTGCATGCTGCACCATGCGTATACGGCTAACTGTCATGAGATATGCGAACACAACTTATACATGAATGTATCAAACATACAATCTCGCGTGCTGTATAGGGAAAGTGTGTAATTTACATATATGGAAATTGCATTTCCTCGACTTGCTAAATAGCAAGATTAAAATGAGTCACTAAGGCACCTAATCAGGTTCTATATGAAAACATTATGCCTTAACATATCAGCATGAAAACATTATCGATAGTTGTGTAAAATATATTGGTAAACCACCATTATAAGAGATCTATAAATTAACGACACTTTGTATTTTCATTTTTATTTTATTATTCCTATTTTATTATTTTAATTTATTCTTGTCGAGCTATTAAAAGAACATGGTCCAACAATCTTGGTAATTACCCTTTATGTCACCAATTTGTTTGGCGAGCTGCTTACCATTTATTATTTCTCAACACTTAATCATATATTGTTGGGATCACCGGTACGCCTCGTGGCACAGCGAAAAAATTATTTTAGAGATCTTCAATCATGAATCCATGTACGAGTAACGAAACGAGTTGAAATAAGGTTATACCTTCTTAACTGAAAAACAATGAAAGGATGTTGCTGATTCGATGTCGATTCCAAGCTACAACGAAAATGTCCCAGACTTTACGTAGTCCACCCAGTCAAAGAATGAGCAGCACAATTCTCTTGAACATTTCAGAAAGAATTTTCAAGAATGGCTGCTAGACCTATTTTTTGTGTTTTCTTGGTAACCTTAACACACTAAGGGATTTGTTTCCTTTTTATTTCTTTGATATCAATATCTCAAAAAATAAACATGAGATAATTCCCTTGTTATTAGAGAAACAAATGAAAAGTCAGGAAAAAGATTATATTCTGTCCAAAAGAATATCACTTTCCATATCCTTTTATATTTTGACAGAAATTATTATTATAACTATTTATATTAATAATTTTGGTAAAATTTATAATTAATATTTTGTATAAATAAAATTCATATATTAATTTTATCTATGTTATCTATTTGCGTACAACAAGTTTGTACACATAAAGTGTTTAATATTTAACGATAAAATTAAATTAATTCAACAATTAATTTAATTCATGTGGTAGATAAATACAATACCAAATGTATTTGGATTCTATTCGCTTCAACTATAGAGTGTGACCCTGTAGGCTCTTGTAATGTTTGTAGTAATACTAGAACGTTTCTATCATTACAAGCAATGAGTGGTATCTTGTAACACCCCAAACCCGGTCAATACGCCATGACCGAATCTGGCATGCCACGAAGGAAAAAAAAAACATTTTGAAAAGAATCGAATAACAATTAAATTTTTGTGAAAAACTCTTTGTTGAACTTTGTTTGTAGTAAACAAGTGTAATAAATTGAAAGCTGATAATTTACTTTTGAAAACCTCAAAATAAGTCTTAAAAACTTAGTGGCAAATCCATAGATTAGAAAACCCTTTTAATATTTTAAAGAAACCAAAAGTGATTAGGTTGAAAACTGTATCTAAAAGAAATTTGGAAAAGTTGAGTTTTATGAAAATAGTATGAGTTATCGAAAATACTTAAGATGTTAAAATTATCAAATGATTTATGTTACCCGATGGTAACGTTTTAAAAAAAACCATCGCATTTTGTAATTTAGAAAACTTTATGCTCAAATTATTATATCAAACATGTAATTTGTAAGCCAAATTTAAATCAAATCCAAAACATATAAATAATCCAAAACATAAATAAACAGGCCTTATTACAAATCCATAAAAATATGAAAACCAAATTTAAATAAAGTACCCAAATGGTAGTTCATGTAAAACCAAATTTTATTACATGGCCTCCTCGAGTTCATCCGGCTCCTCATCCGTGATCTCACGATTCACCTGAAAAGATATCCCACTGAAGGGTGAGTCAACAGACTCAATGTGTAACAATACACTAAAAGTCCAATCGATCATAGCAATAAAGCCCATAATATAGCACATAATAATTGATTAAATCACATGTACATTTAAAATGAAATGCAATCCCGAACCCAACTTAGATATCCATCCGCTACACACCACCCGTACCTACCAATCACACCGTGGGGATTACTAAATCAACCCTCCATCCGCTACACACCATCGAAGGCAGTTGCTGCAGTCAACATGCACATCGCCCTTATAATCGTGGCATAGCCACCAGATAATTGTGACAGAGTCACCGGATTCATAATATGTGACCGAAGTCACCGGATTCATAATATCGTGACCAAAGTCACCGGATTCATAATATCGTGACCGAAGTCACCGGATTCATAATATCGTGACCGAAGTCACCGGATAATGTGGTAAAACCACCGGAACACTTCCCCTTTCAATATTACCCATATGCCCATGCAATAACATATTATTTCAATATCATACCATATACCCCCAAAATCATATCGGAATCGTACACATTTCATATTTATGCTTATAGCATTATTAATGATGCAGATATCATGCCTTGTACATTATCCCAAAATCATAACCAAATATCGAATATGTCTCATATTAAAAGTTTATACAAAATGCAAAGGAATAACGTACCTGAATTCACTGTACCATTGAATGGTATCCGAAGCCATAATCATTTATATTTCTTTATAAACACACATTTTTATCAATAATACTATTAATCTATTAGAATTTTAGTGTAAGCTACACACATGATAATAGTGATAACTAAACTTTCCCGTTCGTCGATACCCTCGGAATCTCGAACAACATCTATACGTGATTTCTCTCCGATTGATGGTTCATAACCCGATGATGAACCACGAACAAACAATGGCTCGGGGGTACGAATGACTTCAAATAATCGATTATCGTCGGTAGAGGGTCCACATCCCGGTGGAAAGTCTCGAACTCCCGACACAGCCCTTCGTTTGAAATTTGAGGGTATAGCAGAACCACCCCTCTTCCAAACACTATTTACCGCTCTTTTCGATCCCATACTTGATTGCCCCAAAAATCTAACGTTCACGGAAAGAAGATAATAATCGAGCGATAGAGTCCCCTAAAACGAAATCGATTAGCAGACCATCTAAAACGATATAACAAGTATAAAGATCCTTACCTTCACACTTCGATTCAAATCCGAAAATCGTTACTTGCCTATGGAGTTTGTCAAAATCCTTGAATGATAATATCCTTTTCCACACGATCTTAGAATGGTTATAGTCGACTATCAATAAAGAAATAATCAACACTCCACTATACCACTACCAAAATAAAAAGTTTTGTTTGAAAGAGAAGAGATAAAGAAAATTCGGTCAAAAAGAACCTCTCAAGACAAAACAATTTCGGCAATATGATTGAGTGAGACACAAATAGGATTCGGCTAGATACAAGAAAAGAAAGGAAAATAAAGTGAAAATAAAATAGGAGAATTCGGCATGAGCAAACAATGGAAGAAAAGAAAATAGAATTGAGAGCATGAAAATTTGGCCAAAGAAAAGTAAGAGAAGAAATGTTGTGATTTGAACAATATGAAAAAGAAAGAAAAAGAGAGATGAGAACAAGAAAGGTTGTTTTCGGCTACCAAGAATAAAAGATGAGAGGGAGATACCAAAGAAGATTCGGCCAAAAGCCTTTAGGAAGAAAATAGAGAGAAGTTGGTAAAGTTCAAAGAGTTTTTGGTTTTGACACAAAGCAAAGATTAAAGGCCAAAACTAAAACAAAATTGAACCTAATGCCCAAGGCACAAATTCGGCTAAGGAGGAGAGCTTTGGAGAGGAAAAGAAAAAAAATACCAAAAGGTGAACAAAAAGCACAAAAACACAAAATGCTAAAATTGACCAACTAAACCCCCCCAACTTCCTATCAACATTCGGCCACCCCCTAGTCATACATGCCGTCCACATACATGGACAATTAGCCATTAAAAAGTTTCCAAAAACCTCCCTTAAACCAAGCCTTATGTCCCCTATCCTTCCTTATTCATATGATTCCTTTCCCAAAGTTCAAGCTTTCCTAAATTACTATTCAACTTGCCATAAAAATTGAAAGTCCAACTTACCTTAATTGAACTTAGTCAACACTTAATGCTAGGATGTACAAAAAAATAAAATCCTCAATATGCTTTCCATGCTACTCGAACCACTTCCCTCAAGCAACCTTTCAAGCTCCTTATCCACTATGCCACTAACTCCTCATGTTCTTTAATTCAACACTTAAATTAACTTAAGTGTCAAGTTCACTTAATCCACTTCATTAAAGAAACCATACTGAAAATTATTCCAGCTTCCTAAATAAAATCAAACCTTCACAAGACTATGCTAACACACAAACAATACTACCCGAGCTAACACAAGTAACTAGATGACATACAAATTTTTCCTAAAGCCCAAGGTCCAATTGGCCTAATCCTACTAGGCCCAATTTCGGGATGTTACATATCTAGCAATGTATCATTGCTACCCAAGTTATAAGAAACTGTGATTCGACATAACCTTTATGTGATAACCTTTTCATGTATTATATCATTTTATCGTTAATATCTAGATTGGACACAAGTTATGAAATAGTCACACTTGTATAGTCCAATCTCATATTTCTTGATTTTTTGAGGAGACTATAATAAACAGATAAGTGTGAAATCTCATATCAACCTATTCGAGCATGGCCATGCATTTCTAGTTTCACTCCATCAAGAGGCCTAATATATTGTTCCCTTTATGTAGGAGAGATAAATCCTATATTGATCAACCATATCTAACTACATGAATATGGTATATCCAAAATCAGTCTTTATAGCACAACCTGTTATGGTATAGTTTGACTATATCAAAATATACAACTTACGATGTTGAGACAATGATGATCTCAAATCTGAGGGTAATATACATAGTTATCACTATGAGTACTATTTGTGACTATTACATGATAATTTAAGAAACAAACTTATGGCAGGTCAGTCCAGTATGTTGTTCTCTGACACATGTTCATGTATTGATTTTGACATACCTATGTCAATGAAAACACTTTGTCATCAATCAACTACACATTCGTCTGAATGCATATCATTGTCCATTGCCACAATAATACTTGACGAATGACCTTTTTAAGAATAATCATATTATTCTTAGGACTTTATTATTAGCTAGTTTATTTATACACACAGAAAAAGAAAGTGAAATAACAATGACAATGTCTTATATTAGCAAACAGGGTAAAACGGGTATGTGATTACAATCATCTCATGATTGGTCTTTGGGCATACTCTAACAATCTCCCACTAGCACTAAGACCAATCGATCATGTACCTAATGCCAACTGGCTTGGTGTGACAATCATGCTTCTGTCGTGTCAGAGGCTTCATCAGTGGATCAGCGATGTTGTCATCTGTTGGTACTTCGCATATTTTCACATCTCTTGATCAACGACTTCTCGAATGAGATGAAAGAGACTAAGTATATGTTTAGATCGTTGGAAAGATCTGGGTTCCTTTGCCTATACAATAGCTCCATTGTTGTCACAATGAAGTTATATAGCATTTGATAAGGTAGGCACAACCCCTAGTTCAGATATGAAAACAACCTATTCTGTAGCCTCACTAGCTTCAATGTACTTAGCCTCAGTTATAGAATTAGCTACTATATCTTGCTTTGAACTTTTCCAGCTCACAGCGCCACTATTAAGGCAAAACACAAAACCAGATTGTGATCGTGAATTATCCTTGTCGGTTTGAAAGCTAGCATCAGTGTAACCTTTTACACTAAACTCTTTCTCACTTCCATATATAAGGAATATATTCTTAGTCTTTCTCAAGTACATAAGGATTTTTTTAACTATGACCTAACGACTTGTGTAACAGTCCAGTTTAGACCCTAGTTGGAACAGTGGTTTCGAGATCACAAATCCAAGTTAGAAAAATATTTTAATATTATTTTCTGTGTTTTTAGTATGTGATTTGACATGTGTGTAATTTCCGTGAATTAATTTGATCGTTTGTGTGATTAATTTGTAAAAAGGACTTAATTGCATAAAAGATAAAAGTTGTGTTCTAATTACTTATATGTCAATTTGACATGGCTTATTAAAGATGATATCCTTATGTAGTAATTTGCCCATTAATCATTAGTATGGACATTAATGGCCTTTATGTATATATAAGATTTATATGAAGGTTAATTTGGTAAATGAGTAAATAATGCCCATTAAATAAAACAAATCATAAAAATGGCCATTATATTCATCCTTGTTCACTGAATATTGAAAGAAAAAGAAAGAATAAGTCTTGCTAGGTTTCGGTTATGGTTTTGCTTGATTAAGTTATGAGTTTTGTTCGGTTTTTGATTTTTCTACGTTTTTGTGATTGTTACTTCGAGTACTATCAAGCCCATGTCTTAATTTTTGAATTTGATAATAATTTTGAGTTATGCCATTGATGATTTTGTAAGCTTTGTGATGATAGTTGATAAAATATGAAAGATATGTGATAGATTAACATGTTTTGTCTTTGAATTTTTGATGAATTTGACTATTTTGGACTAAATTGTGAAAATAATAATTTGAGGGACTAAAATGTGAAATAAATGAAATATATGGACTTATATGAACTACATGAATATTTGGCCAAGCATGGGTAATATGAAATTTTGTGTATTTTGTGATTTTATTAAATAGGGACTAAAATGTCAAAAATGTGAATTGGAAGGGGCAAAAGTGTAATTGACCCATTTATGTGTTTTTGGATGAATTTGGATGAATGTGTGATTAAATTAGTTAAATTTGAATTTATTTAGATCAAGATCAAAAGAAAACAGAATTAGATCGGGGGAAATCGAAAGTAGTTGAGTAGTCGATTTCATCCGTCGTTATCCGAGGTAAGTTCATAAGTAAGTAAATGTTGTTAAGTTTTATTGCATCTATTTTAATAGTGCTGAATTGAATTATTATTTGTGTAAATGAATATGCTGAAATGAATTAAGCATGGGAGCAATATTTACGAGCCTGAAATGATCGATATACGACGTCCGAAAGCCCCGTATGAACCTTAGGAATAGTTAGGATACATATGTCATGACATAGGATTCCGATATGTGTTTTCATGTAAGACCACGTCTGGGACGTTGGCATCAATTTTTGTTTACGTGTAAGACCACGTTTGGGACATTGGCATCGTATTTGATTCGTGTAAGACCCTGTCTGGGACAGTGGCATTCGATGTGTGATTACATGTAAGACCACGTCTGGGATGTTGGCATTGTACGAGCCTTCTAACTATCCGAGTATCCTTATTAATTTCGAATGGTTCAACGGGCATTATCGAGATGAGATCAGATGTGAAAACAAACTAAAAGATTCAGGTATGTGCTTTGTGATATGTATATGAAAATAAGGTAAGTATATGTTTATGATGAATACATGAATTGGACATGGTAAAAGATAAATTTATATGTGATTATGAGTATATGTGAATTTGAAAATTGATGTTATATTGCTATTGTAAATGTGATATTATTTGAGTTGCAAGCATCTTAAATGTACAATTGGTTATGATTTGTTTGATTTGGTTAGTTAATTTAATGCAAATGTTTATTTGTTCATTATTTGCTTATGACTTACTAAGTTATAAAAGCTTACTTTGTGTGTGTTTGTTTGATTGTTTTATAGATTATTAAAGTTACGGGAAGAATGGGGATCGTCGAGGATCATCACCACACTATCGAACTATATTTTGGTACCTTTTTGAGTATGTACATATTTAAGTATGGCATGTATAGGCTAGAAGTATAGAGTATGTTTTGAGATGTGCAAAAATAGCCATGTAATATGGCTTATTAATGGATGTGTTTATGAATGAGTTTTGTTTATGCTTATTGATGCATAAGTTGGTATGTTATGATGTGCTCATAAATGGCTAGATGAAATGGTACATAAATAGGTGAGTTCATGGTTGATTTTGGATATTTAAATGATGAGAAATTGTTATGAATTGAAATAGTTTAGATGAAGTATTAGTTATATGTTTTTGATGGAAAGTTGATGCTTTGAATTGGTATATTTGATAAGAATTGTATATGCAAATGAATGATGTGGTTAAGGGTCAATTTGTGCATGATTTGGTATGTTTTTGGTTGTTATTAGATTATGAATTGAGACATGTTGAATGCTTGTAGGTTTGACCCAAAATTTGGGTGGCAAATTGGCCTTGCAAATGGCCTATATTTGCCCACAAATTTGAGCACACGAGTGTGTGTCTCGACCGTGTATCTTAAGTTTGTAATTTGAAATAAGTCAGTCTCGCACATGGGCCAGACACACAGGTGTGTGACAGGCCGTGTGAATTAACTCAGTGTTGCCCACGGGTCAAGCACATGGGCATGTCTTGTGGCCGTGTGGACAAGTTGGTATGTATTCCCTATTTTGCCATAGCACGGGTGTGTCTAATGCCGTGTGAGACACACGGCTTGCCCACTCGGGCGTGTGACCTCTGTAACTTTGAAAAATGTTTGATTTTTAGAAAAATATTTATGTGCTCGGTTTAGTCCCGACCTCTTCTCAATGCATGTTTAAAGTATCGTAAACCTTTTAAAGGGGCTCTATGTATATGATTTGCTATGACATGATGATGGTGGATTTATGTTTGTGAAATGATCGTAAAAGTTTCGATAATTCTGGTAACATCTTTTAACCTAGATCGACGATGGTTATGGGTTAGGGGTGTTATATTTTATTGGTATCAGAGCTACGGTTTAGTCGATTCTAGGACTAACGTAGAGCGTGTGAGTCTAATTATACATGCCATATTTATAAACTGCGATAGTGTGATGATTCCTGACAATTGAAATGTGTTTTCGTATAGTAAATGGTTCCCGATCGAGACGTAGCTGATGATGTGGAAAGTAATGAGCCCGCTCCTGCTCAGGGCGCAGCACCGGCTGAATATTGGTTGACTTCAAGTAACCAAGAGGGAGAGGCTAAACAAGTCTTTTACCAAATGATGAATGAATGGTTTACTCAGTATATCCGGACAAATCCGGCTGTTCCACAACCTTCTCCCCCACTGATTCCTCCTCAAATACCTGTTATGCCACAAGTTGTTAATCTAGTACGAATGAATAAGCCACCTATTGATAAAATTAGAAAACACAGGGCCGAAGAATTCAGAGCCACTATTGATGATGATGCTGAGCGAGATGAATTTTGGCTTGATAATATGATCCATGTGTTCGATGAATTTTCTTGTACCCCTGATGAGTGTATTAAATGTGTTGTATCTTTGCTTCGAGATTTCGCGTATCATTGGTGGAATACACTGATATCCATAGTTCTGAGAGAACAGGTTACCTGGGAGTTCTTTCAGACTAAATTCCGTAAGAAATACATTAGTCAAAGATTCATCGACCAAAAGCGCAAAGAATTCCTCGAGTTGAAACAGGGTCGTATGATCATAACAGAATATGAGCGGGAATTTGTGAGACTTAGTAGATATGCCCAGGAATGTGTATTGACCGAAGCAATAATGTGTAAAAGATTTGAAGATGGATTGAATGAAGACATCAAGCTTTTAGTCGGGATTCTTGAAATAAAAGAGTTCGTCGTACTTGTTGAACGATCGTGTAAAGCTGAAGAGCTCGGGAAAGAGAAAAGAAAAGTTGATTTTGAAGCTAGAGATGCACATAAGAGATTCTGAAGTAAGTATTTTCAATCAGAATCAAAGAAATTTTGAGATGACTTTAGCCGTTAAAGGCTACTACGGGTTATTTTAGACGGGATCGAGATAGACCAGTTGTGAGTTTGAGAGCTACCTCAGTAGCTAGTGTTGGTACCGTCAGATCAAATCAACCGGAGTGCAAATATTGTGGTAAACAACATCTCGACAGTTGTAGATTGAATGATCGGGCCTGTTTCAAATGTGGATCATTAGATCATTTCATTCGTGAATGCCCTGAGTTAGCGGAGCAAAACACAGTACAAAATGCTAGACCGAGTAATACGGCAGCTCAAGGTAGACCACCCAGGAACACGGGTAATATGAGTAGCAATCAGAGAGGAACTAAAGACACAGCTATTAGATCTGAGGTTCGCGCACCTGCTAGAGCTTATGCTATTTGTGCTCGTGAAGAAGCTTCGTCTCCAGATGTGATTACTAGTACTTTCACTCTCTATTATACTAGTGTTGTAGCATTGATTGATCCTGGTTCGACTCATTCTTATGTATGTGAGACTTTAGTATTCAGTAAGACTTTGCTTGTAGAGTCTACTGAGTTTGTGATTAGAGTATCAAACCCCTTAGGTCGGTATGTTTTGGTTGATAAAGTGTGCAAAAATTGTCCATTGATGATTTGAGATTCATGTTTTCCGACTAATTTGATGTTGTTGCCATTCAATGAGTTTGATATAATTCTGGGTATGGATTGGTTAACCTTGTACGATGCTATTGTGAACTGCAAACGGAAGACTATTGATTTGCGATGTCAGAATGATGAGATTATTCGAATTAAGTCTAATGATCTGAATGGTTTACCGGCAGTGATATCTTTGATGTTAACTCAAAAATATGTGAGAAAGGGTTGTGAAGCTTACTTTGCTTATGTGCTAGACTCTAAAGTGACCGAAAAAAAGATAGAATCAATACCAATTGTGTGTGAATATTCAGATGTGTTTCCTGAAGAATTACCTGGTTTGCCACCGATTCGAGAGGTAGAGTTTGGTATTAAGTTAGTGCCGGGGATGACTCTGATATCGATAGCTCTGTATAGAATGGCACCGACTGAATTAAAAGAATTGAAAGCTCAGTTGCAAGAATTGACGGATAGAAGTTTAGCACGACCGAGTTTTTCTCCCTGGGTTGCACCGGTTTTGTTTTTGAAAAAAAAAGACGGAACTATGAGAATGTGCATCGATTACTGATAGCTCAATAAGGTGACTATAAAGAATAAATATCCTTTAGCACAGATTGATGATTTGTTTGATCAGTTGAAAGGGGCTATTGTGTTTTCTAAGATAGATCTAAGATCAGGTTACTATCAGTTGCGAGTTAAATACTCCGATGTACCAAAAAATGCTTTCCGAACGAGGTACGGACACTATGAGTTTCTGGTTATGCCTTTCAGACTTATTAATGCACCTGCTGTTTTTATGGATTTAATGAATCAGATCTTCAGACAGTATTTGGATCGATTTGTGGTTGTGTTCATAGATGATACATTGATCTATTCCCGTGATGAATCTGAATAATGTGAACATCTGAGATTAGTGCTACAGACTTTGTGTGATAAGAAGCTGTATGCGAAGTTCGGTAAATGTGAGTTCTGGTTATGATAAGTCAATTTTTTGGGACATGTTGTATCAGCATCGGGTATTCGGGTTGATAGGAACAAGGTTTCGGCTATACTAGATTGGAAGCCTCCTAGAAATGTATTCGAAGTCTGAAGTTTTCTGGGACTAGTTGGTTACTATAGATGGTTCGTAAAAGGTTTCTCTATGATTGCAACCCCGATAACACGACTACTTCAAAAAGATGTTAAGTTCGAGTGGTCAGAAAAGTGTCAGAAAAGTTTCGATCAGTTGAAAGCTTTGTTGACTAAAGCTCCAGTGTTAGTTCAACCAGAATCGGGAAAAGAATTCGTTATTTATAGTGATGCATCTTTGAATGGTTTAGGCTGTGTTTTAATGCAGGAAGGTAAAGTTATAGCTTATGCCTCAAGACAGTTAAAGCCATACGAAAAGAATTATCCGACACATGATCTGGAATTAGCAGCTATTGTGTTTGCATTGAAGATATGGCACCACTATCTATTTGGTGAAAAATGTCATGTTTATTTTTATTATAAAAGCTTAAAATATTTGATGACTCAAAAAGATCTAAATCTAAGACAACGAAGATGGTTAGAGTTGTTAAAAGATTATGAGCTTCTGATTGATTACCATCCGGGAAAAGCCAATGTTGTTACTGATGCTTTGAGTCGGAAATCATTGTTTTCCTTACGTGCGATGAATACTCAATTAACCCTATCTGATGATGGTTCATTAGTAGCTAAGTTGAAAGCAAAATCGTTATTTATTTAGCAGATTTGTGAGGCTCAAAAAGCTGATAATGAATTGATAGCAAAATGGGCTTAATATGATACGAATATTGATTCAGAGTTCAGAGTTGATGCTGAGGGTTGTTTGAGGTACAAATACCGAATGTGTGTTTCGAGAAATTAAGAGTTGATTAAGATGATTTTGAATGAAGCTCATAGCAGTCGGTTGTCTGTTCATCCGGGTTGTAACGTCCGAATTTGGGCTTAGTAGATTTGGGCCTATTGGGTTGTAACGCCCCAAAAATCCCGAAACTTTAAATTTCTGTGCACTGAGGTTGGTATGTATAAGTAGCACTTAGAATATTAATTTTAAGGTATTATCGGGATTATTTGAAGTCTTAGAGATAGGGATGACCATAGGGAAAAATTTATTTTTCTTGCTTTAGTGGACCCTAGTCTCAGGCATCAGGCCTCTTAAGCAGATTAATGGGAAAATAGGTGTAACATCCCGAAATAAGGCCTAAACGGAACAGTGGTTTCGGGACCACAAATCCGATGTTGAGAAATTTATTTTATTTATATTTTTATGGTCTACAATTCCACGGAATGATTTCGTGAAAATCTCATTCGAAAATTTTGACGTTTGGGCACTCAATTTAGTCAAAAGGACTAAATTGTAAAAAGTGCAAAAGTTGAGTTCTACATGTTAGAGGTGTCCAATTGTTATGAAATTTTAAATTGGAGGTCCTTAAATGATAATTAGACCATTGGTTAAGTTGGTGGACAAAAATGGACATGGATGGGTATGTTTCAAAAGAATTTTTTAAGGGGCATTTTGGTAATTTAGTGAATTAAATGAATTAAAAACAAAATTTAAATGCCAAATATGTCCATCTTCTTCATATGGACGAAATTTACCAAGAGAAGAAATGGCTAGGGTTTTCTCAACTTTCCAAGCTCATGGTAAGTCCGTTCTAGCCCTGTTTTTCAAGTTATTTACGGTTTTGGAGTCCCGGTAGCTCGATTTAGCTTATGCTACCAATAATTCATGCTAGGGTTCATCTTTGGAAAATTACCCATAGGTGAAAAGTGTGTATTTTGATGTTTTATGATAGAATATAAAGGCTGAAATTATGTTAAACAACTTTTACTAAGCGGTTTTACGTGAAAACGAGTAAAACGTCATAATCGGTAAAAATACCTAATGTTCATAAGTACATGTTAGAGTGAGAATTTGATGTTGCCATAGAAGAGAAAAATGATCAGCATGTTATAAAACATAAGAATAAGGGCTGAATTTTAATTTTCGAGTATTGGGGAAAAAGTGTAAATATGTAAAAGTTTAGGGGCAAAATCGTAATTTTGAAAAAGTTGAGTTAAGGACTGTTTTGAATAGTATATTAATTAAATAAGTGAAATGTGATGTTTTAGACCCTGAAAAATGAGATTTGGACCTAGAATTGGAGGAAAATCGAAAATCGGGAAAGTTGGTAAAATGGTTGTTTCGGCATTCGAGGTAAGTTGGTGTGTTAATAATAATGCAATAATGTCGTAATGTATATTTGAAACCTAAATTGTGGTATTAAATTGATTTTTCTGAATTACATGTTTAGTATATTATGTTGGTGAATTGATTTAATAATATGTTTATGATAAAAGGTGACATAGGTGACATGGAAAATGGGTTGAAATGGTGTGCTTAAAGGTGTTTTCTATGACTATGGTTATTATGTGAAATGGAAAGTTTATATGTAAAT
Organism: Gossypium australe; assembly: GCA_005393395.2. Lineage (NCBI taxonomy): Eukaryota > Viridiplantae > Streptophyta > Magnoliopsida > Malvales > Malvaceae > Gossypium > Gossypium australe. The sequence goes on from CM016619.1 coordinate 45,131,217, forward strand.
AATGCATTTATTTTACTTGTTCAATAATTATTTTGGTAGATATTATGGGAATCATTGGGTGATAACTACAATATGAAAATGTATGGAATGCGAAATTCTCGATTGAACCTTCGGAAAACCGAGAGATACGGATAATATGTAGCTAGGTCACACGAGTGATAAGGGAACTTCACCGTGTGCACAAGAAAGCTACGAGATGGCAAAATTTGATATGTAGCTAGGCCACATGGATGATAAGGGATTTTCACCATGTGTGCAAGAAAGCTACGGGATAATAATTTCATATGTAACTAGGTCACATGTGTAATACTGTGTGTATACCATGTGTATAAGAAAGTTACGGGTTATGAGTAGCTAGGTCACATGAGTGGTTCCTAGTGTTGGACACCATGTAGACAAGAGAGATACGAGATGGAATGGCTAGGTCACATGGTGATAAGGGGCCTTCGCCATGTGTACAAGAAAGCCGAATTATGTGTGGGTGGAGCTATGTGCTGAGACCACCGAGTATCGGGCGTTTTCCGAAGGGGTTCAACGAGATAATTTACTAATGATGATTGGTGCGATCATGTTATGAATAAGTGCAAGTGTGAATGTGACCAATTGAGAAATGTGGCAAATGTACGTATGAACAATATGCTCGATATGTAATCAGAAATTGGAAAGATTGGTATAGGCAAGTGATGAACACAACTAAAGTGAGAGAAAGCAAAATTTTACAATAAAACTGTTTTGGACAGCAGTAGTGAGGTGAATTTGAAAAATCACCAAAAATGATAGAAATTAAATTATAAGTTGTATGAGACATTTATTTAAATCTTATTGAGTCTATTTTTATATAAAAGAAATAGAGAAAGCAAAGGATTGGTATATTTTGAGATATTTAGATTTTTGTGAGACTAGTTCAGAGTGATTTCGAGATCCCCTGTTCTGACTTGGAGAAATCATTGAAAATTGTAAAAATATAATATTGGGACATAATTTATATGATTAGATTCCTTATTGAGTATAGTTTTAGAAGAAGCAAACTAGAACATCATTTGAATTCTTTACAAAAAGATAATTAAATTTCAGCAAAGAATGGTCAGAATTGTCGGACAGCAGAATAGGGGAGACTTTGAAGAATAAACTATACTAATTGGCTAAACCAAAAATTCTGAACATTTTATGGTAAAAAGATATGTGAGTCTAGTTTCATGGAAAATTTACGGATCTTAATTTGGAGTTCCGTAACTCCAGATATAAATAATTTAATGACTGTGAATCAAGAAAACAACTTAACTGGAATTTGAATAAATAAGAAGAATATGAAAATAACATGTTATCACATTGCTTATTATTTTCATGCGAGCTTACTAAGCGTAAAGCTTACTCCCTCCTTTCCATTTATTTTAGTTTTGTCAGGTCAGCTCAACGTTGGAGATCGTCGGAGGCAGTATCACACTATCGGGTCATTATCCTTGGAGTATTGGCATGTGTATGTTAAATGTTTTCAAGTGAGTGGCATGTATAGGGACTTAGTTTTTCTATGATGGATGTTGTTGTGATTAGTCAAATGTATTGGCATATAGTGATTTGTTGATTATGGCCATGAGATGTGGCTTATAATGATTTTGGCTTATAAGCCTATTTGTCCATGGTATGTGTTAATGTCTTGTTATGTGGTATAAGTGATTAAATAGATGACAATGTCAAATGCATGTCTTTGAAAAGTTTTAAATTTTGGGCGAAATTTGGTAACCCGGTTTTGTATGATTGTGAATGTTGAAGTACGGTAACGCCTCGAACCCTGTTCTGGAGTTGGACACGGGTGAGGGGTGTTACATTTAGTGGTATCAGAGCTATGGTTTAGTCGATTCTCGGACTAACATAGCAAGTGTGAGAGTCTAGCTATACATGCCACCAATATTTGATAGCGTGATGCCTTCCGACGTGATTGAGGATAATCTTATTAAAAGAGAAGTACTCTCCAACCGAGCTATATCCGACCATTTAATAGTGATATTGAAGTATTTGAATAAAGTGTAGCAATGATGAGTTAAACTCGGAAAAGTATGAATAAGAATTCGTAATGTGTATATGTGATAATGTGTGAAAGAAAGTTTATACAATAATACGCTTATTCATATTTTTTTTGACCTTCACATACTGTAGCATGCTTGACAAAAATTGGTTAGTGAATGTGCTAAGTAAGTTATTCAAATTTTGTAGAATGTATGAATGAGTGCACTTGTTTGAATGAGATAATTGAAAATTTTATGTCAGGCAAATATGAATGATAAATTGTTCGAAGTGGGTCGTATAGTTATAATGACATATGTTGATAATGAAATATGTGTCATATGTATATATATATGTGTGAGAATCGAGTTAGAGGCTGTACGACCTCATCCCCTTACCGATGAGGTGTTTATAACGGAAATTCATGAGAATCATGTTGATTAAGTTCCTAAGTGTGGAATCAAAGAGTTCAGTTATAGAATAACTATAGATATGATCAAAGACTGAGGATGGTTGAAAAATGAAGGACAGGATTAGAGAAATATCATATTGACTCAAGAATTATTTGGTTTATACAATATCATAATTAGTGAAAAATTTAACTTTGATAAATTTACTTATTCAAATAAGATACTGAAAGGAAGTATTAACTGAAATTTTTCTGAACTGATTTTCTTTAGTGAAAGAAATAATGTGGAAATTAGTGAGGGCAGAATTAGTCAGAAGAATGATGTTTGACATGTGAAGATGTTTAAATATGACAGTCATAGTTGAGCAGTTTACGACTATCTCTTCTGGGCAATTTATGGTTTCGTATCTTTTCAGAGACAATTATGATTGCCTGTTTTCTGAGTAAAGAATCGTCAATTCGATTGATCTATGATTGATATTCCACTATCTTTTATTGAAATTTAATTCCATTACGTCTGAGATAAGAGTGACAGTGAACTTATATGAAATGATTATACTGTTTCTTTTGGCTATTGTTCTGTTTATATTTGTATAGAATATGTTTTATCTCTGTTATAATCGACTTTGGAACACAATGGAATTATAATTTTTCAGTGACGCACCAATGAACGGATTTGAATGTGTATATTTTCTAAAATGTAAAGTAATGGTTCATGTTTTCAGACAGTTAATATTATATTAAAAAGATCTGTTCGATTAGTAATTTAGAGATGGTTATTATTATGTCTGTATTGAAAAATTTGATGACACTGTTTGTTTAACGAGGATTGTCATATGTTTATTGGTTTCGAGAGTCTAATATATCTGATGGCATAGCAAAATTTGAGTTTAAGACAATGGAGATGAATTAAGCTATTGAAAGATTGTGAGTGATCATCGATTGATCTGTGGGGAGCCAAGAGAAATGCTAGTGGGTTGTTTTCGAACGTTTGATGGAATTAGCATAATAATTTCAATATGTATCGATTCTTTGTTTGACAGAATTCACTAAGTTCTATTAGGATTTAGATCGATAACAAAGTGTTTCTGAAAATATCATCTTGAAAAAGATTATTTAGTGATGTTAGAAATCATGAGAAGTATATTAAACCTCATTCTGTTAAGATTTTCGGGGACGAAAATCCTTAAGGGGGGAGAAATGTAACATCCCGAAATAAGGCCCAAACGAAACAGTGGTTTCGAGACCACAACTTCTATGTTGAGAAATTTATTTTATTTATATTTTTATGGTCTACAATTTCACGGAATGATTTCGTGAAAATCTCATTCGAAAATTTTGACGTTTGGGCACTCTATTTAGTAAAAAGGAATAAATTGTAAAAAGTGCAAAAGTTGAGTTCTACATGTTAGAGGTGTCCAATTGTTATGAAATTTTAAATTGGAGGTCCTTAAATGATAATTAGACCATTGGTTAAGTTGGTGGACAAAAATGGACATGGATGGGTATGTTTCAAAAGAATTTTTTAAGGGGCATTTTGGTAATTTAGTGAATTAAATGAATTAAAAACAAAATTTAAATGCCAAATATGTCCATCTTCTTCATATGGACGAAATTTACCAAGAGAAGACATGGCTAGGGTTTTCTCAACTTTCCAAGCTCATGGTAAGTCCGTTCTAGCCCCGTTTTTCTAGTTATTTACGGTTTTGGAGTCCCGGTAGCTCGATTTAGCTTATGCTACCAATAATTCATGCTAGGGTTCGTCTTTGGAAAATTACCCATAGGTGAAAAGTGTGTATTTTGATGTTTTATGATAAAATATGAAGGCTGAAATTATGTTAAACAACTTTTACTAAGCGGTTTTACGTGAAAACGAGTAAAACGTCATAATCGGTAAAAATACCTAATGTTCATAAGTACATGTTAGAGTGAGAATTTGATGTTGCCATAGAAGAGAAAAATGATCAGCATGTTATAAAACATAAGAATAAGGGCTGAAGTTTAATTTTCGAGTATTGGGGAAAAAAGTGTAAATATGTAAAAGTTTAGGGGCAAAATTGTAATTTTGAAAAAGTTGAGTTAAGGACTGTTTTGAATAGTATATTAATTAAATAAGTGAAATGTGATGTTTTAGACCCTGAAAAACGAGATTTGGACCTAGAATTGGAGGAAAATCGAAAATCAGGAAAGTTGGTAAAATGGTTGTTTCGGCATTCGAGGTAAGTTGGTGTGTTAATAATAATGCAATAATGTCGTAATGTATATTTGAAACCTAAATTGTGGTATTAAATTGATTTTTCTGAATTACATGTTTAGTATATTATGTTGGTGAATTGATTTAATAATATGTTTATGATAAAAGGTGACATAGGTGACATGGAAAATGGGTTGAAATGTTGTGCTTAAAGGTGTTTTCTATGACTATGGTTATTATGTGAAATGGAAAGTTTATATGTAAATAATGCATTTATTTTACTTGTTCAATAATTATTTTGGTAGATATTATGGAAATCATTGGGTGATAACTACAATATGAAAATGTATGGAATGCGAAATTCTCGATTGAACCTTCGGAGAACCGAGAGTTACGAATAATATGTAGCTAGGTCACACGAGTGATAAGGGAACTTCACCGTGTGCACAAGAAAGCTACGAGATGGCACAATTTGATATGTAGCTAGGCCACATGGATGATAAGGGATTTTCACCATGTGTGCAAGAAAGCTACGGGATAATAATTTCATATGTAACTAGGTCACATGTGTAATACTGTGTGTATACCATGTGTACAAGAAAGTTACGGGTTATGAGTAGCTAGGTCACATGAGTGGTTCCTAGTGTTGGACACCATATAGACAAGAGAGCTACGAGATGGAATGGCTAGGTCACATGGGTGATAAGGGACCTTCACCATGTGTACAAGAAAGCTGAATTATGTGTGGGTGGAGCTATGTGCTGAGACCACCGAGTATCGGGCATTTTCCGAAGGGGTTCAACGAGATAATTTACTAATGATGATTGGTGCGATCATGTTATGAATAAGTGCAAGTGTGAATGTGACCAATTGAGAAATGTGGCAAATGTACGTATGAACAATATGCTCGATATGTAATCAAAAATTGGAAAGATTGGTATAGGCAAGTGATGAACACAACTAAAGTGAGAGAAAGCAAAATTTTACAATAAAACTGTTTTGGACAGCAGCAGTGAGGTGAATTTGAAAAATCACCAAAAATGATAAAAATTGAATTATAAGTTTTATGAGACATTTATTTAAAGCTTATTGAGTCTATTTTTATAGAAAAGAAACAGAGAAAGCAAAGGATTGGTATATTTTGAGATATTTAGATTTTTGTGAGACTAGTTTAGAGTGATTTTGAGATCCCCTGTTCTGACTTGGAAAAATCATTGAAAATTGTAAAAATATAATATTGGGACATAATTTATAAGATTAGATTCCTTATTGAGTATATTTTTAGAAGAAGCAAACTAGAACATCATTTGAATTCTTTACAAAAAGATAATTAAATTTTAGCAAAGAATGGTCGGAATTGTCGGACAGCAGAAAAGGGGAGACTTTGAAGAATAAACTGTACTAATTGGCTAAACCAAAAATTCTGAAAATTTTATGGTAAAAATATATGTGATCTAGTTTCATGGAAAATTTACGGATCTTAATTTGGAGTTCCGTAACTCCAGATATAAATAATTTAATGACTGTGAGTCAAGAAAACAACTTAACTAGAATTTGAATAAATCGGAAGAATATGAAAATAACATGTTATCACATTGCTTATTATTTTCATGCAAGCTTACTAAGCGTAAAGCTTACTCCCTCCTTTCCATTTCTTTTAGTTTTGTCAGGTCAGCTCAGCGTTGGAGATCGTCGGAGGCAGTATCACACTATCGGGTCATTATCCTTGGAGTATTGGCATGTGTATGTTAAATGTTTTCAAGTGAGTGGGATGTATAGGGACTCAGTTTTTCTATGATGGATGTTGTTGTGATTAGCCAAATGTATTGGCATATAGTGATTTGTTGATTATGGCTATGAGATGTGGCTTATAATGATTTTGGCTTATAAGCCTATTTGTCCATGGTATGTGTTAATGTCTTGTTATGTGGTATAAGTGATTAAATAGATGACAATGTCAAATGCATGTCTTTGAAAAGTTTTAAATTTTGGGCGAAATTTGGTAACCCGGTTTTGTATGATTGTGAATGTTGAAGTACGGTAACGCCTCGAACCCTGTTCTGGAGTTGGACACGGGTGAGGGGTGTTACAATAGGACACAAATGGGCTTGTGGTCCTGTGGCAAGGTGGCGTCACTAGGGGAGCTACAAGGTGGCGTGAAGAGGTCCAAGGTTTGAGTAGTGGTAACGTGTTTTTGGAGTGTTTATTTTGCTTAGTGGACGGCCAGAGTTGTGTGGAATTTGGACTCTTTTGTTGAAGTGTTTGAACTGGTCTTGTGAGCTAATAAAGGAGGGAATTTCGGATGAGATAAGGGAGATATCACGGAGAAAAATTAGGAGATGAGAGGTGGGAAGAGTTGGTACCGAATTGGACTGTGGGGAAAGGTAGGATTCGGCTATTGGCTATAAAAGGAGGTGCCGAATTCCTTGGAGAGGTTCCTTGGGTTCCTTTACATTTCTTTTTCTCCCCCTTAACCGAATTCTTCCATTTGCCAAAAAAAACCCATCATTCCTTTGCTGAAATTTTGGTTTTCTCTCTAGCCTAATTCTCCATACCTTCTCTTCTTCTCCTTTCGTTCTAGCCGATCACTTCTCCTCTTCTTCTCCCTTTTGGTGCCAAATTGTCTCTGTCACCATACTAATCTCAAAAGCCGAATTTAGGCCGCAGGATCGAAAGTGGATTTGGTAAGTATTCGGTTAACCTTTTTTGTATGTTTTGCTAAAAGCTGAAAGTCTATCTAACTCTCCTGTCGTTAACTCTATGATAACAAGGATAAGGTTCAAAGATCGCAAGCGTGGTAGGATCGTTAGCAAGGGTAAGTGTACTCAACTCGATGGTGGAATAAGTGAATGGCCGAATGTGTGCGTGATCTATAGGGGTGACTTGTGTGGATTATGAGTCACTCAAATTTTTAATGATGTATGTGTGAGTGGAGATCTAGGGGATACTCGTGATTAGTAGCTAAGGAAAGGCTATTAGAACCCGGTGGTATACGTAAGGTTACGATAAGGCTTCGACTTTTGAGAAAATATTTTAATTAAGTGTTGTAGGTTCAAGGCTAAGGATAGAATAGCACGTTGCGGTAACCAGGTGTGTACAAACACTATACACACATACTGGCAATGCTGAAAAGCCGAAAGGCCAAAAGTGGCTAAATGGTCCCTGATAAACCGTAATAGTAACATATTTTAATCCCACGTTTAGTATGCTTTTGGATGATTTAAGCCTCAATTTATATAAAAAGGTGCTCTTAATCTTTTCTTTTCATGTCTTATATCCAGGAAAGCACCTGAGGATAAAAAGAACATAAAACGTGCCCAAAACGGAGTAAATTGGGCCAAGGTGGAAACCGACACGGCCTAGACTTAAGCTCACATGGCCGTGCCTTGTTGATCATCTAGAACACGGCCTGAACCTCGACTCACACGGCCGTGCCTCATTAAAGAAGTCCGAACACGGCTTGAAGACTAGTCACACGGGCGTGTGACATGGCCGTGTCCCTATCGTGGCAATGAACAATTTCATTCAGATTTGGATACTTTGGGGCAAAGAAACACATTCCAAGAGCCTATTTATACCCCATAAGTTCATCCTTGAAAGGGTCGGTTAGCTAGGCCAAGGAGCCAAGCCGAGAAGGTCAGATTTGTGGGAATCACTCGAAGATAGCCAGTTGATCCATCCTAAGAAGCTAGAATTCTACTCAATATGGCGGATTTCTCCTTCAATTCCTTCAGGGAGTTTTAGGGATTTCTTATGTTTTGTTTTATCTTTTCTCTTGAGATGTTTTCTTTATTTGTTATGAACTAAATCTTTCAGATACCTGAATGGGATGAAACCTAGATGAATCTTGTTATTAATTTCTGAATTATATGATAAATACTTAGTTTGTTCTTAATTATGCAAGCTTAATCCAAATTTGATGTGCTTAGGTGGGGGAGGAATAGACCCTGCTTAAGAGAAGATCTAGCATAATTAAGCGGAGTTGATCGCACGCCTAGAGATAGGGTGATGAGATTTTGCCGGATTAGGGTGAAACCTAATATGGGAATCAATAGATCGATTTACTGCTATTCTAGGGGGTTATTATTCGAGAAAGAGATTTTCGTTAATTAACCTAGGGTTAGACGTTATTCGCCTCGAGAGAGGGTTTAATATACGTTAGGGAGTCTTACGGATCAAGCTAAGTAAATAAATCATATGGTTTAGGGTTAAATAATAAGTGAAGTCTAGGTGGATTCTTTCTAGGGTATCGTCTTAGTCAACTGAGTTTTTCCTAAAGTTATTTTCCCAATTCATCCTTTTTGTCTTTTTGTCTTGGTTTAGTAATTAGTTTAGATTATATTAAAGCAACTTCACTTATTTTAGGTTAAATAATAAAAAGAAAGTTAGTATTAGTACTTTTAGTTCCTTTGGGTTCGATAATCTGATCTTGCCTAAGCTATACTACTGTTCGATAGGTATACTTGCCTTCAATCGTTGTCAGAGTTAGTTTCCAGGTTTGATCATTGTCTTTATAAATTTTAAGACTCTGATTCTAGCGATAAAGTTTTTGGCGCCGTTGCCGGGGAACTAAAATATTAAGAAAACTCTATTTTTATTACTTTAAACATTATTTTTAATTTTTGCAATTTACTTTTATTTTTAATCTAGGTTCTGCTAAATTTTCTTTCTTTTTTCGCAGGTCCCTCTGGTTTATGACTAGAAGGAACCCAAGAGGACCACTAATATACGACAGTGATATTGAAGCTACCGCTCGAAGACATTGTAGAGAAATCAGGCGAGCCCTGAATTACACAGAAGAAAATCGAGAAGGCAGATCTAATCTTACTGAAGGGATGGACGAGAATAATCCACAACCACATGATGTGGGAGAAAATAATGCTCCACGTACAATGTTTGATTATGCTAAATCGCATTTAACAGGAGCAGAATCGAGTATTGTTAGGCCTGCTATAGCTGCTAATAATTTTGAATTAAAGCCTAACACAATACAAATGATTCAACAATTTGCTCAATTTGATGGTTTGCAGGATGAAGACCCAAACACTCATATAGCTAATTTCTTAGAGTTCTGTGATACCTTCAAAATAAATGGCGTTTCTGATGATGCCATACGTCTTCGATTATTTCCCTTTTCATTAAGGAACAAAGCCAAACATTGGTTGAACTCATTACCACATGAGAGCAAATGACTGAAAAGTTTTTATTGAAATATTTCACACCGGCCAAAACAGCCAAATTACGGAATGATATCTCTTCTTTTGTGCAGATGGATTTAGAAACATTATACGACGCATGGGAGAGATACAAGGATCTCTTGAGAAGGTGTCCACACCACGGTCTACCCTTATGGCTACAAGTCCAAACTTTTTATAACGGTGTAAACCCCTCAACGAGACAACTAATCGATTTAGCCGCCGGTGGAACCCTGGACAATAGAACTCCTGAAGCAGCCTACAAGTTCATTGAAGAGATCTCACTAAATAATTATCAGTGGCAAGTTACAAGGACGAAACCGACAAAATCAGCCGGAGTTTACAACCTCGATGCGATAACCATGCTATCAACACAGGTAGAGATGTTGAATAAAAAGATTGATAGTTTATGTTCTTCGCAGGCACATCCAGTCATGCAGTGCGATACAAGTGGAACTGTGGCGAATCTTGAGTACCCACCCTACCAAGCAGGCGTAGAGAGCGAACATATGAACTATATAGGTAATAATTTCAGGTCCAATAATAATCCTTATAGTAATACTTATAATCCAGGTTGGAGGAACCACCCAAATTTTTCATGGGGAGGTCAAGGAAATCAAGGAAATCAAAGGCAACAACCTCCTCAAAATTTACAAAATCAACCATATCCGCAAGAGAAAAAGCCAAACCTCGAAGAGATGTTGACGAAGTTCATGGCAAGCACAGAAAACCGTCTCTAAGATACATAGAAATCACTCAAAAATCAACAAACATCGGCTGACGAGACCAAGAACCAAATCGGGGAACTTACTAAGTCAGTAGGGGAAGTCACTAAGGCAGTCGGGCAACTTGCAAAGTTAATGTCCGAACGACCGCAAGGTCGTCTACCAAGTAACACGGAGATTAATCCAAAGGAGAAAATTCAAGCCATCACAGCTCATGATAGTAAAGTGGTAGACAAACCAAATGAGGTGGACAAAAGTAAAATAAAGGTAACACAAGAAAAGCCAAAACTGGTAATCAAGGAATACCAACCTCACATACCTTATCCCGAAGCGATGAAAAGAGACGATTTAGAGGAACAGTTCGATAAGTTTCTTAAACTTTTAAAGAAATTACATATTAACTTACCTCTTCTTGAAGATCTTTTTCAGATGCCAGACTCGAGAAAATTTTTAAAACAGCTCTTGACGAACAAACGCAAATTAGACGAAGAGCCACATGTGGAATTAAACGCAGTATGCTCAGCAATGTTACAGAATAGACTGCCACGGAAGCAAAAAGATCCAGGGAGTTTTACTATTCCATGTTTAATTGGTAGTTTAATTATTGATAATGCGTTAGCTGATTTAGGGGCAAGTATAAATGTCATGCCTTACACATTGTTTAAACGACTAGGTCTAGGGAAGCCCAAACAAACTAGGATGAGTATTCAATTAGCTGATAAAACTGTTAGAATTCCTAGGGGCATTATCGAAGATGTTCTTGTTAAAATCGATAAATTTCTTTTTCCAGTTGATTTTGTTCTCTTAGACATGGATGAGGATAATTCAATCCCCTTAATTTTAGGAAGACCTTTCCTAGCAACTGTTAAAACAAAAATTGATGTTGCCACAGGAGAACTCATACTTTATGTAGGTAACGAATCAATCAGTCTTCAAGCTCTTGACTCGGCCAGGACAACAATCGATGAAGGTAAGAAAGACAATTCATTTGATAATCAATTTGTGCAACCTTCATTGCAGGAAACACCACAAGGATACAGCCCTGAGCCAAATCACAGACCCCAAGCCGACAAAATAGAATTACATAAGGAACAAAGCCTAAGGGTCGACAAACTAAAAGAGCAGGAAACACAAATAAAAGAGGAACAAGAATCGACCGAAGTAAAACCTAAGGAGCCCCCAGAAGAGCTCATAGGAACATCGAATCATTTCAAAATAGGAAACCAGGACAAAGCTGATTCTCGCATCATCACATCAGACCTGAAAGTAAAAGAAGAAATTCCTCTTAAGGTACACAATATCTTCCCGCATGGAACAGTCGAGGTAAGCAATCCAACATTCGACACCTTTAAGGTAAATATTTCTCGCCTTGAACTTTGTCAAGAAAATAGAACTGTAAGCATGAGGGAATATATTCAAACCTTTAAACCTCCCTGAATTTTTTCCAAGGAAAGTCTAGCTTAAGACTATAAACGAGCGCTTCTAGGGAGGTAAGCCGAGCACTAACCCTATTTTACTTTTTGCATTTACTTTCAGTTTCTTGTCTTTCCTCTTTCCTTTCCTGAACATCTAGTTTTAAACTAATAAAAAGTGAAGAATTCCAGACCACACGGTCTTACACACGGTCGTGTCCGTGATCGTGTGGACCACCAAAATCCCTGTACTGATATAACAGAGGCCGTGCGAATCAGTCCCAACCACTTTTCGACGTCATGGATCCAACTATTACCCCACGGGGCACCGAAAAAGTGGCACGGCCGTGCCCTACAACCGTGTGAAGCTACTAACTTGCCAACCACGGGCAAGACACGCCCGTGCCTTCCAACTGTGTCAACATACTGACTTCTCAGACACGGGCATGACTGGCTGAAACACGGGCATGGTGAAACAACACGCATGGACACATGGCCGTGCGAGGCGGTCGTGTGATTTGACACGCCCTCAGACCACGGGCGTGGGAACATGCCAGATTTGAGCTCCTATTTAAACCCCACATCCCTTCCCCTTCTCCCCATCTTCTTTCTCCCTTCTTTTTCTTTCAAAATTTCTCTTCTTTCCTTAGAAAAGGTGTCCAGACTCTTGAGCTCAACTAAAATCATGCTGAAGAAGCGTAAGACAACAAGCATAGTCTTCACAAAGGAGACCCTACATATAAGTTCATGCCGGTCGCTTCATCCAAACACCAAGCCAAGGGTCTTTGAGACCATTTAGTTCCTATTTTTCTTTTCTCTTTTGCTTCAATTTCCTTATCTTTACTTCTATTCTACTCTTGTTAGTTTAATTTATTTTAGTTTCTTAGTGTCAGGTTCGCCAGGCTGCTTGGGAATCAGGCCACTTCCGCCACCGCCAGCACCTTCGCAGCCCTAGAGGTCACAGCCACCTCGCGAACCATCCTACAATAAGGACTCTTCGGTCCATTCTTCTTTTCTTTTATTTTTGTTTTCCTTCTTAGTTTCCTTCACTTTAGCTTGCTTTTCTTTAATTACATATTTATTCTATTTTAATTATGTCTTAATAAACCCTGGCTAATCCTTTACGAGCTTCCCAATTTCTTCATCTAGCACAGGATCGTCATCCAGACCGATCCCTTCAAACATATACACCACGACCTCTACCATTATCCAAGGACACCATCCAAAATTTAGGGAGTATTCTTTCCCCTTCTCTTTTGATTTATCTCTTAAATTTTATATCTATCTTTGTACATTGAGGGCTATGTACATCTTAAGTGTGGGGGGTGAATATTTATTTAAAGAAAGGACCTAACTTTCTGCATTATTCTCAAATCCGGTATAACTTTCTTCATTATTCTCAAATCCCTGAATTTAGTCTTGTCTTTAAGAAAATTTTTCATATTACTAATTAGGATGAAATTTCTAATGATTTATGATTTTTATTAATATGTTTTGAATTAAGTCATAGTTAATTGTGCATTGATGATTAAATTAGAAGAATATTAGAGAATCAAGCATGATAAGTCTATTTTTTAGAATTAAAATCTTTGCTAGGTTGTTGAGCTGAATCTAAATATTATCTTGAAGTTTGAAATTTACAAGGTTGATGTCAAAACACCTATAATTTTTGTGAGATTTTGAGCCTTATAGAGCATATATTCTTTTTCATGCTCGCCTTTTGATTATGAGTGTGTCAACTATGAACTATTATTCTAGAACTTACCTCAATTATACATGTCGAGACCACACATATGATTTGATACACTAAGATGATAAAGGCACCTAGGTTTTAACCCACTTACTCCACTAAATAGCCTACCTTCACAACTAACCCCTAGTGAACCTCGTTGATCTTAACAACCCTTTTTATTGACTCACCTACTAATAACCCAAAACCCTTTGTATTTGTTATCACCCTCCCTTTTGACTACCCTTTAATCGAGATATGATTTGATTAGTTACCAAATTTTATTATGCTATTTTGAATTCATTCGTTATTACTTAGTTTGTTTTTAAAAAAAATCGAAGTATATGCAGTATTAGTGGTGAGCTTATATAGTAAAAGTTTATTTTTCGAAAGAAAAGCTCGTATTGTTAGGATTATTATTTTCAGTGGATGTAAATATTATTTTAGTATTCTTAGGTAGGTACTTGTCAATTCAATCTCGATTCTAACCTTCTAATTTCAGCCTTTATCAACACCTTTAACCCTAGCCCCGTTACAACCCTGACAAAGAGCTTTTGATCTATTTATCATCTCATTTTAAAGTGGTGGAGATTTGATTTTCAGGCAAGCCTATGGGATTAACTTTTCAGGTTCGACTTATGAGTAATTATTTTTCTTGAGCCTTAAACACTTTGACTGATTTGAGTGAATCTTTAGTGAGGATGTCAACTCTTGTCAATTTCGAATTAAAGGTAATTATTTAGATAAGGGGAGACACCTACATTTTCGAGATACAAATGTATGACTTATCTTGTTTGAATCTTGAAGACTCTTTGAGTTGAATTATCCATGTATAAATTATCTATGAATTATGACGAGGCATTGTTGATAAGAATTATGAATTATGGAAAGTTTATTTTAATTGTAAGTTGAGAATTTTGCTTGAGGACAAGCAAAAGCTTAAGTGTGGGGGTATTTGATAACCCGTAATAGTAACATATTTTAATCCCACATTTAGTATGCTTTTGGATGATTTAAGCCTCGATTTATATAAAAAGGTGCTCTTAATCTTTTCTTTTCATGTCTTATATCCATGAAAGCACCCGAGGATAAAAAGAACATAAAACGGGCCCAAAATGGAGTAAATTGGGATAAGGTGGAAATCGACACGGCCTGGACTTAAGCACGCACAGCCGTGCCTTGTTGATCATCTAGAACACGGCCTGACCCCTGACTCACATGGCCGTGTCTCATTAAAGAAGTCTGAACACGGCTTGAAGACTAGTCACACGGGCGTGTGACATGGCCGTGTCCCTGTCATGGCAATGAAAAATTTCATCCGGATTTGGATACTTTGGGGCAAAGAAACACATTCCAAGAGCCTATTTATACCCCATAAGTTCATCCTTGAAAGGGTCGGTTAGCTAGGCCAAGGAGCCAAGCCGAGAAGGTCAGATTTGTGGGAATCACTCGAAGATAGCCAGTTGATCCATCCTAAGAAGCTAGAATTCTACTCAATATGGCGGATTTCTCCTTCAATTCCTTCAGGGAGTTTTAGGGATTTCTTATGTTTTGTTTTATCTTTTCTCTTGAGATGTTTTCTTTATTTGTTATGAACTAAATCTTTCAGATACCTGAATGGGATGAAACCTAGATGAATCTTGTTATTAATTTCTGAATTATATGATAAATACTTAGTTTGTTCTTAATTATGCAAGCTTAATCCAAATTTGATGTGCTTAGGTGGGGGAGGAATAGACCCTGCTTAAGAGAAGATCTAGCATAATTAAGCGGAGTTGATCGCACGCCTAGAGATAGGGTGATGAGATTTTGCCGGATTAGGGTGAAACCTAATATGGGAATCAATAGATCGATTTACTGCTATTCTAGGGGGTTATTATTCGAGAAAGAGATTTTCGTTAATTAACCTAGGGTTAGACGTTATTCGCCTCGAGAGAGGGTTTAATATACGTTAGGGAGTCTTACGGATCAAGCTAAGTAAATAAATCATATGGTTTAGGGTTAAATAATAAGTGAAGTCTAGGTGGATTCTTTCTAGGGTATCGTCTTAGTCAACTAGGATGAGCATTTAATTAGCTGATAAAACTATTAGAATTCCTAGGGGTATAATTGAAGATGTACTAGTGAAAATTGATAAATTTATAGGTTTAGACATGGATGAGGACAATAATGTTCCTTTAATTTTAGGAAGACCCTTTTTAGCAGCTGCTAGAACTAAAATTGATGTTGGTACAGGTGAGCTCACACTTCATATAGGTGACGAAACAATCACTATTCAAGCTCTTGACACGGCTAGGACATTGAGTAATAAAGGTGAGAACATAAATTCTATTAATGACCATTCGGTTCAACCTTCTTTTTAGGAAGCACCACGAAATTACACAACTGAGCCATATCCTAGACCTTGTGCCAACAAAGAAATAACTCACGAGGAGCGAAGGCTTTAGATCGACGAACTAGACGAGTGGAAGACACATTTCAAGGAGAAACCAAGAAAACACGATGAACCAAAGAAACTCCATGAGCCAAACCAATTTAAGATCGGGGATCAAGTATTGTTGGATAATTCAGACCCTCGAGTCGCCACTTCAGACCTTAATACGAACAAAGAAATCTCTTTACAGTACTGAGTATCTTCCCATACAGAACAGTCGAGGTAACTAATCCTACACTCAACACTTTTAAGGTAGATGCCACTCGTCTCAAACTATATAGTGATCATAAAACTGATAGCAGGGGAGAGGAGTTTCAACTCCTCAAACCACTATGATTATGCGAATGAAAGGTAAGTCTAGCTTAAGACTTTAAACGAGCGCTTCTCGGGAGGCAACCCGAGCACTAACCCCATTAATTTTCATATTTTTTCGCACCTAATTACAAACTAACCAAATTAATAAAACACAGGTTTCCCTACCACACGGCCTTGCACACGGGCGTGGCTGTGGCTGTGTGGACACCACGAGTAGGTACATCAGTGTGGACAACAATTTTCCCAAAACACGGGCTACGATAAAATACCACGGCCGTGTGACCTAACACTCCCCGAGAACACAAGCGTGGGCAGCTAATTTCTATTTAAACCACCTTTTTCTGCTCACTTTCTTCCTCAAGCCCTTTTCTTCCAACCCTAGCCAGAGTTTTTCTCCCTTTTTCACCATCCTTGCCACCATCACTCAATGCCTAAAGGCAAGAACAACACCACTATCCCCATGTCGAAGAAGCGAAAGGACCCTAGCAACGTTTCCCCGTACGAGACCGATCTACATAAATTCATGCCAACCGCTTCATTTATTCGACAGGACAATGACCTATGAGTCCATTTATTTTTTCTTTTTCTATTATTATCATTTTTAAATTCTCTCCCTTTGTCATTCTTGTCTTTAATTTATATTATTATATTTTGATTTCTTTAATCTAGGTTCAAAAGGCTGTTAGGGGATGACCACATCCCCACCGGTGTATCCACCTCCGCGTTCATCTATGCCTACTTTAACGTTTCTTTTCTTTGACTCCATCTAAAATTCAGGAAGTTCACTTCTCTCCCTATCTTATGATTTTATATATTGTGGATATCTATCTTTGTACGTTGAGGACAATGTACGTCTTAAGTGTGGGGAGGTGTCAACAATATTGAATTATATCTTGTTCTTAAGTAACTTTCTCATATTTACTATTAGAATGAAACTTCTATTGATTTATGATTTTCATTGATATGTTTCGGATTAAGTCATAGATAATTGTGCATTGATGGTTTAAACTTTAACATATTAGAGAATCAAGCATGATAAGTCTATTTTCAGAATTAAAATTTATTAGGTTGTTTCCCTAATCTTAAATATTACTTTGAAGTTTGAAATTTACAAGGTTAACATCAAAAACCATAATTTCTGTGAGATTTTGAGCCTTTTAGAGCATATATATTTCTTGCTCACTTTATTGATTATGAGTGTGTCAACATTGATCTGTTATTCTAGAACTTGCTTTGATTATACATGTCGAGACCATATTTTTTTGATTTGATATACTAAGATGATAAAGGCACCTTGGATCTAACCCACTTATCCTAAAAAGCCTACCTACATAATTAACCCGTAGTGAACCCCTTTTTAGCCTAATAAACCATTTCTTGACTCACCCATTAATATTAACCCAAAAACCAAAATTTTAATTCCCCTAATCTTTTGACGTCCCTTTTTGTCGAGATTTGTATTGAGCAGTTGCCTAACTATGTTCTCTATTCTAGTTGTTAAAATTCTTTGTTATCATTGCATGTTTTTTTTAAAAAAAAAATTGAAGATTTATTCATTATTAGTGATTTATTCATTGCTCGTGTTATTTAGTGATAAGTTTTCAATCAATGTAATTATTCAGTATTAGTTATTTTTCTAGTTAGGAGATTGGTAAATTTGATCTCGATTTTAACCCTCTAATTCAGCCTGTATACACACCTGTAACCGAAGCCCCATTACAACCCTTTAAGACCTTTTGATTTGTGTACCATCTCATTTTATAGTGGTGAAGATTTAATTTTCATGCAAGCCTATGGGATTAACTCTTCATGTTTGATTTTTGAGTGCTTAATTTGAACCTTAAACACCTTGAGTGATTTGAGTGAATCTTTAGTGAGGATGTCAATTCTTGTCGGTTTTGGATCAGAGGTAATTATTTAGGTAAGGGGAAACACCTATGTTTTCGTGCTATAAAATTTTATGATTTAGATTGTTTGAATCTTTAAGACTCTTTTAGTTAAATCATCAATGTATAATTTATCTATGAATTATGATGAAACATTATTGATGAGGATTATGAATCAAGGAAGTTAATTTTAATTGTGAGTTGAGGATTTTTCTTGAGGACAAGCAAAAGCATAAGTGTGGGGATATTTGATAAACCATAATTTACACATATTTTAACCCCATTTGGATGAATATTCATCAGGTTTAATGAATTCGATGCTCCTAATCCTTTAAATTTCATGTTTTATACTTAGGAGGGCTTAGGAGTCAAAAAGAACGAGAAACGGACCAAAAATGGTCCTACACAGAAATCACACGGCCGCATGTGGCGAGCAGAAACTAGGATGAATTCTATTCGGATTAGGATACTTGTGGGCCAAGTAAGGCATCTCAAAGCCTATATAAACACCCTGGGGGCAACCTAAAAGGGGAGGTCGACAGGGTGTCGAATAGACGCCTAGTAGAAGGAGAAAATACTCCAAAATAGCCGTCGAGAATAGCTTAGGAGAAGGATCTCCATCAAGACTGAGGATTTCCTATCAAGTTCTTTAGAAGTTTTTGGGTTTTCTTATGTTTTGTTGTTTTCCCTATTCTGATATGTTTCCCTCTATTAGTATGAACTAAATCCCTTAAATACCTAAGGGGATGAAACCTAAGACAGATCTTATTATTATTTGATTTATGAGATAAATACTTGTGCTTATTCTTAATTGTGAGTTCTTATTCTTGTTTGATAATTCAGGTTATTGATTCAAGTTGAATGTGCTTATTCAGTGGAGCAAAAGTCCCTGTCTAAGAGTAGATCAACACAATTAAGTGGAGTTGATTGCAACCCTAGAAATAGGGCGATGAAAATCTGCCGGATTAGGGTCAAACCTAATAAGGGAGTCCATAGATCGAGTTAATGTGACAATAGGGGTTTTAATTAGAAAGAGATTTCAATTAATCAACCTAGAGTCAGTTGTTTTTAGTCTTGAAAGAGATATTAACATAAATTAGGGATTTCTACGGATTAAGTCAAGTGAATAAATCGCATGAATCAAAAGTAAAAAGTGAAGTATAGGTGGATTCTTTCGTAGGTATTGCCTATATCATATAAGTTGTCCAAAAGTATTTTTCCCAATTCACTCTCTGTCACGTTCATAGTTATTAGTTAAATTAGTTAGTTAATTTTTAGATTAGAAATAAATCCCTTTAATTATTAGGCTAGATAATAAAAAGATAGTATTTACTAGTGCTCTTGGTCCTTGAGGATACGATATTCCGGACTCACCACAACTATACTACTGTTCAATAGGTGTGCTTGCCTTTGTCGAAATAATAGTTTGTTTTGAGCCCATCAAATCCTGACGTTTAAAATGTGTTTATCGTATAGTAATGGATCCCGAAAGTGCCGTAGCTGATGATGTAGAAAGTAACACGCCTGCTCTCGCTCAAGGGACAACGCCATCTGATTCGAGACCAGCTACTAACGGTCAAGAAGGAGAAGCTAAACAAGCTTTCTTCCAAATGATGAACGAGTGGTTCACTCAATATGTAAGAACTAATTCGGCTGTTTCACAACCTCCGCCCCCGTCTAATCCCCCTCAGAGTTCAGTTGTGCCTCCGATTGTGAACTTGAATCTGTTGAACAAACCTCCTGTTTATAAGATTCGCAAGTATGGGGTTAAAGAGTTCAGGGCCACCAGTGATGATAATGCTGAGAAAGCTGAGTTTTGGCCAGAAAACACTACTTGAGTATTTGATGAGATGTCATTGATTCCTGAAGAATCTATAAAGTGTGTAGTTTCTTTGCTATGAGACGCAGCCTATCAGTGGTGGAAGACCTTGATTTCAGTTGTTCCGAAAGAACGGGTCATTTGGGATTTCTTTCGGTCTGAGATCCGAAAGAAATATATTAGTTAGAGATTTATTGTTCAGAAATGAAAGGAATTTCTGGAGTTGAAACAGGGTCGCATGTCTGTCCCCAAGTATGAAAGAGAACTCATGAGATTAAGTTAGTATGCTCGGGAACGTATATCGACCGAGTTAATAATGTGCAAAAGGTTTGAAGATGGCTTAAATGAAGATATTCGTTTGCTTGTTGGGATTTTGGAAATAAAAGAGTTCGTTGTGCTTGTCGATCGAGCGTGCAAAGCTGAGGCACTCAGGAAAGATAAAAGAAAAGCTGAGTCTGAAGTTAGAGATGTGAGAAAGAGATTTGAGATCAAATCATTTTAGTCTACTTCAAAGATATTTAGAGACGAGCATAGTCGTTCCAGAACTAATGTGGGGCATTTGAATCCGATAGATTGAGCTAGATCACAGTCGAATTCTAAAACTCCTGCTACTTCAATGGCCAGTATTGGAAATGTCCGGTCTGAGCGACCTGAATGTAAGCATTGTGGTAAAAGGCATCTGGGAAGTTGTAGATTGAATGATCGAGCCTGTTTCAGATGTGGATCGTTAGATCATTTCATCTGTGATTACCTAAAATCTATTGAGTAAGAGATTGTTCAAAATCTGAGATCTGAGAATGCTTCATCGAGAGGTAGACCTTCCCGAAATGTAAGAAATGTCAATGGTAGTTAGAGAACTACGAAAGTTACTATTGTGAGATCTGAAGCTAGAGCGCCTACTAGAGCATATGCCATCCGAGCTCGTGAAGAAGCTTCATCTCCGGATGTTATAATGGGTACATTTACTCTTTATGATACTTTTGTGGTTGCATTGATAGACCCAGGTTCTACACATTCATATATATGTATGAACTTAGTATCCAGTAAGACTTTGCCTGTAGAGTTTATTGAATTTGTTACTAGAGTATCGAACCCCTTAGGTAAAAGTGTCATGGTTGACAAAGTATGTAAGAACTGTCCATTGATGTTTCGAGATGTTTGTTTCCTTGCTGATCCGATGCTATTACCCTTTGATGAGTTCGATATAATTTTGGGTTTGGACTGGTTGACATTGCACGATGTTGTTGTGAATTGCAAAAGAAAGACTATTGGTTTGAGATGTCAGAATGATGAAATAGTTCGGATTGAGTCAAATGATTTGAATGGATTACCTGCTGTGATATCTATGTTGAAAGCTCAGAATTATTTGAGAAAGGGTTATGAAGCTTATTTTGCTTATGTGCTTGATTCGAAAGTAACTGAAAGGAAAGTTGAATCAGTGCAAGTTGTCTGTGAATTTCCTGATGTGTTCCCTGAAGAGCTACCGGACTACCTCCGATACGTGAAGTTAAATTTGGTATTGATTTGTTATCGGGAACGACTCCTATTTCGATAGCTCCGTATAGAATGGCATCGATAGAGTTAAAAGAATTAAAGTCACAGTTGCAAAAATTGACCGGTAGAGGATTCGTAAGACTGAGTTTTTCACCTTTGGGTGCTCCTATTCTGTTTGTGAAAAAGAAAGATGGCACGATGAGAATGTGCATTGATTATCGTCAGTTGAACAAGGTGACCATAAAGAATAAATATCCTCTGCCTAGAATTGATGATTTGTTTGATCAGCTTAAAGGAGCCACTGTGTTCTCAAAAATAGATCTAAGATCGGGATACTACCAATTGAGAGAAAGATCCAGATATTCTGAAAAGTGCTTTCAGATTGAGGTACAAGCATTATGAGTTTTTAGTTATGCCTTTCGGACTAATAAATGCTCTTGCTGTTTTTATGGATTTGATGAACAAAATTTTCAGACCATACTTAGATCGATTTGTTGTTGTGTTCATTGACGACATTTTGATTTATTCACGTGATGAGATTGAACATGCTGAGCATCTGAGAATTACTTTGTGAACTCTGCGGATAAGTAATTGTATGCAAAGTTCAGTAAATGCGAATTTTGGTTGCGTGAAGTTGGTTTTCTGGGACATATTGTGTCAGCATCTGGTATACGAGTTGATCCGAGTAAGATTTCTGCCATTCTGGAATGGAAAGCTCCAAAGAATGTGTCTGAAGTCTGTAATTTTCTTGGATTAGTTGGTTATTATCGCCTGTTTGTAAAAGGATTTTCAATGATTGCTACTCCGTTAACTAGGTTGCTTTAGAAAGATGTGAGATTTGAATGGTCTGAAAAATGTTAGAAAAGCTTTGATCAGTTGAAAACTTTGTCAACTGAAGTTCCAGTTTTAGTACAACCAGAATCAGGTAAAAAATTTGTGATCTATAGTGATGCTTCATTAAATGGTCAGGAGTGTGTTTTGATGCAGGAAGTCAAAGTTATAGCTTATGCCTCCAGATAATTGAAACTGCATGAAAAGAATTATCCGACGCACGACCTTGAGTTAGCTGTGATTGTATTCACCTTAAAGATTTGGTGTCATTACCTCTTCGATGAAAAATGTCATGTTTATTCTGATCATAAAAGCCTAAAGTATTTGATGACTCATAAAGATATGAATTTGAGACAACGTCGATGGTTAGAGTTGTTAAAAGACTACGAGCTTGTGGTTGATTATCATCCGGGTAAGGCAAATGTTGTTGCTGATGCTCTGAGTCAAAAATCACTATTTGCATTGCATGCAATGAATGCTCATTTAGGCCTGTCAGATGATGGTTCTGTGATGGCTGAACTTAAAGCGAAACCGTTGTTTTTACAACAAATAAGTGATGCTCAGAAAATTGATAACGAAATGCTAGCGAAAAGAGCTAAGTGTGATTCGAATTCTGATTCTGAATTTCAAGTTGATGATGATAATTGTTTGAGATTTCGTGATCAAATTTTTGTTCTGTGAAATGCGGAGTTAATACAGTTAATTTTGAATGAAGCTCATAATAGTCGCCTATATGTTCATCCGGGTGGTAAAAAGATGTATCATGATATGAAGCAACACTATTGGTGGTCTGGTATGAAAAGAGATATCTCTAATTTTATGTCGAAATGTTTAGTCTGTCAGCAAGTTAAAGCTTAACATCAGGTTCCATCTGGTTTTTTCTGGGTTACCTTTGACTCCAAGAAAGAAAGATGCAATTTGGGTCGTAGTTGATCGATTGACAGAACTGGCCCATTTTATTCCGGTACGATTTGATTATTCATTTGATAAGTAAGCTGAGCTTTACATTTCTGATATTGTGAGATTACACGGGGTGCCGTTGTCTATTGTGTCTGATAGAGATCCGAGGTTTACATCACGATTTTGGAAGAAAATGCAAGAAGCCTTAGGTACTAAATTGCATTTCAGTACAGCTTTTCACCCACAGACTGATGGTCAGTCCGAAAGGATTATTCAGATTCTTGAGGATATGTTGAGATGTTGCATTCTTGAGTTTAATGGTAGGTGGGAACATTATTTGACATTCATTGAATTTTCGTATAATAATAGTTTTCAGTCGAGTATCAAAATGGCACCCTATGAAGCTTTGTACGGACATAAATGTCGGACACCTCTGTATTGGACTGAGCTCAGTGAAAGTAAGATATACGGGGTCGATTTAATAAAAGACACTGAAAAATTTGTCAAAGTAATCCGTAATAGTCTGAAAGTAGCGTCTGATCGTCAGAAATCCTATGCAGATTTGAAACGGAAAGACATTGAGCTTGATATCGGTGACAAAGTGTTCTTGAAAGTGTCTCCGTTGAAGAAAGTACTCAGATTTGGATGTAAAGGTAAATTGAGTTCGAGGTTTATCACGTCGTATGAGATTGTAGAGAATGTTATACTTGTTGTGTATAGATTGTTGTTACCACCAGAGTTGGAAAAGATACATAATGTATTTCACGTATCAATGCTTCGTCGGTACAGATCTGATCCATCACATGTGATTCCTCCGTCTAAGATTGAAATTCGACCTGATATGACTAATGAGGACGAACCAATTCGTATCTTAGCTCGTGAAGTGAAATAATTACGAAATAAGAAAATTTCGTTAGTAAAAGTACTGTGCCATCGACACGGAGTGGAAGAGGCTATGTGGAAGCCTAAAGACGTAATGAGACAACAGTATCCGAATCTGTTTAACGGTAAGATTTTCGGGGACGAAAATCCCTAAGGAGAGAGAATTGTAACAGTCCGGATTAGACCCTAGTCGGAATAGTGGTTTTGGGACGACAAATTCGAGTCAAAAAAATAGTTTAATATTATTTTCCGTGTCTGTTGCATGTGAATTAGTATGTGTGAATTTTCAGTTATTTAATTTGATTATTTGTGTGCTTAATTAGAGAAAAGAACTAAATTGCATTAAATGCAAAAGTAGCATGCCATATGTTAAAAGTACTTAAGTGTCATGTCTTTATAACGTTGGTGGCCTTATGTTGTAATTAAAACATTAATATGGTTAATGGACATTAATGGCCTTGTATATATATGTTTTATATGTTTAATTATAAGGTTAATATGGTAAATGAATTAACAAGTAATGTTATAATAAAACATTTGCATAAAATAAGCCATTATTATCATCCATATTGCCGAATTTGAAGAAAAGAAACGAAAGAAAACTAAGCTAGGGCATTCGGCCATTTTTGAGCTTGATTCAAAGTATATTTTGTTTTGATAATTTCTATGTTTTCGTAATCGTTGCTTCGAGTACTTTGAAACACATAATTCAATTTTGTGAATTGATGAATATTTTGAAATGTGCCATTGATGAACACATGAGTTTTGTGATGTTTGATGGTGAAATAGGAAATATATGTGTTAGATTAACATGTTTTTTCTTTGAAGTTTTGATGATTTTGAGTATTTTGGATTTAATTGAAAAAATAACATTTTGAGGGACTAAATTGTGAAATAAATGAAATATATGGACTTAGATTAGTATGAGTAAAATTCGGCTAGGCATGGGTAACTTGAGATTTTGTGTATTTTGTGATTTTGTGAAATAAGCACTAAAATGTCAAAATGTCAAAATGTGAGGGCTAATTTGTAAATTGCCCAAATAAGTGTTTTTGGATTGAATTGAATGATTTGGTGAATAAATGGATTAAGTTTGAATATGTATAGATCAAGAACAGAAGAAAATGGACTTAGATCGCGAAAAGTCGAAAGTGATCGAATAGTCGAGTCCGTACGTTAATCGAATCCGAGGTAAGTCGATATACAAATAAATGCATTTGAATTGAGTTAATTATGTATATATGAAATTTAGCTTGTGTTGATTATGCTTGAGATGTTATGTACATGGAATTCGAGATAGTATCGACAGTGTATTTATGTCCGAGAAGCCCGTACGAACTTAGGAATAGATAGGATTACATATGTCATGATATAGGTTTCCGATAAGTGAGATCATGTAAGACCACATCTGGGACGTTGGCATCGATATGAGATTTACGTGTAAGACCATGTCTGGGACATTGACATTGTATTTGATTCGTGTAAGACCCTGTCTGGGATAGTGGTATTGATATCTGAGTACATATAAGACCACGTCTGGGACGTTGGCATTGTACGATTATTCCGAGTACTATGAGTATCCTATTTAGTTCCGAATGGTTCAACGGGCAAGTCCAAGAAATGAATGTCTATGAGAAATTTATAAATAATTCAGGTACGTTGGAAAGGTAAGTGTTCAAATGAGCTTACTAACGTGAATATGTGTATAGATTTGATGAGATAATATGTGATACAAGCTTGAATGAGCTATGAGTAAAGTGATACTTTGAGATATGGAATGTGGGTAAGTAATGGCTAAACAAATGAGCCAAAGGATATGTGATAAATTTGCAAATGAGAAACATTAATGTTATTGTATCAATGTGGCTATGTGCATTTTATGTTAAGTTTATATGTATATGGCTTACTAAGCTTTTGAAAGCTTACTTTGTGTGTGTTTTCTCTGTTTTATAGATTGTCAAAGCTATTGAAGGCTCGGGAACCGTCGAGGATCGCCATCACACTACTCAATCTTGTTTTGGTGCCTTTTGAAAATGTATATACTAAAGTATGGCATGTATAGGCTAGTTAGCTTGAGCTATGTTTGAAATATGTGGATAGCCATATGATATGGCTAGTTAAATTGTTGTGTAATGAATGAAGAGTCATGCTATATGATGTTTGATTTTGGTATGATTTCATGGTTATAAAATGGTCAAGAAAATTGTAAGGTTATTGATGCAAAGTGAGTATATGTGTTTGATGAATGATGGTTAGGTTGAAGTGGTAAGTTGGGGATGAATCATGCTTGGTTCAATTGAGAATTTGTTGAGCTATTTAGTATATAAGTTGGTATGCTTAGAAATGAGATTGAATGGGATGATATGATGACCATTTGGTGTGTTTTTGGTTGCCAATTGTGTTTAGAAATATGCTTGTATGTGCTTGTTGGGGTAACCCATTGTGTGGGTGGGAATTCGGCCTTGAAAATTGCCTATAATTGCCCACACGGTTAAGCACACGGGCCTGCGGCTTGACCGTGTCACTCGTGGTTGTAATTCAAAACAAGTCAGACTCCAACACGGGCTGGACACACGGGCGTGTGACTGGCCGTGTGGTGCAAGTCAGTAGCGACCACGGGTGAGGCACACGGGGGTGTCCACGGCCGTGTGGACAAGCCAGTAAGTATGCCCTGTTTTGACACGGCTTAGACACACGGGCATGTGATCTCTGTAACTTTAAAAATTTTTAAATTTTCGAGAATTTTTGTATGTGTTCGGTTTAGTCCCGGCCTTATTCTAAAGCATTTTTAAGGTCTTAAAGACCTATTTAAGGGACACTTTGATTCTATTGGTTGAATTATATTATGAAATGTTCGTAAAAAGTTCCATTGTCTGGTAATGCCTCATAACCCTAATCCGGTGATAGTTACGGGTTAGGGGTGTTACTAGTGCATTCCTGTAGAACAAATTGCCACTGAAATTGAAAGACCCAGGAAGCTTTTCTATACCCTGTAACATTGGTGAAACTTACTGTGGTAAAGCTTTATGTGACCTAGGAGCAAGTACCAACTTGATGCCTAAGTTTATTTTCAAGATGTTAGGGATAAGTGAAGTAAGACCTACAACTGTGACGCTTCAGCTAGCGGATTGATCTTTAGTATATCCTGAAGGAAAGATCGGGGATGTTTTGGTAAGAGTTGATAAACTGTAATATATACATATTTTAATCCCACATTTGGCATACTTTTGGATGATTTATCCCTTTAATTGTGGAATTTGATGCTCTTAATCCTTTAATTTCATGTTTTATACTTAGGAGAGCATAGGAAGATGAAAAGAACGATAAACGGGCCAAAAACGGAGAAAATAGGCCAAAGTAAGAAATCCACACGTGTAACATCCCAATTTAGACCCTAGTCGGAGCAGTGGTTCAAGACCATAAATCCGAGGTCGTAAAAATATTTTAATGATATATTCTGTGTGAATGGTATGTGACATAGTCCGTGTGAAAATTCTGTTTGATAATTTGATCGTTTGCGTGTCGAATTAAGAGAAAGGACTAAATTGCATAGAGAATAAAATGTTGTGTGCTGATTTGTGAGTACTTAAATGTTGATGGCTTTTTAAGGAGGAGGCCTTATATTGTTAATGAACCATTTTTAAGATAAGTGGAGTGTTAAATGACAAATTAGCTTTAAAATGTATTTGTTTTATATGTTTTATTAAAGGGCAAAATTGGTAATTGTTTAATAAGTTATTATTAATGAAAAACAAAACAATTTGATGTCCATTTTCTCATCTTTCTTCCACCGAACCTAGAGAAAAGAGATAGCCATTGAAGCTTTGTGATTTTCGACACTTACTTAGCTTAATTCAAGGTATGTTTGAGCTCAGTTTTTGATTATTTCTAGTTTTCGTAATCGTTGCTTCGTGCTCCAGCTAACCCATGTTGTAATTTCAAGAATTGATGATATTTTGTGATGAGCCATTGATGAACATTTGAGCTATGTGCCAGTTAGTAGTAAATATGAGAGCTTGGTGTTGGATTAATATGTGTTATTTTTGAATTTTTGGTTAATTTAGCTAATTAGGGCTAAACTGTGAAAATATCAAACTGAAGGGTTAAAATGTGAAATAAATGAAATGTGTGGGTTTGTATGGATATTCGTAAAATTCGGCTAAGCTTCTGCTAGGTGGAATTTGGTGAATTTGATGATTTTGTGAATTAGGGACTAAAGTGTCGAAATGTGAAAATGTGAGAGCTATTATGCAAAATGCCTTAAATGTGTGTATGTGGGCTAAATTGAATGAAATGGTGATTGAATGGATTGATTTTAAATGTGTATAGACCAAGAGAGAAGAGGTTCGGATCGAGATCGAGGCAAAGATAAAGTGCTCGATTAATCGACCGTATCAACAGCTCGACGTCCGAGTAAGTTCGGACATAATACCTGTATTTAGCTATGTTTAATGCTATGAAATAAATGGTATGATATTATTACAAAGTGAATGCTATGTGGTAGATTGAGTTAAATGGCACTAAGTGTGCGTATTCGAAAACATGATCAGGATAAATAGCACTGTGTGTTTGCGGAGTAATTAAGCTTTAACTTTGTGGTTGGCAC
The DNA here is from genome assembly GCA_005393395.2 of Gossypium australe. Lineage (NCBI taxonomy): Eukaryota > Viridiplantae > Streptophyta > Magnoliopsida > Malvales > Malvaceae > Gossypium > Gossypium australe. The sequence goes on from CM016619.1 coordinate 45,160,049, forward strand.
TGTGTGTGCGATGCCGATTTAAGTTCGGTTTGAGATGGATATACTAAGTGTACGATGCTAAATAAGTTTTGGCTAGCTATTTAGGCACTAAGTGTGCGAATGAATCGAGGAAGAAACGAATGTGGATTGAAATGAATCGTGATTATTGATTAGCAAAAGTATTTGACAACTAAGTGTTGGCTAAGGTACGCTCGGAACCTATGTGGTTGGTGAAACTATGATAGTGGTTGGGGATGAGTTAATTGAACATGTTGGTTGTGATTGGTATTATATTTGTGATAGTAAAATTAATCTATGTAATGACATGTTGATATTATGTATTATGTTATGAACTTACTAAGCTTTATAAAGCTTACTGTGTGATTTATATCTATGCTTTGCAGTGTTAGTGAAGCTAGCTCGGATCAGGGAATCGTCAGCTTCTCAGTCACACTATCGGCAATCTATTTTGGGGTATTTTGGAAAGATGTACATAGTTAAAATATGGCATGTATAGGCTGGTCATTTGGATCATGTTTAATGTTTGTAAGTAGCCATGAGATTTGGCTAGATATATTCTAGTTTTAACATGAATGAACTTGGTATATGTGATGCATCTTTTGGTATGGTTTGTGGGTTGAGAAATTGATTATTGAATGGTAACTTTGTGTTGATTAAATGCTAGCATAAATTAGTGAAATTGAAAAAGGAATGATGTTTAGAAGGGAATGTATTATGCTTGTGATGAGATAAGTTTTGGTAGTGAAATTGCCATGGTTGGAATTAGTATTGAATGCATAGATTGAATAGTCATATTGGTAAGTTTTTGGTTGCCTTGTGAGCATGATATGTTTTGGTATGTGTTGCTTGTAGGTTTGACCCTAAGTGGGTGGCATTTTGGCCTTGCAAAATGGCCTATAATGTCACACTGTCTAGGCGCACGGGCGTGCCTAAAGACCGTGGGTGAATTGGCAGGATGTAGCTTAGTAGCACTCGGCCTTGATACGGGGGTGTCAGCTAGCCTGTAACATCCTGAATCAGGGCCTATGCATTTTATGTGTTTGTGTGTGAATACTATGTTTGTCATGTTAGTTTAGGGTACTTTAGGGTCCAGGAATAACCTAGGGGTAAGCCGGAGCCTTAGAGAAATTTGCTTTTTTGGCACTTTTAGGGGAAGCTAGCTGAATTAGGCCTCAAGGGATATTGTTTGTGTTGGATTACACAAGAAATGCTTTGGTAAAGTGGCAGGGAGGCGCCACTTAGGAGGCAAGGGGAGTGACGCCTCAGGTAAGCTGGCAGGGAGCAGGTTCGAGCTGCGTGAATCCCCTTTTTGGGATCTCTTTTGACGCCAAGGTAAGGGAGAGTTGCACTCAGCTTGGACTCTGGTGGATGAGTGTTGATTGGGTCAACATCTTTGAATGAGTGGAGAAGAGCAATTCAAGGAGTTTGAATCAGTCAAACAAGTTTGAATAAGTGATCAGGAGTGGATTAAGGAGAAAAACAAGGGATTGAGTAAGGGGTGGAGGTGTTGGCCGAATATCAAACTATTAGTCGGGGGAAGAATCAGTTTTGTGTGGTTAGAGTGTGCCGAATTTCTGTGATAGGAGACATAGATTTTTGTTCTCAAAAGAGTGCATTTTCGGCTCTTGGTCTTGGGAAGTGCCGGAATTCTGTGTAGCCAAATAAGAGTTCTTTTTTCATTTTCAGCATTCGCATCTTTGGCATTTGAAGTTACTACTTTCTGCTAGAACCGAACCCTCCTTTCATTTAGTTTTTTCTCTTCTCTCAATTTCTTCTCAGGGCCGAAACCCCCTAACTCTCTTCTCATCTCCAATTTCTTGCAAGAGCCGAACACCCATTGCCCCATACTTTCTTTCTCTAAAGCCGAATGATAACGGTCCGTCTCGGGTTAGGAGGCGAATCGTAAATGTTGCCCGATCGTAAATTAGGTAGTTTCTCGTTTAATTAACAAAAGGATAATTTTATTGGAAATAAAATCTCTGAAAGGTAAAGATAGGTGATAGGTTGAGATGGATACGTATTTGAAACAAGAAAGAACCTTTAATAAAAATTAAAGACCCAAATCTTAAAGGTTTCAAATTGATGGAATGAGTTTTGAGATAAAACCGAAACCCACTATCTAGCGAGATAGGAACCAACGGTATAGGTTAATGAATGCCACACCCGTTAGGATGATAAGTTCAAAACAAGGAAAGAACGACGCCACTAGAAAAACTAGATAAGTCAATTCAAACCTCGAGAATAAGGAGACTGAATACTCACCAAAAGAAATGCTTCTTTTCATTCAAATTCAAGTTGTTCTTTACAAAATGAAAATGTGCAAAATATTTATAGGCCTTTTCAAAGATATCCGAATAGGGAAAATAAATTTGATGGCCTCATCCTCTAGTTGTGCACACGAGTAGTTGACTTGGTGAACATTCGGCCAAGGGAAAAATCATGGAGCTAGAAAGTATTGCCAACTTGAAATTAAAATAAGGCATTTACCTAATCTCCATCAAAGTTTGCTGCCACTTTCATTTGTCATAAGTTGACTAAAATTTGTGTGTGCCGTCCCATTTTAATAAACAAATGATTCCATTTATTCCTAGCATTGCCGTCCAACAAATCACTAACTCTTCATGTTTTATTTCTTTAATATTCCACTAGCACATGCTTAAATTCTATTTCTTTAATATTCCACTAGCACATGCTTAATTATTCTTCTATAGCCGTCCAAGCCTTCATACCTATCCATTCAATTTTCACCATTGTTTATTCAACCCACAAACATATCACGCATGGACTTATCTTCAAATCCCATTATCATGTAATTGCTTCAATTGTTTATTTCATTAATTCCACCATGTTGATTCATGCTTGCCGTCCAATGCCTCCATTCTTTAATTTATTTCTCAAGCATGCGGCATATTTATCTTATGAACCCACATGTTTATTAATTAATTCCCACATAGCTAAACCTCCAAGCCGTCCAAGGTAATTTAATCCTCCAGCAAATTAATCAATTCCATTAGCTCACAATAAAATAGCACAATTAGACTTTATCAATTCAGCAGTCACTTAGGATAGTTAACACCATAATTTAGACACCAACAACATTTAATTCAAATGCGTGTTTAGCCAAAATAAATGTTAATATAACTTAGACATACTAATAATTACTTCGACAAAGACTAACTAAAAACTTGTACTATCTAAACAAACAAATATGAAATAAGAAAATAAAGCTATTACAGAAAAATAAAACATGCGTAATTTAAAGTGTTAAATAAACTAGCAGTCAGACTGGCTAGTATATTCAACTTCAAATAAGTTGTACGAGTTTAGCATGTTTTTGGGCTCTCTTTTATGATCATCCCAAATTTGTGCCACCAACACCGTTGCGGCATCTTTGAATTGTTTGGTTCGGGAACGTGTAATTGGCCCATTAGGTAGCCTCATCGGGTCATGATTGACGTCTGTCACAGGCTTCATAGGTGAGCTCGTATCATCGAATCTCCTAGCTATCCTCTCTTGCGTTTTTTCTCAATTTCCTTAAGAGCCGAAACTTGTTTCTCATCTTTTTCTTTCTCTATTTGTTTATTCTCAAAACCGAAACCTCAAACTCCCATTCCCTATTCCATTTTTTCCTAAAAGCCGAAACTCCTAAGCCTCCATTTGAAGATCTTTATTTCTATTTTCGGCTTTTCTATCTGATTCTCTTCTACCTTAGTCTTTGTCGAATCTTCTCTACGGTGGTGTGGTGCCGATTCTTTCTAGGTGTTGATCGAATCTGTTGCGTCAAGGTGAGAGGCTATCCTTTCTATTTTCTTTATCCTCCTTTCGGTTTTAGAAGCCAAAGCCGAATGGCTAATTGGCTTGGTAAGGTCATTCGGTTGGACTTATATTTCTTTTAACCTTCTTATGTTCTTTTTGGGGCGCCTGATTCGGGAATTGAAGTGAGGCTAATCATCTGAATCTCAAGTTGGGAACCGATAATCTCTAAGCTCTATATCTCTTCTCGGGATTCTAAGGTAAGGGGTTCTCCTTGGCCCTTTTCGTTTAGGTTCACTGATCGTGTTTGACATCTTAACCTTATGTTGTGGTTAAACAACCGTATTTCCCTATAGTAATATCTGACGAGATCTTTTGATGGAATCCAATACCGATGAGGCGAAGGAGGGGGTTGTACCCGTGAACCCAACCCCTAAGTTTAAGAAACGAGCAGTGTCAGCAGTTCGAGATTGGCCACCGGGTTGTGGGCCAGCTTCCGAGCAGAACAGTAGGCAGATAGCGGTAGTGCCTGTTAGCGATAGCGTCGACGTAGAAAGTATTGTGTTACGCATTATCAGGTGTGTAACTCTCACACACTTCATATGTTATTTTGTTAGTAGCTGTTATGCCTAAAAGCCGAAGTGACGTTTTGGTCACTAGAATACCCTTGTGGGTAAAAGCGAGGACTCCGGGTAAGTCTATTATGTTTTGCTATCAATAAATGCAAATGTTAAAAGCCTGAATGTGCCATGTTAATTAATCGTTAAGCATGATCATATCATATTAACTATTGAACATGAGTTTGGGATATGAGATGAAGAGGGAGGAAACATGATCTTTCAGACTGTCACCAGTCGTTAAGTACCACAAGTGGGTTGGCCCCATATATTATTATTTCGTGACTAAGTCTCAGTGGTTTGGAACCACCAGTGGTTAGGTACCACATATATCATATTTCTGTGACTCGTCCCAGTGGTTTGGTACCACAGTGGGTTGGCCGCACGTATCGATATTAGGGATTGTCACCAGTGGTTAGGTACCACAAGTGGATTGGCCCCATATATTATTAGTGTGACTTTTGCACCAGTGGCTTGCAACCACCAGTGGTTAGGTACCACCAGTGGCTAGGTGCCACAGATTTGGGTAGAATCAGGAGATATGGAGGCTGAACATTATAGGTTGGTTGGGGTTGCATTGCATGTTTGCATCATATATGAAATTGTGTGAGGGCCCAAAGCCCATTTGGAGGGGAATTTACACACTGAGTCTCGGTGACTCACCCCTCCGTTAACTTTTGCAGGTAATCCTTAGATCGCGGATATGGAGCCAAGGTGGACTCGAGGTGGCTACACAAACATTTTCAGTGAATTTTATTTCAATAAGTATTTTGGATCATTACTACTTTGATTTGGTTTTTGGTATTGTAATAAGCTTTTTAAACGTTAAATTGATTTCGTTCCTTCGATTTTGATCCAATTCTTATGACATGCCTAATAAATAATCTAAGTGTACGTTTTTCCTACAACCTAAATACTTTAAATATTTAAGACTTTCAATCGGCTAACTAATACCGGAATTTAGTAACAAAGTAAAGCAAAATTTTCAAGCTATACCTCGAGATAGTTTTTCAACTGATCATGCAAAAAATTGTTTTTTAAAATTCGACTGTGGATTACGAAACCTGAGCTGTACTATGGCTTAAGCTAAACATTTGTTTTCAAATTTTCACCGAAGGCACAGGGATGTACAAAGATTTTTCTTAACTCATGATTTTTAACTTGGTTTTTCCAAATTTCTTTTTCTGTAGACTGCCATATTCGGTCGTAGCGTTTTGACCGGGTTTGGGGTGTTACAATTGTGGTACTAGAGCCTGGTTCATAAGCTCGGCTGTGAGTATAAGGCCCAAATTATTGTTTTAATAGATGGTTTGAAAAATGGTTTGACTAAATACACGTTCCCAGGAAGCATGGCACCTGAGTCTCCGGCACCAATCCGCGACGGTAAGTTTTCTAATTATTGGCTGTATGATTAAATTATTTCGTGATATGACTGCTAGTATTGGGAAATTTACCCTAGAGACTGAAGCCTGTAGGAACGTATGCATTCGCGAAAACAACTACTCTAATAATATACGCATAAGACTGTTCGGTAATAAATAGTGGAAGGGAGCTAATTCATAAAACTTTTAACCTGATTAAATCGCGAACGTTAGTCATGAGCACTCGTGGACATGGGCGTAACGTACGTGGTCGTGGTAGGGGTAGGATTACTGTGTCGGAACCAGTAGGGTCTGGCCATGGGTCATGGAATGAGGTGCCGCCATCGCCAGCTGTGGATGCAGAGTTTCAGGACCAAACGGGTGGAGACGATGCGGTGTCTCAGGCAATGCTACGGGTTTTGGAGAGAGTTGCTGGAGCAGGCATGGGTACGAGGGCTCGAAAATCTGTGTCTGAACGACACCGAGCCAATGGAGCGGAAGTATTTAGGGGCGTTTCTAGTGTAGCTCCCAACACAATTGAATACTGGTTAGAAGCGACTGAGCGTATAATGGATGATCTTGACTTCATGGCGGAGGAGAAGTTGAAAGGGATCATGTCTCTTCTTCGAGACGAATCCTATCAGTGGTGGCTAACGGTTGGAGATGGAACGGTGGCTGATGATATCACCTGGGATTTCTTCAAAACGACATTTCAGAGGAAGTACGTCGGAGCAAGTTATGTGGATGCGCAGCGCAAGGCATTTTTGAATTTGGTTCAGGGGAGTAATTCTGTGTCTGAGTATGAGGCGGAATTCCTACGGTTAAGCCGATATGCTCGGGGTATTGTGGCCACGGACCATGAGCGCTATGTTCAGTTTGAGGACGGGCTGGGAGATGAGCTGCGGGTGTTGATTGCTCCATAGCGAGGGAGGGAATTTGCTGTTCTTGTGGAAAAGGCTAAGATAGCTGAGGAGGTGAAGTAGTCCGAGAAACAGAATCAGGACAGAAATAGGAATAAGAGGAGTTTTGGGCCATCCGGGTCTGCTAGGGGTTATCAAAAAAGGGCTAGATTAGGCGGGCTGAGTCAAGCTACAAAGCCTGTTGCTGCTCAGAGGCCACCGCAATGTGCTCGATGCGGGAAGTTTCATTCGGGAGAGTATTGGATAGGTAACAGAGGGTGCTTCGAGTGTGGGTCGATGGATAATCGGATAAGGGATTGGCCGCGGAGGCCAGTTAGGACACAGTCTGAGGGTCAAAGACGTGCACAATTCAGAAGGGATGGTCAGCAACCGCAGAGGGGTCGTGGTCCAGCCAGAAGATGTAATGGTTTCGGTCGAGGTCGTGGAACCCCGGACAGAGGTGCTGGGAATACAGATGCAAGACAACCCGGGTTGGTCTATGCAGCTAGGCGTCGAGAGGAGGGCAACGCATCGGACGTCATAACCGGTACGTTCTTAATTTATGGTTTGCCTTATACTGCCTTGATTGATATTGGTTCCACGCACTCTTATGTTGCTAGTACTGTAGCGAGAACTATAAACTTAGACTATGAGACTTCTTCTAGGGAGATGGCTGTAGTTAGCCCTCTAGGATAAACTGTAGTAGTGAACAAGCTGTTTAAGGATGTACCTCTGGAAGTTTAAGGGGTAGTTTTCCCGGCTGATCTAATGGAACTACTGTTCGGGGAGTTTGACTTGATCTTAGGTATGGATTGGTTAGTAAAATATCAAGCAAGTTTGGACTGTGCAGCCAAGCGCATGGTGTTGAGAACTTTTGAGGGTGAAGAGGTGGTGGTGATAGGCGAGAGAAGGAATTACCTATCCAATGTGGTATCCGTTCTGAAAGCTGAAAGAATGGTGAGAAAGGGATGTAAGGCATTCATGGTTCATGTTTGTGCTTTGGAGGCTAAGGAATCAGTTGTGGGAGATGTACGAACGGTAAAGGAATTTTCTGATGTTTTCCCAGAAGAGCTTCCGGGATTACCTCCGGATCGCGAAGTGGAGTTTAGTATTGATCTTCTACAAGGAACAGCGCCAGTGTTAATTGCCCCTTATAGAATGGCGCCGAAGGATTTAGTGGAGCTGAAAGCGCAGATTCAGGAGTTGTTAGACTGGGGTTTTATCCAGCCGAGTGTATCACCTTGGGGAGCACCCGTGCTTTTTGTTAAGAAGAAAGACGGATCAATGCGAATGTGTATTGATTACTATCAGCTAAATAGGTTAACGATCAAGAATAAGTATCCGTTGCCGAGGATAGACGATCTGTTCGACCAACTTAAGGGAGCATCAGTCTTCTCCAAGATAGATTTAAGGTCGGGGTATTACCAGCTTAAGGTCAAGGAGGCAGATATTCATAAGACGACATTTCGTACTCGCTATGGTCATTACAAATTCTTGGTGATGCCGTTTGGATTGACCAACGCGCCAGTAGCATTGATGGATATGATGAATCGGGTTTTTCAACCATATCTAGATCGTTTCATCGTGGTGTTTATAGACGATATCCTGGTGTACTCGAAGTCCGAAGAGGAGCATGATTCACATCTTCGAGTGGTTTTGCAAATTCTGAAGGAGAAGTAGTTGTTCGCTAAGTTTAGTAAGTGCGAGTTCTGGCTAAGGGAAGTTACCTTTTTGGGTCACGAAGTGAGTTATCCGACGCATGATCTGGAGTTGGCTGCAGTGGTTTTTGCCCTGAAGATCTTGAGACATTATTTGTATGGGGAGAAGTCCATCGTCTACACGGATCATAAAAGTTTAAAATACCTCCTTACCCAGAAGGAGTTGAATTTAAGGCAGCGGAGGTGGATCGAGTTGTTGAAGGATTACGACTGCTCGATTGAGTACCATCTGGGTCAGGCTAACGTGGTGGGAGATGCGTTGAGCTGTAAGGTAGTATCAGACTTGAGAGCAATGTTTGCTCACCTTTATTTGTATGATGATGAAAGTTTATTAGTGGAACTGCAAGTGAAGCCGACATGGGTGAATCAGGTTAAAGAAAAACAGTTATCTGATGATGTCTTGAGCGCTCAACTTTTGCAAGTGCAGAACGGTGGAGTAGAAGGGTACAGTTTGAGCAGCGATGGAGTTTTATGTTTCCATGGGAAGGTTTACATGCCAAAAGATGTGGAGTTGAGGCAGAAGATTCTTCAAGAAGCACATAGCAGTCCATACGCTATGCATCCTGGGGGTAGTAAGATGTACCTGGATTTGCGGGAACAGTTTTGATGGCTGGGTCTAAAGCAAGAAGTAATTGAATTTGTGGGTAGGTGTTTGACGTGTCAACAGGTAAAGGCAGAACTCCAGTTGCCTTCGGGGTTGTTGCAACCGGTCAAGATTCCGTAGTGGAAGTGGGAAAGGATCACAATGGATTTCGTTAGTGGGCTACCTCTTACGCCTACTAAGAAGGATTCGGTTTGGGTAATAGTCAACCATTTGACAAAGTTTGCTCATTTCATACCGGTTCAGGTCGATTACTCTCTACAAAATTTGGCTAAATTGTACATAGCAGAGATCACAAGATTGCACGAGGTACCAGTGTCTATCATCTCAGACAGAGACCCTAGGTTCACTTCAAGATTTTGGAAGGCATTGCATCAAGCTTTAGGTACAAAGTTGGATTTCAGTACAGCGTTTCATCCACAGTCTGATGGACAGTCGGAGAGAGTAATTCAGATTTTGGAGGACATGTTGAGGGGCTGTGTCTTAGACTTTAGAGGCAGTTGGGAAGAATTTCTACCGTTGGCGGAGTTAGCGTATAACAATAGCTACCAGTCGAGTATTCAGATGGCGCCGTATGAAGCGTTATATGGGTGGAAGTGTCGTACCCCTACGTGTTGGACAGAGTTGAGTGAGTGTTAGTTGTTGGGTCTAGAGTTGGTTGTTGAAACAGAAGACAAGGTTAAGCTAATTCGAACTCGGTTGAAGGAAGCTTCAGACAGACAGAAGTCTTATGCTGATCTAAAGCGGAAAGATATAGAATTTGCAGTGGGTGACAAAGTTTTCTTAAAGGTGTAGTCGTGGAAGAAAGTGCTGAGATATGGTCGGAAGGGCAAGTTGAGCCCCAGGTTTATCGGGCCTTATCGGGTGTTGAAGCGTGTGGGACCAGTAGCCTATCAGCTAGAGTTACCTGCAGAGTTGAGTCAGATCCATGATGTGTTCCATGTTTCGATGCTAAGACACTATCGTTCGTATCTATCTCACATGGTATCAGTTGAAGAAATTGAGGTAAGGGCTGATCTAACATTTGATGAGGAACCAGTGAGGATCTTGGATCGCAATGTCAAGGTGTTGCGTAAGAAGACGGTTCTGTTGGTTAAGGTACTGTGGCGAAATCATGGTTCTGGGGAAACGACGTGGGAACCAGAGGAGGTGATGCGACAGCAATACCCTCAACTCTTTTGACCAGGTAATTTCAAGGCCGAAATTATTTTAAGGGGGTAGAACTGTAACATCCTAAATCAGGGCCTATGCATTTTATGTGTTTGTGTGTGAATGCTAAGTTTGTCATGTTAGTTTAGGGTACTTTAGGGTCCAGAAATGACCTAGGGGTAAGCCGGAGCCTTAGAGAAATTTGCTTTTTTTGTCAATTTTAGGGGAAGCTAGCTGAATTAGGCCTCAAGGGATATTGTTTGTGTTGGAGGACACAAGAAATGCTTTGGTAAAGTGGCAGGGAGGAGCCACTTAGGAGGCAAGGGGAGTGACGCCTCAGGTAAGCTGGCAGGGAGCAGGTTCGAGCTGCGTGAATCCCCTTTTTGGGATCTTTTTTGACACCAAGGTAAGGGAGAGTTGCACTCAGCTTGGACTATGGTGGATGAGTGTTGTTTGGGTCAACATCTTTGAATGAGTGGAGAAGAGAAATTCAAGGAGTTTGAATCATTCAAACAAGTTTGAATAAGTGATCAGGAGTGGATTAAGGAGAAAAACAAGGGATTGAGTAAGGGGTGGAGGTGTTGGCCGAATATCAAACTCTTAGTAGGGGGAAGGATCAGTTTTGTGTGGTTAGAGTGTGCCGAATTTTTGTGATAGATTTTTGTTCTCAAAAGAGTGCATTTTTAGCTCTTGGTCTTGGGGATTGCCGAAATTCTGTGTAGCCAAATAAGAGTTCTTTTCTCATTTTCGGCATTTGCATCTTTGGCATTTGAAGTTCCTACTTTCTCTTCATCTCTTTTCTGCTAGAACCGAACCCTCCTTTCATTTAGTTTTTTCTCTTCTCTCAATTTCTTCTCAGGGCCGAAACCCCCTAACTCTCTTCTCATCTCCAATTTCTTGCAAGAGCCGAACACCCCTTGCCCCATACTTTCTTTCTCCAAAGCCGAATCTCCTAGCCATCCTCTCTTGCGTTTTTTTCTCAATTTCCCTAAGAGCCGAAACTTGTTTCTCATCTTTTTCCTTCTCTATTTGTTTATTCTCAAAACCGAAACCTCAAACTCCCATTCCCTATTCCATTTTTTCCTAAAAGCCGAAACTCCTAAGCCTCCATTTGAAGATCTTTATTTCTATTTTCGGCTCTTCTATCTGATTCTCTATATTAGGGATTGTCACCAGTGGTTAGGTACCACCAGTGGCTAGGTGCCACAGATTTGGGTAGAATCAGGAGATATGGAGGCTGAACATTATAGGTTGGTTGGGGCTGCATTGCATGTTTGCATCATATATGAAATTGTGTGAGGGCCCAAAGCCCATTTGGAGGGAAATTTACACACTGAGTCTCGGTGAGTCACCCCTCCGTTAACTTTTGCAGGTAATCCTTAGACCGCGGATATGGAGCCGAGGTGGACTCGAGGTGGCCACGCAAACGTTTTCAGTTAATTTTATTTCAATAAGTATTTTGGATCATTACTACTTTGATTTGGTTTTTGGTATTGTAGTAAGGCCTTTTTAAACGTTAAATTGATTTCGTTCCTTTGATTTTGATCCAATTCTTATGACATGCCTAATAAATAATCTAAGTGGACGTTTTTCCTGCAACCTAAATACTTTAAATATTTAAGACTTTCAATCAGCTAACTAATACCAGAATTTAGTAACAAAGTAAAGCAAAATTTTCAAGCTATACCTCGAGATAGTTTTTCAACTGATCGCGCAAAATATTGTTTTTTAAAATTCGACTGTGGATTACGAAACCTGAGCTGTACTATGACTTAAGCTAAACACTTGTTTTTAAATTTTCATCGAAGGCACAGGGATGTGCAAAGATTTTTCTCAACTCATGATTTTTAACTTAGTTTTTCCAAATTTCTTTTTCTGTAGCATGCCAGATTCTTTCGTAGCATTTTGACCTGGCTTGGGGTGTTACATAGCCGTGGTGCACAAGTCAGTAGCTAGCCACGGCCTTGGTACACGGGCGTGCTTGGTGGCCGTGGTAGGGAAGTCAGCATATAGCCTATTAGCACACGGCCATGGCACACGGGTGTGCTTAGTGACCGTGTTTATATCGTCAGTATATGGACACGAGATGACACACGGGGGTGTCTAGAAGCCGTGGAGGGCACGCGGTCTCCTCCCATGGGCGTGTATCCCTTGAATTTTAGAAGAAAATTTTAAATGTATGAGAATTCCTGTGTGTATTCGGTTTAGTCCCCACCCCTCTTTAGTATGTAAATTAGGTCTCGTAGACCTCGATAAGGGACACCATGATTGTAATTGAATGTGATTGATGATTATTTACTTTGTGTCGTAAATGGGTTATGGAATGATTCCATTTTTGGTAATGCCTCTTAACCCTATTCCGGTGACAGTTTCGGGTTAGGGGTGTTACATTTTATTGGTATCAGAGCTACGGTTTAGTCGATTCTCGGACTAACGTAGCGTGCGTGAGTTTAGCTATACATGCCATATTTTGAAATTACGATAGTGTGATGAATTCTGACAGCTAAAAATGTGTTTTCATATAGTAATGGATCCCAATCGAGCAGTTGTTGATGATGTAGAAAGCAATGCGTCTGCTCCCGCTCAAGGGACAGCGCCGGCCACCTCTAAGCCTAACGATAGTAGTGAGGGAGGAGAGGCTAAGCAAGCCTTCTTCCGAATGATGAGTGAGTGGTTTACGGAGTTTGTTCGAACGAATCTGGCTGCTCCACAACCTCCACCCCCGCAAGTACCTATTGTACCTCAAGTTGTAGATCCGAATAGATTGAATAAACCTCATGTGGATAAGATTCGCATGTATGGGGCCGAAGAATTTAGAGCCACTTCTGATGACGATGCTGAGCGAGTCGAGTTTTCGCCTGAGAATACAATTAGAGTATTTGATAAGATGCCGTTGAATCCTGATGAGTGCATTAAGTGTGTAGTTTCCTTGTTGAGAGACTCGACTTACAATTGGTGGAAAACATTAATATCTGTGGTTCTGAGAGAGAGAATCACTTGGGACTTCTTTCAAGCCGAGTTTAGGAAGAAGTATATCAGTCAACGCTTCATTGATCAGAAACGTAAAGAATTTTTAGAGTTGAAATAGGGCCATTTGTCTATTACTGAGTACGAGCGAGAATTTGTAAGATTGAGTCAAGACGCGAGGGAATGTGTTTCGACCAAAGCTATTATGTGCAAACATTTGATAGAAGGATTGGATGAAGGCATCAAGTTATTAGTTGGGATACTCGATATAAATGAATTTGTTGTGTTAGTTGAAAGAGCGTGCAAAGCTGAAGAGCTCAGTAAGGAAAAGAAGAAAGCTGATTCAGAAGCTCGTGATGAAAGAAAGAGATCAATGAATAAATTTTCTCAACCTTCTACTAAGAGATATAGAGATGCAAGTAATCGTTCAAATGCTTCGTTTGGACATCCAAGTAGAGATCGTTTGAGACAGAGTATTGGTTTGCGAATTCTCCGAATGAATCAAGTGTTGGCAGTGTTAAGAGTAATAAGCCTGAGTGCAGATAGTGTGGAAGGCGACATTTGGGAGAGTGTTGGGGAAAGTACAACAATAGAGTTTGTTATAAGTGTGGATCCCGAGATCATTTTATTCGAGATTGCCCGAAAATGGTTGAAGAGGAAAATGTTCAGAATGAAAGACCGAGTAATGTGACGGCTAGAGGTAGACCAGCCAGAAGCACCAGAAATGTGAATGAAAGTCAGAGAGGGACAACTGATACAACTGTATGATCAGAAGCGAGAGCACCTGCTCGAGCCTATGCTTTACGTGCACGAGAGGAAGCATCATCTCTAGACGTCGTCACAGATACTTTCAATTTATTTGATACTGATGTCATTGCATTGATAGATCTAGGATCAACTCATTCCTATGTGTGTATGAATTTAGTATTGAATAAGACTTTACCTGTTGAGTCTACTGAATTCATGATTAGAGTATCGAACCCCTTAGGCAAGTGTGTTTTGGTGGATAAGGTGTGCAAGAATTGCCCATTGATGTTTCGTGATAAATGTTTTCCGGTCAATCTGATGTTGCTTCCCTTTGATAAATTTAACATAATTCTGGGTATGGATTGGCTTACTCTGCATAATGCCATTGTGAATTGTAAAAGAAAGAGTATTGAGTTGAAGAGTCAGAACGGTGAGCTAGTTCGAGTTGAATCCAGTGATATGAAAGGATTACCAGCTGTCGTGTCTGCAATGAAAGCCATGAATTACGTGAGAAAGAGTTGTAAAGCTTATCTAGCATACGTGATTGATACAAAAGTGTCAGAAAAGAAAGTTGAATCTATGCCTGTGGTATGTGAGTTTCCATACGTGTTTCCTGAAGAGCTACCAGGATTACCTCCAATTCGAAAAGTGGAATTTGGTATTGAATTAGTGCCGGGGACTACTCCCATTTCTATATCTCCATATAGAATGGCACCAACAGAATTGAAAGAGCTAAAGTCACAGTTGCAAGAGTTGACTGACAGAGGATTTGCAAGACCGAGTTTCTCACCCTGGGGAGCTCATGTGTTATTTATGAAAAAGAAAAATGGAACTATGAGAATGTGTATTGATTACCGATAGTTGAACAAAGTGACGATAAAGAACAATTATCCGTTACCTCGTATCGATGATTTGTTTGATCAGTTGAGAGGAGCTACAGTGTTTTCTAAGATAGACTTGAGGTCTGGTTACTATCAGTTAAGGGTTAAAGAAGCTGATGTGCTGAAAACTACTTTCAGAACGAGGTACGAACATTACGAATTTTTAGTGATGCCTTTCGGACTAGCAAATGCTCCTGCAGTGTTTATGAATTTGATGAATCGGATATTCAGACCATATTTAGATCGCTTTATGGTGGTGTTCATTGATGACATTTTGATTTATTCATGTGATGAGACACAACATGCTGAACATTTGAGAACTGTGCTACAAACACTACGTGAGAAGTAGTTGTATGCAAAGTTTAGCAAATGTGAATTTTGGTTGCGTGAGGTTAGTTTTCTGGGACATGTTGTATCAACTGCTAGGATACGAGTAGATTCGAGTAAAATCTCCGCTATTTTGGAGTGGAAGCCTCCGAGAAATGTGTCTGAAGTCTGTAGTTTTCTGGGACTAGCAGGATATTATAGATGATTTGTGAAAGGTTTCTCAATGATTGCGACTCCATTGACAAAGCTGTTACAGAAAGATGTTAGATTTGAGTGGTCAGAGAAGTGCCAGCAGAGTTTTGAGTAGTTGAAAGTGTTGTTAACAGAAGCACCAGTGTTGATTGTTCGTAGTTTACAGTGATGCATCGTTGAATGGTTTGGGCTGAGTGCTGATGCAAGTAGGGAAAGTCATTGCTTATGCTTCGAGACAGTTAAAGCCGCACGAAAAGAATTATCCGACACATGACCTTGAGTTAGCTGCAATTGTGTTTGCGTTAAAGATTTGGCGTCACTACTTATTCGGTGAGAAATTTCATATTTATACTGACCACAAGAGTTTAAAGTATTTGATGACTCAGAAAGATTTAAACTTACGACAGAGAAGATGATTAGAATTGTTGACAGACTATGAACTTGTGATAGATTACCACCCGGGTAAAGCTAATGTTGTAGCTAATGCCTTGAGTTGAAAATTATTATATGCTTTGCGAGCTTTGAGTAATCAGATAGATCTGTGTGATGATAATGCGGTGGTATCTAAATTGAAAGTAAAACCATTGTTCTTACAACAGGTTTGTGAGGCTCAGAAGAGTGATAATGAGTTGTTAGCAAAAAGAATTCAGTGTGATTCAGATGCTGTATCGGAATTTCGAGTTGGTAGTGATGATTGTTTGAGATTTAGAAATCGAATTTGTGTTCCGAGAAATTTTGGGTTGATTTCGATGATTTTGACTGAAGCTTACAATAGCCATTTGACTGTACATCCAGGGAGTACGAAGATGTATAATGATCTAAAACAGTTCTATTGGTGGCATGGCATGAAAAGAGACATTTCTGTCTTTGTATCGAAATGTTTAGTTTGTTAGCAAGTTAAAGCTGAACATCAAGTTTCGTCTGGATTATTACAACCGATTATGATTCCTGAGTGGAAATGGAAAGAATCATGATGGACTTTGTGTTGGGATTGCCTTTATCTCCGAGAAAGAAAAATGCAATTTGGGTGGTAGTGGACAGATTGACGAAATCGGCTCATTTCGTTCCAGTGAGAACCGATTATTCTTTAGATAAATTAGCTGAATTGTATGTTGATGAGATTGTGAGATTGCATGGAGTACCGTTCTCTATAGTGTCTGACAGAGATCCGAGATTTACCTAACGATTTTGGAAGAAGCTGCAAGATTCTTTAGGCACGAAATTACACTTC
Organism: Gossypium australe; assembly: GCA_005393395.2. Taxonomy (NCBI): domain Eukaryota; kingdom Viridiplantae; phylum Streptophyta; class Magnoliopsida; order Malvales; family Malvaceae; genus Gossypium; species Gossypium australe. The sequence goes on from CM016619.1 coordinate 45,176,492, forward strand.
AGTACTACTTTTCATCCGCAAACGGATGGTCAATCCGAGCGAATCATTCAGATTCTTGATGACATGCTGAGATGTTGCATACTTGAATTTGACAGTTCGTGGGAAAAGCACTTATCATTGATTGAGTTTGCGTATAACAACAGTTTTCAATCTAGCATTAAAATGGCACCATATGAGGCCCTTTATGGTCGAAAGTGTCGAACTCCATTGTATTAGACTGAACTGGGTGAGAATAAAATTCACGGGGTGGATTTGATAAAAGAGACTGAACAGAAAGTGAAGGTAATTCGTGACTGTTTGAAAGCAGTCTCAGATCGTCAGAAATCTTATGCAGATTTGAAACGAAAAGATATTGAGTTTAAGATTGGTGATAAAGTGTTTTTGAAAGTGTCTCCGTGGAAGAAAATACTTCGATTTGGCCGAAAGGGCAAGCTGAGTCTGAGGTTCATCGGGCCGTACGAGATTATTGAACGAGTTGGACCGGTTGCTTATAGATTGAGATTGCCATCTGAGTTAGAAAAGATTCATAACGTGTTTCATGTGTCAATGCTTCGACGGTACAGATCAGACCCGTCTCATGTGATTGCTCCTACTGAGGTTGAAATTTAGTCAGACTTGTCGTATAGTGAAGAACCGATCCGAATCTTGGCACGAGAGATTAAAGAGTTGAGAAACAAAAGTATTTCCTTAGTGAAAGTGTTATGGCACAAACACGGGGTTCAAGAGGCTACGTGGGAATCTGAGAACGTTATGAGAGAGCAATATCCACACCTATTCACTGGTAAGATTTTTAGGGATGAAAATCCCTAAGGGGGGAGAGTTGTACCATCCCGATTTAGACCCTAGTCAGAACAGTGGTTCAAGACCATAAATCCGAGGTCATAAAAATATTTTAATGATATATTCTGTGTGAATGATATGTGACATAGTCTGTGTGAAAATTCTGTGTGATAGTTTGATCGTTTGTGTGTCGAATTAAGAGAAAGGATTAAATTGCATAGAGAGTAAAATGTTGTGTGCTGATTTGTGAGTACTTAAATGTCGATGGCTTTTTAAGGGGGAGGCCTTATATTGTTAATGAACCATTTTTAAGATAAGTGGAGTGTTAAATGACAAATTAGCCTTAAAATGTATTTGTTTTATATGTTTTATTAAAGGGCAAAATTGGTAATTGTTTAATAAGTTATTATTAATGAAAAACAAAACAATTTGATGGCCATTTTCTCATCTTTCTTCCACCGATACCAGAGAAAAGAGATAGCCATTGAAGCTTTGTGATTTTCGGCACTTACTTAGCTTAATTCAAGGTATGTTTGAGCTCGGTTTTTAATTATTTCTACGTTTCGTGCTATGTGCTAGTTAGTAGTAAATATGAGAGCTTGGTGTTGGATTAACATGTGTTGTTTTTAAATTTTTGGTTAATTTAGCTAATTAGGGCTAAATTCTGAAAATAGCAAACTGAAGGGTTAAAATGTGAAATAAATGAAATGTGTGGGTTTGTATGGATATTCGTAAAATTCGGCTAAGCTTCTGCTAGGTGAAATTTGGTGAATTTGATGATTTTGTGAATTAGGGACTAAAGTGTCGAAATGTGAAAATATGAGGGCTATTATGCAAAATGCCTTAAATGTGTGTATGTGGGCTAAATTGAATGAAATGGTGATTGAATGGATTGATTTTAAATGTGTATAGACCAAGAGAGAAGAGGTTCGGATTGAGATCGAGGCAAAGATAAAGTGCACGATTAATCGACCGTATCGATAGTTCGACGTCCGAGGTAATTTCAGACATAATACCTGTATTTAGCTATGTTTAATGCTATGAAATAAATGGTATGATATTATTAAAAAGTGAATGCTATGTGGTAGATTGAGTTAAATGGCACTAAGTGTGCGTATTTGAAAACTTGATCGGGATAAACAACACTGTGTGTGTGCGGAGTAATTAAGCTTCGGCTTTGTGGTTGACACTGTGTGTGCGATGCCGATTTAAGTTCGGTTTGAGATGGATGTATTAAGTGTACGATGCTAAATAAGTTTCGGCTAGCTATTTAGGCACTAAGTATGCGAATGAATCGAGGAAGAAACGAATGTGGATTGAAATGAATCGTGATTATTGATTAGCAAAAGTATTTGACAACTAAGTGTTGGCTAAGGTACGCTCGGAACCAATGTGGTTGGTGAAACTATGATAGTGGTTGGGGATGAGTTAATTGAACATGTTGGTTGTGATTGGTATTATATTTGTGATAGTAAAATTAATCTATGTAATGACATGTTGATATTATGTATTATGTTATGAACTTACTAAGCTTTATAAACTTACCGTGTGATTTGTTTCTCTGCTTTGCAGTGTCAGTAAAGCTAGCTCGGATCAGGGAATTGTCAGCTTCTCAGTCACACTATTGACAGTCTATTTTGGGGTATTTTGGAAAGATGTACATAGTTAAAATATGGCATGTATAGGCTGGTCATTTGGATCATGTTTAATGTTTGTATGTAGCCATGAGATGTGGCTAGATATGTGCTAGTTTTAACATGAATGAACTTGGTATATGTGATGCATCTTTTGTTAAGGTTTGTGGGTTGAGAAATTGATTATTGAATGGTAACTTTGTGTTGATTAAATGCTAGCATAAATTAGTGAAATTGAAAAAGGAATGATGTTTGGAAGGGAATGTATTATGCTTGTGATGAGATAAGTTTTGGTAGTGAAATTGCCATGGTTGGAATTGGTATTGAATGCATAGATTGAATAGTCATATTGGTAAGTTTTTGGTTGCCTTGTGAGCATGATATGTTTTGGTATGTGTTGCTTATAGGTTAGACCCTAAGTGGGTGGCATTTTGGCCTTGCAAAATGGCCTATAATGTCACACGGTCTAGGAGCACGGGCGTGCCTAAAGACCGTGGGTGAATTGGCAGGATGTAGCTTAGTAGCACACGGCCTTGACACGGGGGTGTCAGCTAGCCATGGTGCACAAGTCAGTAGCTAGCCACGGCCTTGGTACACGGGCGTGCTTGGTGGCCGTGGTAGGGAAGTTAGTATATAGCCTATTAGCACACGGCCATGGCACACGGGTGTGCTTAGTGACCGTGTTGATATAGTCAGCATATGGACACGAGAGGACACACGGGGGTGTCTAGAAGCCGTGGAGGGCACACGGTCTCCTCCCACGGGCGTGTATCCCCTGAATTTTAAAAGAAAATTTTAAATGTATGAGAATTCCTGTGTGTATTTGGTTTAGTCCCCACCCCTCTTTAGTATGTAAATTAGGTCTCGTAGACCTTGATAAAGGACATCGTGATTGTAATTGAATGTGATTCATGATTATTGACTTTGTGTCGTAAATGGGTTGTGGAATGACTCCATTTCTGGTAATGCCTCTTAACCCTATTCTGGTAACGGTTTCGGGTTAGGGGTGTTACATTTTATTGGTATCAGAGCTACAGTTTAGTCGATTCTCAGACTAACGTAGCGTGTGTGAGTTTAGCTATACATGCCATATTTTGAAATTGCGATAGTGTGATGAATTCTGACAGCTAAAAATGTGTTTTCATATAGTAATGGATCCCGATCGAGCAGTTGCTGACGATGTAGAAAGCAATGCGCCTGCTCCCGCTCAAGGGACAGCGCCGGCCACCTCTAGGCCTAACGATAGTAGTAAGGGAGGAGAGGCTAAGCAAGCCTTCTTCCGAATGATGAGTGAGTGGTTTACGGAGTTTGTTCGAACGAATCCGGCTGCTCCACAACCTCCACCCCCGCAAGTACCTGTTGTGCCTCAAGTTGTAGATCCGAATAGATTGAATAAATCATGTGAATAAGATTCGCAAGTATGGGGCCGAATAGTTGTGGAATGATTCCATTTTCCGGTAATGCCTCTTAACCCTATTCCGGTGACGGTTTTGGGTTAGGGGTGTTACAACATGGCCTGGAGTTCGCCACATGGTCGTTCCACTTTAGCAGACTCGAACACTGTCCAGGACTCGATTCACACGGCTGCCGTGACCTGTTTTAATTCCACTCAGAAAGGGATACTTAGAGGTAAAGAAAGATATTCCTAAAGCCTATATAAACACCCTAGAGGGCCACCTAAGAGTAGGCCTTGGAGAGTTTGACAGAAGGCCTCTGTCAGGGCTTTTGACAGGAACGAAGCCAGAGAGAGCTAAAATTGGGGAATTACTCCAAGAAAGCCAGTTGATCCATCTCAGAAGCCGGAGTCACGCTCAAGATTGAGGATCTTCCATTCAATTTCCTTCAGGGGGTTTTAGGGTTTTCTTTATGTTTTTTATTTAATTTCTTCTGAGATGTATTCTTTCATAATTATGAACTAAACCTCTCAAATACCTAAGGGGGATGAAATCTAAGACGGATCTTGTTATTTTTTTCTAAACTGTATGATAAATACTTAATTGTTCTTAATTATGTTTTCTTAATTCTTTCTTTAATATTTCAGGATATTGATTCAAGTATTGATGTACTTATTCAAAGGAGCAAAAGTCCATGTTTAAGAGTAGATCTAGCATAGTTAAGCGGAGTTGATCGCACTCCTAGAAATAGGACGATGAAAATCTATCGGATTAGGGTCAAACCTAATATGGGAGTCCATAGATCAAATTAATGCAACACTAGGGGTTTTAATTAGAAAGAAATTTCAATTAATTAACCTAGGGTTAGATGTTAGTAGCCTCGAAAGAGGTATTAATATAAATTAGGGAATCCTACGGATCAAGTCAAGTGAATAAATCGTCTGGTTCAGAGTTAAATAACAAGTGAAGTCTAGGTGGATTCTTCCTCGGGTATTGTCTTAATTAACTGATTTTTCCAAAAGTATCTCCCCAATTCATTCTCTGTGTCTTAGCATCCTTAGTTTAGTAATTAGTTAGTTAGATATCAATCCTCTTTATTTTAGGATAGATAATAAAAAGAAAGGTAGTACTAGTACTTTTGGTTCCTTTGGGTTCGACATTCCGGTCTTGCCACTAAGCTATACTACTGTTTGATAGGTGCGCTTGCCTTAATCGTGGTGATAGTTAGTTTTTAGGCTCGATCATTCTTATCATACATTTTAAAGCTTTCAGACCACCATCAAGTTTTTGGCATCATTGCCAGGGAACTAAAATATTAGGAACGCTCAATTTTTATTACTTTAGTCATTATTTTTATTTATTTACAATTTATTTTTATTTTAACTTTTCTAATTTTTCTTTTCTTTGCTTCTGATAGGTTTTTCTAGTTTATGACTAGAAGGAACCTATCAGGAACCTTGATTTTTGACAGCGATATAGAAGGTACCAATTGCAGAAACCACAGAGAAATAATGTGAAGCTTGCAATACACAGAAGAATGGTAAGAGGACGACACCAATAATACTGAAGAGATGGCTGATCCGCAAACCAATCCGCTACCTCCTGTGGTTGCCGCAAATCCGGTGAATCAAAATCCTGTTCCTCGTACTATGTATGATTATGTTAAACCTAATTTAATAGGAACTGAGTCAAGTATTGTTAGACCTGCTATTGCTGCAATTAATTTTGAACTGAAACCTAACACAATTCAGATGATACAACAATTTGTTCAGTTTGATGGTTTACAAGATGAAGATCCAAAAAATCATTTGGCGAATTTCCTAGAATTTTGCGATACTTTCAAAATAAAAGGCGTTTCTGGTGATGCCATTCGTCTTCGGTTGTTCCATTTTTCATTGAGGAACAAAGCTAAACACTGGTTGAATTTGTTACCACGAGGATCAATCACTACATGGGAACAAATGACCGAAAATTTTTTGTTAAAATATTTTCCGCCGGTTAAAACGACCAAGTTGAGGAATGATATCTCTTCTTCTGTGCAGATGGATTTAGAGACACTTTACGATGCATTGAAGAGATACAAGGATTTATTCAGAAGGTGCCCTCACCATGGGTTACCCTTGTCGTTACAAGTTCAAACCTTTTACAACAGTGTGAACCCCTCAACTAGGTAGTTGATTGATTCAGCCCCTTGTGGAACCATGAATAACAAAACCCCTAAAGCGGCTTATGAGTTTATAGAGGAGATGTCACTGAATAACTATCAGTGGCAAGTCACAAGGACAAAGCCAACAAAAGCCGCCAATGTTTTCAACCTCGACACAGTGACCATGCTATCAAACCAAGTAGAACTGTTAAATAAGAAAATTGATGGTTTATGTGTTTCTTCGCAGGTATATCTAGTTATGCAGTGCGATACGAATGGAGGAGGGATGCACAACACATAATATCCACCTTACAATCTGAGCGCTGAAAATGAGCAAGTTCACTATATGGGTAACAATTTTAGACCCCAAAATAACCCTTATAGTAACACATACAATCAAGGTTGGAGGAACCATCCCAACTTTTCATGGGGTGGTCAAGGAAATCAAAGGCAACAACCCCTCCCAGGCTTCCAACAACAACCTTACCCACAAGAAAAGAAGCCGAACCTTGAGGAGATGCTAACAAAATTTATAGCGGTGTCAGAAACATGTTTCCAAAACACCGAGACAGCACTCAAAAATCAACAAGCATCGATTCAAGGGATCAAGAACCAATTAGGGCAACTTGCTAAGCAGTTCTCTGAACAATCACAAGGAAGCCTGCCAAGCAATAACCGCTCATGATAGTGAAGGGTTAGATGACACCAAATTGAGGCAAGAGAATATGGTAGAGGAAGGTAAAGGTGAAGTAAGTCATGATAAGCCAAAACCGGTAATTAAAGAATACCAACCTCATGTACCATATCCCAATGCGATGAAGAAAGACAACACAGATGAACAATTCGGCAAATTTCTTAAACTTTTAAAGAAATTACATATTTACTTACTGTTTCTTGAAGCTCTTTCGCAGATGCCAGATTCAAGGAAATTTCTAAAATAACTTTTGACAAACAAAAGGAAGTTAGACGAGGAGTCGCATTTGGAGCTAAACGCAGTATGCTCAGCAATTCTGCAAAATAAACTACCACGAAAATTAACAGATCCAGGGAGTTTTACAATTCCATTTTTAATTGGTAGTTTATCTGTTGATAATGCTTTAGCTGATATAGGGGCAAGCATAATTGTTATCCCTTATAAAATGTTTAAACAGCTAGGTCTAGGGAAACCTAAACAAACCAGGATGAGCATTCAATTAGCTGATAAAACTATTAGAATTCCTAGGGCTATAATTGAAGACGTACTCATGAAAATTCATAAATTTATATTCCTAGAAGACATGGATGAGGACAATAATATTCCTTTAATTTTAGGAAGACCCTTTTTGGCAACTGCCATAACAATAATTGATGTTCGTACAGGCGAACTCATACTTCGTGTAGGTGACGAAACGATCACTCTTCAGGCTCTTGACTCAGCTAGGACATCGAGTAAACAAGGTGAGAACATAAATTCTTTTAATTACCATTCGATTAAACCATCTTTTCAGGAAGCACCACGGAACTACACAACTGAGCCAGATCCTAGACCACATGCAAACAAAGAAATAACTCACGAGGAACGACGACCTCAGATTGATGAACTAGACGAGTGGAAGACACATTTCAATGAGAAACTAGGAATACACGAAGCAGAACCAATGCTACTCCATGGGACAAACAAGTTTAAGATCGAAGATCAGGTATTGTTGAATAAAACAGACCCTCGAATCCCCACGTCAGACCTGAATACAAACGAAGAGACCCCTTCTGAAGTGCTCAAACTAGATATTATAAGGTGGATATTATGTGTTGTTCAGCAGTTTTAAGGTAAGCACCACTCGACTCAAACTATACAGTAATAATAGAACTATAGCAGGGGTGAGGAGTTTCAACTCCTCAAACCACCATGAATACACGAATGAGAGGTAAGTCTAGTTTAAGACTTTAAACGAGCGCTTCTCGAGAGGCAACCTGAACACTAACCCCATTAATTTTCATATCTTTATTTTTATTTTTATTTTTTTTTTACTTTTAGCACCTAACTACAAACTAAACAAATTAATGAAGCGCAGTTTTCCCTATCAGATGACCTTGCACATGATCGTGGCTATGGCCGTGTGGACACCACGAATTAGGGTGGTGTGGCCGTGGCAGAGATCATGTGGAAACAGGACGAAATTTTCCCCAGGCCACGGGCTCCGACTAAAGGCCACGGCCATGCGATATGGCCGTGGTCGACACTAATTCCTCAAACATGGGTGTGGTGACCTACACACGGACATGGGAGAAGCGAGCGAAGCTCAGCACAGCTATGCGAGACAACCATGTGGGACAACACACCCACAACACACAAGCGTGGGCCGCATACGAGGCATACCGAAACCCTAATTTTTGACACACACGGGTTAAAAATGAATCACACGGGTGTGTTACATACCCGTGTGCCCCTTATTCTATATAAACCATTCACTATTCATTATCTCCTTCACTCAAACCCTATGTAACGTCCCGAATTTGGGCCTAGAAGAATTGGGCCTATTGGGCTTTGGGCTTTGGATTTCAGAAATTTTTTTAACTGAGCGAGAAAAATGACAATTGGCATATGGGCTTTGAGGATTAATGAATTTGGAGTGTCTAGGGGTGTTGGAGATGTCCTGGGAACAAGTAAGGGTAAAGGGAAAATTTTGATTTTAGCCTTAGGGAATAGTGACTTCAGTTAGTAGGCCTTTTTAATAAATGAAGAAGAAATAGGACATAAATGGGCTTGTGGTCCAATGGCAAGTGGCGTCACTTAGGGAGCTATAAGGTGGCGTGTTGTCAGCTGAGGAGGTCCAAGGTTCGAGCATTAGGAGTGGTATTTTTTAAGTGTTTTTATTTTGCATAGATGGAGGACCAGAGTTGTGTTGAATATGAACTCTTGCGTTGGAGTGTTTGAGTGGTAAGGGGAACTGATAATGGAGGGAAATTCAGATAAGGCTAAGGTGTTATCAGGGAGAAAAGTTAGGAGCTGAGAAGTGGGAAGAGTTGGTGCCGTTTTGGGAAGCGGAGAGTGTATAAATTCAGCTTATGAGGGTAGATGAGTGCTGTTTTTGGGCCTTTTAAGGGGTATTACGAATTTTCATTGTGGCTTTTGGCATTTGGAGAGTTTTGCAAATAGGTCAGTCTTTCTTTTCTTTACCGAATTCCTTTGAAAGGTCCCTTGGGTTTTCCATTACATTTCTTTTTGTCCCCCTTAGCCGAATTCTTCCATTTGCCGAAATTTTGGTTTTCTCTCTAGCTGAATTACCCATACCTTTCTTTTCTTAAATTCCTTCTCTTGTTCACCTTTAGTTCTAGCCGATCATTTATCCTTTTCTTCTCCCTATTGGTGCTGAATTGTCTCTATCACCATACTAATCTCAAAAGCTGAATTTAGGCCGCAGGATCGAAAGCGAATTTGGTAAGTATTCGGTTAACCTCTTTTGTACGTTTTGCTAAAAGCCAGAAGGCTATCTAACTTCTCATCGTCATTAACTTGTATTAACAAGGGTAGGGTTCAGAGATCGCAAGCGTGGTAAGGATCGTTAGCAAAGTGGTAAGTGTACTCATCTCAGTTATGGATTAATGGATGGTCGACTGTAGGTATGGCCTATAGGGGTGACATATGTGAGAAATGAGTCACTCGATTTTGATGAAATATGTGTGAATGCAGATTTTGGGAACACTTGTGATCAATAGCTAAGGAAGGGCTATTAGAACCCAGTAGCATACAGTAAGGTTACGATAAGGTTTCGGCATGTAACAGTCCGGTTTATACCCTAGTCAGAACAGTGATTTTGGGACCACAAATCCGAGTTTGAATAATATTTTAATATTATTTTCTGTGTCTTCGATATGTGACTAAGCATGTGATCAAGTTCCGTAAGTTAATTTGTCGATTTGTGTGTTTAATTTGACAAAAGGATTGAATTGCATTAAATGTGAAATTTGTCTGTTTTTATGAAGGGATGCCTAATTGTTATGTCTTGCTAAGTATGAGGTCTTATGAGGCAATTATGCCAATATTTAGGTAGTGGATGGTCAAAAGACATTGATGGCCTTATATATATATGTTATTATAAGTTTATTAAAAGGGCTAAATAGGTAAATTGATTATTAAAAGATTATTAATGAAACAAAAGCATGAAACTAGCATGGTTATCATCCTTAGTGCCGAAAATTAGCAAAGAAAAAGAAGAAATAAGAACATCTAGGTTTCGGCTAAGTATAAGCTTGATTCAAGGTATGTTTGACTTCAGTTTTTGAAAATTTTTACGTTTTTGCAATCCTTGCTCTGTCTACTATCAAGCCCATGTTTCAATTTTGTGTATTGATGATGTTTGTGAGATATGCCATTGATGATATGTTGAGCTTTGTAAGGAATTTAGTTGCTAAATGAAAGATTTGAGCTAGATGAACATACTTTGTTCTTGAATTTTTGATGAATTTAGCTAATTAGGGCTAAATTGAGAAAATAGTAACTTGAAGGACTAAATTGCAAATTTGATGGAAAATATGGACATGTGTGATGTTCATAAGCATTCGACTATGCATGTGTGTGAACAAATTTTGTGAATTTGATGTTTTGAGAAAAATGGACTAAATTTATAAATTGTGTAAATATGAGGGTTAAATTGCAAATAGCCCTAAATGTGTGTCCTTGGGTTGAATTGAATGAGTTAGTGAATAAAATAGTTAATTCTGAATGTGTATAGATCAAGAATTGAGGAAAACGGACTTAGATCACGGGAAAGCGAAAGTAACCGAGTAGCCATTTTCATTTCTATTAAATCGAATCCTAGGTAAGTCATTATGCAAATAAACATATTTGTATTGAATTATGTATATTCCTATGACAATTGCTATAGATGAATGTTTACGATATGATTTGTACATGAATTCCGAGATAAGATCGATATAGTGAAAATGTTCGAGAAGTCCCATATGAACCTAGGAATAAATAGGATTAGCTATGTCATGACATAGGTAACTGTTCTATTTTATCATGTAAGACCTCATCTGGGACGTTGGCATTGATTTGAGATTTCGTGTAAGACCACGTCTGGGACGTTGGCATCGATATGATCTTTATGTGTAAGACCATGTCCGGGACATCGGCATCGTATTGATTTGTGTAAGACCCTGTCTGGGACAATGACATCGATATCTGAGTGTATATAAGACCTCGTCTGGGACGTTGGCATTGTACGACTATTCTGAGCTTTCTAAGTATCCTACTAGATTCTTTACGGTTCAACGGGCAAGTCTGTGATATGAATGGTTATGTAAATAGAGAATCCGTTTCAGGTACGTTGATTCATACACTAAGTGTTTATAAGGTAAATTCCTATGTGATCTTACTATCATGATTTTGTATTTGGATAACATTATGAGATGTGTTAGTAGGCATGAAAGAGCTATGTATATAGACAACCTCTGAATTGGTGATTGTGGCAAATATGGTCATGTATATGGACCAAAGCATATATGTGATAGTTTGTTAAGTAATTATGATGTACCAATGTACCTATGTGCATATATGCCTTCTATGCTAAGTTTGTTTGTATTATGACTTACTAAGCTTTTGGAAAACTTACTCTGTTTGTGTACTTTCTCTGTTTTATAGGTCATCAAAGCTATTGAAGGCTCGGGACCGTCAAGGATCGTCATCACACTACTAAACTCATTTTGGTACACTTTGGAAATGTATATAGTTAGATATGGCATGTATAGGCTAGTATTTGATATAAGTTTGTTATATGAACTTTGCCATGTGATTTGGCTAGTTATGAGTTGAGAATTTGCTTGAATGAATGTGATATGTGTGAAGTATGTTTTGGCATGGCTAGTTAATTCATGAATTGGTCAAGTTTTTGGGTAAGCATTTGGATGAATTATACCTGATATACATATGTTTTGGTCTTGAAAGTTCACATGGTTGAAATGGATTTTTAATGTATAGACTGAATGGTTATTTTGGTTGTTTAGTATGCATTAAATATGTTGGTGAATATTTCTTGTAGGTAAGACCCAAGTGGGTGGCAATTTGGCCTTGAAAATGGCCTATAATGTCACACGGTTGTGGCACACGGGTGTGCCTAGTGACCGTGGGCGTAAATTAGTATATGGCCTAAGATCACATGGCCATGGCACACGGACGTGCCTGGTAGCCGTGTGGTTTGGACAGGATCGACCACGGCCAAGGTACACGGGCGTCCTTGGTGGCCATGGAGCTATAGTCAGTTTCGACCACGGGGAGGAGACACGGTGTGTGTCTAGCAGACGTGGGAGGCACACGGCCTACCCCCACGGGCGTGTAACCCCCATGTGTTCCGGTTTAGTCCCGACCAGGTTCATAATCATGTTTTAGGTTTCGTTGACCGCAATAAGGGACATTATGATTGTATTTGATGTCATACTTGATAAATTATTTGATTAGTTTCCGATCTGTCCGGTAACGCTCTTAACCCATTTCGGTGATCAGATACAGGTTAGGAGTGTTACACGGCTTTTGAGTAAATATTTTGATTAAGTATGAGTGGTTGGTTGAAGGTTGGTTGGTTGTAGGTTCAAGGCTAAGGATAGAATAGCACGTCGCGGTAACCAGGTGTGTACAAACACTATGCACACATAAAATCCGCAATGCCGAAAAGTCGAAAGTGGCTAAATGGGCCCGGTGGGCCCTGAGGCTAAGTTTGATGAAATGGATTAATTTGATTATATGAATTGGGTTAGGCATGCATGTTACATGATCTGGATTTGTTTTGGGCCTAATGGGTCATATGATTGAGATTTGGGCCTAGTAGGCCATAAAAATGTGATGTGGCCATAATGGGTTATATGAACGTGAAATGGGATGATGGGCTTTATGGGGACGTAGACTAGTATGCTAGGGTTTTATGGACTTTAGGCTTAGTACTGAATAAGCCTTAAACCGCATAAGACTTTCTAATAATTAAACATATCCGTGGACAAGCCGCTAGGTTAAAGTGTGGTAACGGGCATGTGCATGTCTAGGATTGGATCTAAGGAGAGCTTAGTACTTAAGCGGCCCTAGCAGCCCACCTCCTCTTTTCTGGAATCCTACCTGGTGCATAGTGTCTATTCACTTTAGCCGCAAGGACTTGTTAATGGGCCAAAGTTCATAACTAAAACCCGAGAGGGACCAAATACCCCTGATTTGGAAATTACCAAAATATCCTTAGATTTGTAAAATTACTAGAATACCCCTGATTTGGAAATTACCTAAATATCCTTATATTTGTAATAATACCCTTGATTTGTAAATTACCAAAATACCATTAGATTTGTAAAATTACTAAAATACCCCTAATTTGTAAAATTACCAGAATACCCATGATTTGCAGAATTAACAAAACATCCCTGATTTACAACATCTCCAAAATACCTCTATTTTTCAACATTACCTGATTACTCCTATAGAGTAGATTTATGGAAATACCCTTGGATTGTGAAATGACAAAAATACCCCTATGTGATGAATATGAGTTTTGTGGATATTACTCATGTGCATGTTGCAATCATACGATATTCTGTTTAGGATGCGTATGGGTGGGAATTATGGTACGGAGGAAGATTTAAGGATCGCGTAGTCGCTTGACGACCATGGATCCACCGGTGGCTTTAAGCCCATTATATGATCAACAGCTTTGCTGCAACGTTGAGTAGTGCCGCTGCGAGTGCTACCTTCGGTGTGTAGAGGATGGGTGGGTTGATTTAGAAATCCCCACAGATGTGTAGGGTTGGAAGGGAAATGGTATGTAGCGGATGGATTTTTGGGGAGCGTTTTGCATTACCTTGTTTTGCATATGATATAATATGATATGATATGATATGAGGTCATTGTGGGCTAAGGCCAAGACCACCGATTTTGATAGGGCTTAGGCCTAATGTGAATATTTGTATGTTGATTTGATTGCTAAGGGTTGTACACACTGAGTTTCAAAACTCACACCCTTTATTTAATGTTTCAGGTTATCCTCAGTAAATGGCTCGACGTGGGAGAGGACTCGGAGATGGCCACACTACAAGATGATTAAATTTTTATTTACTTGTTTCAAAAGACATGGTTTTAATTACTTATTTTCGTTGGATGTAATAAGGCCTTGTACTCCGATTTGACTTTAGGTTTTGGGATGTTGTTTTCATCTGTTTCCTTAAATTTTAAACCTAAGTAAATTTCGTATGTTTAAACTTGGTTTCTGAAATACTTAAAATAATGGGCTTTTATCATTACTTAACAAGACTCAAGGATGAAAGGGCTTTTGGGCCTTAAATTGTTAATTAGCAAAATCATTTTGAAATTGGGCCTTTAATGTGAGATTCCAGATTCGAGCCTAACTTCTAGGCCAAGTTTGGGGTGTTACACCCTAGCCCTTCTTCCACCACCACTCACACAAACCGCCACCCTTAATCCCTCTTCCCCTATTCCAACCACCACTATGACTAAAGGCAAGCCCAACACCACCACTCCCATGTTAAAAAGGCAAAAAGATCCTGGCAAGGTCGCCCCGTGCACAATCACCCTTCATAAGTTCATGCTGGCGGCTTCATTCACCCAACAACACAAGGATCTTTAAATCTGTTCATTTTTTCTTTTTCTTTTCTCTTCTCCTTTATTTTCTTTCCATTTATCTTTCTTATCTTTAATTTTTATTATTACATCTTGATTTCTTTGATTTAGGTTCTAAAGGATACTTGGGAATCACCACACTACGACCACTACCAACTCAAGGAATCCATCCAAAATTCTGGAAGTTTCACTTCTCCCTTTCTCTTATGATTTCATGCTATATATTTTTTGTACATTGAAGGCAATGGACATCTTAAGTGTGGGGAGGGGGTGAATTCTAAAAGTTCCTTTTTGCATTATTCTCAAATCCCTTTCTTTTCTTTCTCATATCACTATTAGAACAAATTCTGATTAATTTATGGTTTTTATTGACATGTCTTGAATTGAAACATAGGCGGTTGTGCATTGATTGTTTAAACTTGAAGGTTTTAGAGAACCAAGCATGATGAGTTGATTTTTGAAAATTAAAAATTTGATAGGTTATTTCCCCAAAGTTTAGGTATTATCTTGAAATTTAAAGTTCACAGGGTTGACATCAAAAACCAATAATTTTTGTGAGATTTTGAGCCTTTAGAGCATACATTCTTTCATGCTCACTTTTATTGTTGATTTGAGTGAGTTAATATTGATCTGTTATTCTAGAACTTGCTTTGATTATACATGTCGAGACCACACTTTTGAGTTAATATACTGAGATGATAAAGACACCTAGGATCTAACTCGCTTACTTCTCAAAAAGCCTGCCTTCATGTTTAACCCTTATTGAATCCCATTGAGCCTAACAAACCATTCATTGATTTAATCTTAACATTAACCCAAAACTTACTCTTTTTGATTCATTAAGAAATTTTTTTCCTATTAACCTTTTTATCGAGATTTGATTTGAAAAAGGTACTCAACTATGTTCTATATTTCAGTTGCTAAAGTTCTTTCTTAGTATTGTAAATGATTTGTTCTTAAAAAAAAGTTGAAAATATATCCATTATTAGTTCTATGTTTTTATGAGCTTAAACAATAAATCTCACATCTTTAGAAAAAGCTCGTATTATTAAATTTTTCATTATTAGTCTATTTTTCTAGTTAGGTAATTTGTCAATTCAATCTCAATTCTAACCTCCTTTTTCAGCCTGTGACCACACCCCTTAACCAAGCCACGTTACAACCCGTTTTAAAAGACCTTTTGATCAATGTATCACCTCAATTTATAGTAGTGGAGATTTGATTTTCATGCAAGCCTATGGTAATAACTTTTCATGTTGACTATTGAGTGCTTAAATTTTGTCCCTTAAATACTTAGAGCGATTTGAGTGAATCCTTAGTAAGGATGTTAACTCTGTGATGTTTTGAATCCAAGGTAATTACTTAGATAAGGGGGGAATACATATGTTTTTGATGAATAAAATGCTCAACTTGGATCGTTTGAAACTCTGATGTTCTTTTAGTTGAATTCTTGATGTATGATTACCTATGGATTATTTCGAAATATTATTGATAGGAATTATCAGTTGAGAAGAACAAATTTTAATTGTAAGTTGAGAATTTTGCTTGGGGACAAGCAAATGCTTAAGTGTGGGGGTATTTCATAAACCATAATATATACATATTTTAATCCCACATTTGGCATACTTTTGGATGATTTATCCCTTTAATTGTGGAATTTGATGCTCCTAATCGTTTCATTTCATGTTTTATACTTAGGAGAGTGATAAACCGTAATTATAACATATGTTAATCCCATATTTAGCTTGTTTTTGGATGACTTATCCCCAATTTATGTAAAAAGGTGCTCTTAATCCTTTCTTTTTATGTTTTATACTCAGGAAAGCACCTAAGGATTAAAAGAACGAGAAACGAGCTTAAAACGGACCAAATTGGGCCAAGAGAGAAATCAACACGGCCTAGCCCAAAGACCACACGACCGTGCTTCATTAAAAGTCTGAACACAGCCTGACCACGATTCACACGGGCATGTGCCATTGCCATGTCCCTGTCGCTGGAAAGAGAAATTTCATTCGAGAAAGGATATTTGGAGGCAAAGAAACACATTCCAAAGCCTATTCAAACACCCTATTAGGAATTCTACTTGAATTAGGATACTAAGGGGCCAAGTAAGGCATCACAAAGTCTATATAAACACCCAAGAGGGCAACTTGAAAGGGGAGTTCGGCAGAAGCCGAAAGCGTCAAAGCTAGGCCAAAGAGCCAAGCCGGAAAGGTCAGAGTTGAGGGAATCGCTCGAAGATAGCCAGTTGATCCATCCTAAGAAGCCGAAATTATGCTCAAGACGGCGGATTTCTCCTTCAATTCCTTCAGGGGGTTTTAGGGATTTCTTATGTTTTGTTTTATCTTTTCTCTTGAGATGTTTTCTTTATTTGTCATGAACTAAACCCTTCAGATACCTGAAGGGGATGAAACCTAGATGAACCTTGTTATTTGATTTCTGAATTATATGATAATTACTTAGTTTGTTCTTAATTATGTTGCTTAATCCAAATCTGATGTGCTTAGGTGGAGGAGGAATAGACCCTGCTTAAGAGTAGATCTAACATAATTAAGCGGAGTTGATCGAACGCCTAGATATAGGGTTACGAAATTTTGCCAGATTAGGGTGAAACCTAATATGGGAATCCATTGATCAATTTACTGCTATTCTAGAGGGTTATTATAAGAGAACGAGAGTTCCACTAATTAACCTAGGGTTAGACGTTATTCGCCTCGATTTAATATAGGTTAGGGAGTCGTACGGATCAAGCTAAGTAAAAGAAATCATATGGTTCAATGGTAAATGACAAGTGAAGTCTAGCTGGATTCTTCCTAAGGGTATCGTCGTGATCAACTGAGTTTTTCCTTCAAGTTATTTCCCAATTCATTCTTTTTGTCTTGTGTCTTTAGCTTAGTAGTCGTTAATTTAGATTAAAGCAACTTCACTATATCTTTACGGCTAAATAATAAAAAGAAAGTTAGTATTAGTACTTTTAGTTCCTTTGGGTTTGACAATCCGGTCTTGCCTAAGCTATACTACTGTTGGATAGGTACACTTGCATTTAATCGTTGTTAGAGTTAGTTTCCAAGTTTGATCATTCGTTTTATAAATTTTAAAGCTCTGATTTCAGCGATCAAGTTTTTGGCGCCGTTGCCGGGGAACTAAAATATTAAGAAAGCTTAATTTTTATTACTTTAGCCATTTTTTATTTTATTATTGCAATTTTTTTTATTTGTTTTATTTTTACTTTGCTAATTTTTCATTGCTTTGACAGGTAATTTTAGTTTAGAGGAGATGGCACTAAATAACTATCAGCTGCAAGTTATGAGGACAACGCCAACAAAAGCCACCAGTGTCTCCAACCTCGACGTGGTCACCAGGTTATCTAACCAGCTAGAGATGATGAATAAAAAGATTGGTGGTTTATATAGTTCCTCGCAAGTACACTCAGTAATGCAATATGACTCGAATCTAGGAGTAGTGGTGAATCTTGAGTACCCACCCTATGATATGGCATGGAAAACGAGCAAGCTCACTATACGGGTAACTATTCTAGACCACAAAATAATTTTTATAATGACACTTATAACGCGGGTTGGAGTTACCATCCTAATTTCTCGTGGGATGATCAAAATATCCAAAGATTGGAACTTCCTCTAAACTTTCAACAACCACCTCACCAACAGGAAGAGGAGTCGCACCTTGAAGAGATGCTGACAAAATTTTCGACAGACACAGAAAAACGTTTCCAAGAAACTGAGAGAACAATCAAAAGCAGCGAGAGCCGAATCGTGGAAATTACTAAGTCAGTCAAGGAAGTCACTAACGCAGTCGAACAACTTGCAAAGCTGATGACAGAACGACCACAAGGGCGTCTACCTAGTAACACGGAGATTAACCCTAAGAAGCAAAATCAAGCCATCACCGCTCAGGACAGTAAAGGGTTAGATGAACCCAATGCAATACCAGAAACAAGGTAGACGAAGGTAAAACAGAGGTAACACAAGAAAAGCCAAAACCGGTAATCAAAGAGTACCAACCTTGCTTACCTTATCCCGAAGCAATGAAAAGAGACGATTCAGAAGAACAATTCAGTAAGTTTCTTAAACTTTTAAAGAAATTACATATTAACTTACCTCTTCTTGAAGCTCTTTTTTAGATGTCAGACTCGAGGAAATTTTTAAGATAGCTCTTGACAAAAAAACACAAATTAAACGAGGAGCACCATGTGGAATTAAACGCAGCATGCTCAGCAATGTTACAGAACAGACTACCGCAGAAGCAAAAAGACACAGGGAGTTTTACAATTCCATGTTTAATTGGTAGTTTATCTATTGATGATGCTTTAGCTGATTTAGGGGCAAGCATAAATGTTATGCCTTATAAAATGTTTAAACAACTAGGTCTAGGGAAACCCAGACAAACTAGGATAAGCATTTAGTAAACTGATAAAACTATCAAAATTCCTAGGGGTATAATAGAAAATGTTCTAATCAAAATTGATAAATTCATATTCCCAGTAGATTTTGTTGTCTTAGACATGAATGAAGACAATTTGATTCCTTTAATTTTAGGAAAACCCTTTCTAGCAACTGCTAGGACTAAAATTGATGTTGGTACAGGAGAACTCATTCTTCGTATAGGTGACGAATCAATTAGTCTACAAGCTTTTGACTCGGCCAGGACATCAAGTGATGAAGGTGAGAAAGTAGATTCAATTGATAATCAAATTGTTCAACTTTCACCACAGGAAACACCACAAGGCTACAAACCTGAGCCGAATCATGGGCCCCAAGCCGTACAAGCTCATAACAGTGAATTGTTAGACCCAAGGCAAGAACCTGTGGTAAGTGAAGGTAAGGTTGAGGTGTGCCATGATTTACCAAAACTGGTAATTACAAAATACCAACCTCGTGTGCCATATCCCGATGCAATAAAGAAAGACCACACAGAGGAAGAATTCAGTGAACTCACACTTCGTGTAGACGACGAAACAATCACTCTTCAAGCTCTTGACTCAGCTAGGACATCGAGTAATAAAGGTACAAACGTTAATTCTATTAATAATCATTTGGTTCAACCTTCTTTACAGGACGCATCACGAAATCACTTAGCTAAGCTAGATCTTAGACCTCGTGCCAACAAAGAAGAATTATATGAGGAGCGAAGCCTTAAGGTCGACAAACTAGAAAAGTGGAAAACACAATTTAAAGAAGAACCGGAACCACACGAAGTGAAACCAAAAGAAACCCCAGATGAGCTGATAAAAACAACAAATCACATCAAAACAGAGGATCAGGTATTGTTCAATAAGGAAGACCCTCGAACCACCAATTCAGACCTCAAGGCAAATGAAGAAATCACTTTTGAGATACTTAATGTCTTCCTATACAGCCCAGTCGAGGTAAGCAATCCCAAATTCAACACTTTTGAGGTAAAAACTACTCGACTTGAACTTTATATCCATAACCGAGTTGATTGCATGAGAAAAGATTTCCACCTCCTCAAACCACCATGATTGTGCATACAACAGGTAAAGTCTAGCTTAAGACTATAAACAAGCACTTCTCGGGAGGCAACCCGATCACTAACCCCATTTTTACATTTTTTTTATTTTTTATTTTTTTCTTCTTTTCTTTTTCCTTTTAGCACCTAACCATAAACTAACAAAAGAGCAGATTTCTAGGCCACACAGCCCTACACACGGGCATGCCCGTGGCCGTGTGGAAGCCAGGGGATGAACCATGGGCGTGCCAGTTGCCGTGCACGACATAGAAAAATTTCTTTTCCCAACACGGGTGGTGATAATAGTCCACGCCCGTGCCGACGCCCCATGCGAGGTTACTGACTCGTTAAGCACGGGCTAAACACGGTGGCGCCTTCCAACCGTGCCAACATTCTGACTTATCGAACACGGGAGGAGCATGCCCGTATTAAATGACCATGTAAAGAAAGGCACGGGCGTGCCACTATACCCATGGCCGTGCCCGAACACCCTGAACGCGCCCAAAATTTAAAATCCCAAAACACGGGCTACATCTCTATTTAAACCTCAATTTCTCTTTTTCTAGTTATCTTTCATTTTCCATTATTTATTTTTATTGTTATTTTAATTTTATTTTCATTTCATTATTTTTTTATTATTTATTTTTATTGTTATTTTAATTTTATTTTCATTTCATTATTTTTTTACTTTATTTTATTTTATTTTCTTCTTCTTATTCTTTATGATATCTAGATTTAGCTTAAGATACAATAAAATCAGACTGACTGCTTTGAGGATTCAATTTCAAACGGTTCGAGATGCTTCCCCACGTCCACCTCCAATCCTATCCGATTTCATTTCATTGACTTCACCAAAATTCAAGAAGTTTCACTTCTCTCCCCATCTTATGATTTTTATGATTATTTTGCTATCAACTATCTTTGTACATTGAGGGCAATGTACATCTTAAGTGCGGGGGGGGGGGGGGGGGGTTAACTATAGTATTATTTGAAAATCCCTGAATTATGCCTTGTTCAAAAGTAAAGTCTCTCATATTATGATTAGAATGAAATTTCCTATGATTTATGATCTTTGTTGATATGTTTTGGAGTAAGTCATTGATAATTGTGCATTGATGATTAAATTTGAAGGATACTAGGGAATCAAGCATGATAAGTTTATTTTTCAGAATTAAAATTTTCAGGTTGTCTACCTGAACCTGAATGATATCTTGAAGTTCGAAATTTACGAGGTTGACATCAAAAACCCATATTTCTGTGAGCTTTTGAGCCTTTTAGAGCATATATTCTTTTTTCGTGCTCATTTTTTTTTATTATGAGTGTGTCAACATTGAACTATTATTCTAGAACTTGCCTTGATTATACATGTCGAGACCACATCTATGTTTTGATATACAGAGATGATAAAGACACTTAGTATTTAACCCACTTACACCACTAAAAGGCCTACCTTCATAAATTAACCCCTAGTGAACCCCGTTTAATCCTAACAACCATTTCTGTTGACTCACCCACTAATTTTAACCCAAAACCCTTTGTATTTGTTATCACCATTCCTTTTTAACTACCCTTTTTGTCGAGATTTGATTTTGAATAGTTTCCTAACTATGTTCTATATTTCAATTGTAAAAGTTCTTCTTATTATTATAATAGTTTGTTCTTAAATAAAAAAACTGAAGTATATTCATTATTAGTTAGGTGAGCTTATGCATGTAAATTTCAAGTCTTGAAGAAAAAGCTCGTATTAGAGTATTAGTATTACAAATTTTCATTTGATGCAAGTACTTATCATCAGTTCCTGTTTCTAGTTAGGTAATTTGTCAGGTCAATCTCGATTCTAACCTTCTAATTCAGCCTTTATCCATACCCTTAACCTAAGCCCCGTTATAACCCTGCTAAGGACTTTTTGATTTGTGTATCATCTCATTTTATAGTGGTGGAGATTTGATTTTCATGCAAGCATATGGGATTAACTTTTCATGTTTGACTTATTGAGTGCTTAATTTTGAACCTTAAACACTTTGAGTGATTTCAGTGAATCTTAAGTGAGGATGTCAACTCTTGTCGATTTTGAATTAGAGGTAACCATTCAGGTAAAGGGAAATGCATGTTTTCAAGCTATAAATGTATGACTTTGATTGTTTGAATCTTTAGGACTCTTTGAATTGAATTATCCATGTATAAATTATCTATGAATTATGATGAGGCATTGTTGATAGGAATTATGAATTATGGAAAGTTCGTTTTAATTATAAGTTGAGAATTTTGCTTGAGGACAAGCAAAAGCTTAAGTGTGGGGTATTTGATAAACCATAATTATAACATATTTTAATCCCACATTTAGCTTGTTTTTGGATGACTTATCCCCAATTTATGTAAAAAGGTGCTCTTAATCCTTTCTTTTCATGTTTTATACTCAGGAAAGCACCCAAGGATGAAAAGAACGAGAAACGGGCTAAAACGGACCAAATTGGGCCAAGAAAAAAATCGACACGGCCGTGCTTCATGAATAGTCTGAACACGGCCTGGCCACGATTCACACGGGCGTGTGCCATCGCTGTGTCCCTGTCGTTGGAAAGAGAAATTTCATTCCGGAAAGGATACTTGGAGGTAAAGAAACACATTCCAAAGCCTATTCAAACACCCTATTAGGAATTCTACTTGAATTAGGATACTAAGGGGCCAAGTAAGGCATTACAAAGTCTATATAAACACCTAAGAGGGCAACGTGAAAGGGGAGTTAGGCAGAAGCCGAAAGCGTCAAAGCTAGGCCAAAGAGCCAAGCCAGAAAGGTCAGAGTTGAGGGAATCGCTCGAAGATAGCCAGTTGATCCATCCCAAGAAGCCGGAATTATACTCAAGATGGCGGATTTCTCCTTCAATTCCTTCAGGGGGTTTTAGGGATTTCTTATGTTTTTTTTTATCTTTTCTCTTGAGATGTTTTCTTTATTTGTCATGAACTAAACCCTTCAGATACCTGAAGGGGATTAAACCTAGATGAATCTTGTTATTTGATTTCTAAATTATATGATAATTACTTAGTTTGTTCTTAATTACGTTGCTTAATCCAAATCTGATGTGCTTAGGTGGAGGAGGAATAGACCCTGCTTAAGAGTAAATCTAACATAATTAAGCGGAGTTGATCAAACGCCTAGAGATAGGGTTACGAGATTTTGCCGGATTAGGGTGAAAGCTAATATGGGAATCCATTGATCGATTTACTGCTATTCTAGGGGTTTATTATAAGAGAATGAGAGTTCCACTAATTAACCTAGGGTTAGATGTTATTCGCCTCGAGAGAGGGTTTAATATAGGTTAGGGAGTCGTACGGATCAAGCTAAGTAAAAGAAATCATATGGTTCAATGTTAAATGACAAATGAAGTCTAGGTGGATTCTTCCTAAGGGTATCGTCGTGATCAACTGAGTTTTTCCTTCAAGTTATTTCCCAATTCGTTCTTTTTGTCTTGTATCTTTAGCTTAGTAGTCGTTAATTTAGATTAAAGCAACTTCACTATATCTTTAAGGCTTAATAATAAAAAAGAAAGTTAGTATTACTACTTTTAGTTCCTTTAGGTTTGACAATCCGGTCTTGCCTAAGCTATACTACTGTTAGATAGGTACACTTGCCTTTAATCGTTGTCAGAGTTAGTTTCCAGGTTTGATCATTCGTTTTATAAATTTTAAGGATCTGATTTCAACGATCAGAGAGCATAGGAAGATGAAAAGAACGAGAAACAGGCCAAAAATGGAGAAAATGGGCCAAAGTAAGAAATCCACACGGCCTGGAGTTTGCCACACAGCCGTGCCACTTTAGCAGACTCGAACACGGTCTAGGGCTCGATTCACACGGGCGTGCCACACGGGCGTGTCCCTGCTTGACCTATTTTAATTCCACTCGGAAAGGGATACTTAAATGCAAAGAAAGACATTCCGAAAGCCTATATAAACACCCTAGAGGGCCACCTAAGAGGAGACGTTAGAGAGTTCAATAGAAGGCCTCTGTTAGGGCTTTTGACAGGAATGAAGCCAGAGAGAGCTGAAATTAGGGAATTACTCAAAGAAAGCCAGTTGATCCATCTCAGAAGCCGGAGTCACGCTCAAGATTGAGGATCTTCCCTTCAATTTCCTTCAGGGTTTTCTTTATGGTTTGTTATTGAATTTCTTCTGAGATGTATTCTTTCATAATTATGAACTAAACCTCTCAAATACCTGAGGGGGATGAAACCTAAGACAGATCTTGTTATTGTTTTCTGAACTGTATAATAAATACTTGATTTGTTCTTAATTATGTGTTCTTAATTCTTGCTTTAATATTTCAGGATATTGATTCAAGTATTGATGTGCTTATTCAGAGGAGCAAAAGACCCTGTTTAAGAGTATATCTAGTATTGTTAAGCTGAGTTGATCGCACTCCTAGAAATAGGACGGCAAAAATTTGTCGGATTAGGGTCAAACCTAATATGGGAGTCCATAGATCGATTTAATGCAACACTAGGGATTTTAATTAATCAACCTAGGGTTAGACGTTAGTAGCCTCGAAAGAGGTATTAATATAAATTAGGGAATCCAACGGATCACGTCAAGTGAATAAATCGTCTGGCTCAGAGTTAAATAACAAGTGAAGTCTAGGTGGATTCTTCCTCAGGTATTGTCTTAATCAACTAATTTTCCCAAAAGTATCTCCCCAATTCATTCTTTGTGTCTTAGCATCCTTAGTTTAGTAATTAGTTAGATAGATATCAATCCTTTTTATTTTAGGCTAGATAATAAAAAGAAAGTTAGTACTAGTACTTTTGGTTCCCTTGGGTTCGACATTCCGGCCTTGCCACTAAACTATACTATTGTTCGATAGGTGTGCTTGCCTTAATCATGGTGATAGTTTTTAGGCTCGATCATTCTTATTATAAATTTTAAAGCTTTCAGACCACCATCAAGAGTCGATAAATTTCTTTTTCTAGCTGATTTCATTGTCTTAGATTTTGAAGCAAACAAGGAAGTGTTGATCATCCTTGGGAGACCTTCCTTAGCCACGGGAAGAACGTTAATTGATGTTTAGAAAGCTGAACTCACCATGCGAGTTCAAGATGATCAAGTAACCTTTAACATTCTTAAAGAGATGAAATTTCCCGATCCGACAGAAGAGTGTTCAGTTATGGAAGAGATAGAAACCTTGGTTTCTATGGGGAGAAATTTTGAAGAAGATCCATTGGAGAAAGCCTTAGATATTGACCCTTTGGAGGATGAAGAAGGTGAAGAAAACATGGCATTGATGGAAGCTAATCTGAGAAATTTTATTCAATCCACATGGTTTGAACCATTGAAGTTGGAAGTTAGAGAATTTTTGCAACCCAAGTTGTCAATTGAAGAACCACCAAAACTCGAACTAAAGGTACTTCCTTCCATTTGAAATACATTTATTTAGGTGACTGTTCTACTTTGCCTGTGATTATTTCAGTAGAACTGACGAAAGATCAAGACGAGCAAGTAATTATTGTACTAAAGAAATTTAAGAAAGCATTTGGATGGACCATAGTTGATATTCGAGGTATAAGCCCTTCTTTTTGCATGCATAAAATCATTTTAGAAGAAGGTGAAAGAGCTCGAATTGATGGGCAAGGGAGTCTCAATCCTATTATGAAAGAAGATGTGAGAAATGAAGTGATCAAATGGTTAGATGCAAGAATCATCTGTCCTATTTCAGATAGTTCGTGGGTAAGTCTGGTGCAGTGTGTGTCAAAGAAAAGTTGAATCACAATTGTTGAAAATAAGTGTAACGAGTTAATTCCAATGAGAACTGTTACCGATTGGAGAATTTGTATTGATTACAGAAAGTTGAACAAAGCCACTCGGAGGGACCATTTTCCGTTGCCTTTTATGGATCAGATGTTAGATCGACTGGCAGGTAATGAAATCTATTGTTTTTAGATGGATATTCGGGATATAACCAAATAGTTGTATCCCCAATAGACCAACATAAAAAGCCCTTTACTTGTCCATACGGTACGTTTTCTTTTAGGCGAATGCCTTTCGATTTATACAATGCACCTACAACTTTTCAACGATGCATTATGGCAATATTTACTGGTATGGTTGAAAATTTTGTTGAGATTTTCATGGATGATTTTTTATGTTTTTGGTAACACTTATGATATCTATTTGAGTAATTTGGCTAAGGTATTGAAGAGATGCGAAGAGACGAATCTTGTCCTTAATTGGGAAAAATGTCATTTTATTGTCAATGAATGGATTGTCTTAGGTCATAAGATCTCAAAGAAAGGAATTGAATTCGATAACGCAAAGGTGGACGTGACTGAAATATTACTAGCCCCAATGAATGTGAACGGAGTCAGAAGTTTCTTAGGCCATGCCGGTTTTTACCGAAGGTTTATCAAAGATTTCTCGAAAATTTCTAAACTATTGTTGTTGTTAGGGAAAGATACAGTGTTTGATTTCAACGATCTAAATAAGCGGTTAATCTCATCCCCAATAATCATTACACCTGATTGGAACTCACCTTTTGAGATGATGTGTGATGCAAGTGACTATGTTGTTTGAGCTGTGATGGGTCAAAGAGAAACAAAGTGTTTCACCCTATTTACTTTGCAAGTAGAACTTTGACAGGAGTCCAACTCAATTATACGGTAACCGAAAAGGAACTATTCGCTATAGTTTTTGCTTTTGACAAATTCCGCTCATATCTTATAGGTACCAAAGTTACAGTATTTACTGACCACGAGGCCATTAAATACTTGCTCACGAAGAAAGATACAAAACCAAGGCTAATTCGTTGGATACTTTTACTCTAAGAACTTGACCTTGAGATCCAAGATAGAAAAGGTGTCGAAAATTAAATAGTTGATCATTTGTTGAGGTTGGAGCAAGATGAGGTAACTCAGTCATGTGTGCCTATCAACGAGAATTTCCCAGGTGAACACTTATTTCAGGTAAATCGAATTCATAAAATACCCTGGTTTGCTGATTTTCCAATTATCTTGCATGTGGAATAATTCGTGGAGAAATGACATACCAACAAAAGAAAAAATTCCTTAATGATAGCCTGTATTATCTTTGGGAGGATATGCTTTTGTTTAAATAATGTGCAGATAATATAATCCGAAAGTGTGTAGCTGAAAGTGAGATTGCTGAGATCTTGTATCATTGCCATTCATCTCCAAGTGGGGGACACTTTGGTGGTTCACGTACTGTAGCAAAGATTTTGCAAGCAGGTTTCTTTTGGCCTACACTATGTAAAGATGCTTATGCTTATGTGAAGAACTGTGATAAATGCCAAAGGACCGGAAATATATCAAGGAGGAATAAGATGCCCTTGACAAACATTTTGGAGATTGGATTGTTCGACGTATAGGGAATTGACTTCTTAGGGCCATTTCCTTCTTCGTATGGGAACAAATACATCTTAGTTGCTATGGACTATGTATCCAAGTGGGTTGAAGCTGAAGCATACCCTACAAATGATGCTAAGGTAGTCATGCGATTCCTACATAAGCATGTGTTTGCATGATTTGGGACACTAAGAGCTATTATTAGTGATGAAGGTTCTCACTTTGTGAACAAATGGCTTAAGTGGTTGCTTGACAAATATGATGTGAAGCACATGATTGCTACTGCTTATCACCCCAGTCTAATAGGCAAGGTGAAAGAGTGAATCGCAAAATCAAAGGTATCCTTGAAAAGGTAGTACTCCCTAGCAGAAAATATTGGTCTTGAAAGCTCGATGACGCATTATGGGCCTATCGAATAGCATTTAAGACACCGTTAAGAATGACTCCTTATCGGTTAGTCTTTTGAAAGGCATGTCATTTGCCATTAGAGTTTGAGAATAAAGCTCACTGGGCTTTGAAGCAGTCGAACTTTGATCTTAAGCAAGCCGATGAGAGAAGGATGTTACAACTTGATGAGCTGGAAGAGTTGAGATTGTTTTCCTATGAGAATGCCAAAATGTGTAAAGAAAGATCAAAGAGATGGCATGATAGTCATATACAACCTCGCGAGTTTAAAAAAGGTCTAAAGGTTTTGTGATTTAATTCATGGTTGAAGTTATTTCTTGGAAAGCTTAAATCCCGATCTACCGAGTTTATCCTTATGGATCTATTAAATTATACAACAATTACGAAGGTTCGTTTAAAGTTAATGGTCAACATCTCAAACACTACTGGGATGGTGAAGTTGAGCGAGTTGAATCCTCGTTCAAATTAACAGACCCTTAATTTTTCATGAACTCATTTTGTAAATAAATAATTAAAATTTATTTTCTTAACTTATTACATTTAATTAATTTTGTCTAAGGAGATTGGAACTTAAGCGGGACCGTTGTGACCCCTCCAACCTTTCCTGGAATTAATTTAATGTAATTTGTTAAGAAGAAATTTTCTAATTAAGATTTAAAATTTTTAAGTTTCATTTGTTCTATTTAAATTTTAAATTTTTATGTTAATAAAGGGGGTCAAATTTGGCCCAAGTACTAATCAGTTTTTTTAGTAAGATACAGTCTGAGTTTGAGGCCTCAGATAGCAAAAAAGAGGGAAAAATCCATGCCTTGCCGTCACACCCATTGCTTTCTGCCCAAGTAACCCTAATGTAGCTAAATTTTTGCTACATGTTGCCCTAATTTTCCCTATATAAGCCCCTCTCCATTTTACTAATTTTTATATCCCTTAAAGCAATTTGCTTACACACTAAAAATCCCTAAGTCTCCCTTTTGTGCCGTCAACCTTAAATCCCGAAAGAAACCCTAGTTCTCTTACCTTTTTGCCAAAATTCCCTATTGTCACCGCAAAGAGATTGCCGAAGCACCGCCGTTACTGTCGCACACCATTGTCGCTGCCGCACCCCACCGTTGCTGTCGCACATCGTCTTCACTGCCGCACCATCCTTGTCGTCGCAAGATTTTTGCCATAGCAAGTTCTACCCTCTTTGCCAATTTCTCTTTTCTCTCTTGTGCAAAAACTTTTCCGAATTTTTGGGAAAAGATACCATGTCTTGCAAAGAACCAGATCTTCAAAGACTACTCCTGAAAACCCGATTTTGATCGATGAATAAGTGAAAGAGAGATTTGATTCAATCTTCAAGCATCAACATATGATGCTGGAAAAAGGTTTTGACTTGAAGAGTAATGATTTGATGGTTGTTCCTATACCGATTTGAAAGAAAATGAATGCTCTCAAGTGGGAACGATTTTGTGATGCTTGTTCACTTCTCGATGATGAACTAGTTCGAGAATTCTATGCTAGTTTGACTATGCAAGATGCTACTACAGTCATCGTTTGAAAGAAATAGGTACCTCTTACTTTTAAGTCCATCAATGATTTGTTTAATTTACTTGATGTTAAAGAAGATGTGTACTACCCTATGATGAACAATATCAATTAGGATTTTCTTCAACAAGTGCTTGATGTTGTGACAAATCTGGGATCCCAATAGATTATAAGAAAGTATGGGAGCCATTCTTGTCAAAGAGAATACTTAAAACCAGTAGCAAAAGCTCGTGTTAAAACACAAGAAAATCTGAAGGGGCGATATGTTCAAGGATGCATTACAAATTATGATCTTGAAAGATTAGTAGAGAGGGTGCATAAGCTGAATCAAGACGGACAAGAAGAGACAGCTGAGCCAGATATCGAGGAGTCAACAGATGGAACTAAAAATGAAGCTAATTTAGTTACAGGCACTGAAGAGGAAGAATCTGATAAGGAACTGAACATTCCTAAACCATGGGTTGAGCCAGAAGAAGAACCAGTCAAGCTAATTGTTGAACCTGAATATACAACTCCCATGCCGACTTCTGCAAGTACTTCAAGGAAATCAAAGTTGTCAATTTTGATGGATATGTACAAGTTCATGCACACTCAACAACAAACTTACTGGAAATATGCAAAAATTAGAGATGGCTCAATTCGAAATACTTTTAAGAATATCTCTAATGCTTTTGTTCCTTAGTTCCCAGATGCTATCTTTGAGACATGGACGGAAGATACTGACTATGCAAGTGAAGATGGAGCTAAAAAAGACAAGGGGAATGAGTCAGAAAAATAAAAGGGGGGATTCTTGTCTTGCTATCTATTTAATTATTTTTAGGTCCTTAGGAATTTATTTCTTTCGTAATTAGGATTTAATTTCTGCATAATAAAACATAGCAAGCGTGAACAAACTTAACACTTCTTTAGAAAGAATAAGACTAAGTGATGTGGTAATAGGAGTGAACATGTCTAGGATTGGGTTATTAAGGAAGACTTGGTATTTAAGCAGTCTTAATGACTCACCTCTCTTTCTTTACAACCCTTCCTGGTGTTTTGTTTTCTTTCATTACTTTGTTCTTGCAATGAGGACATTGCTTTTTTTAAAGGGGAGTAAGGCGAATAAATTGCTTAAACTTTTAAATTTTTCAACTATGTTTCAATCATTTCTTTCATAAGTATGTTTTAATAAACGAATGTTTAGAGATATTTTTTGTTACTGAGATAGTTTGTATGCAAGTATGACTGATGATTTTATCTAAGTGAAAGTATGTTATTATGAAGAATACAATGCTTGTATAATCTTAGCCTTAGTAATGTTTGTCATGAAAACTTAGTTTCTTTTGAGATTAGACATGCATGAAGGGTTATATCTTTAGAATTGACTTAGTAACTTTCTTGAGGTAAAATCCTAGGGGACATAAAAATCTAAAATGATATAGGCACTATTTCTTTGGACCGTTTGAGGCTTTTCAAGCCAACCCTATGATATTAGACCCTTGAAACTATAATTTTGAACTTAAAGGCCTGTTTTTTGCAATGAAGCTACATTATAAGCCAATTACCATCTTTTTAAAGTTATCCTAATTTTTTGCACCTATCTTAACTAAAGTTGTCTTGGGAATCAACATTTGAGGAAATTTTCATAAAAATGTATGTGCTCATGCATAAAATAAATAAAAAAAAAGCGAAGAAATGTTTGCTTAGTCTCCCAAAAAAGGAAAAATATAAGAGCTTGAGTTCAAAATAAGTTTGGGGGTGTTCCAAAGGTTCACTTAAAGAAAGAGGTTGTATTATAAGAAAACCAAGACAAAGTTAAAGGTTAAGATAGTTTAAAACCAAAATGTCCCATATCATAAAATCCCTACCTTTAACTGAACCACATTACAACCTTATAAAAGACCTATTGATTTGATGATTATGTCACCTACACTAGTGGAGAGGAAGTCCTGAGTTCAACATATGAAGATCATAAATAAGCCTTGTGATTGTTTGCTTGATTCATAAGAAATTATGTTGAATAAAGAATGTTATCTATGCCTGTGACATACATGCAAACTGTGATTCATGTAGGCATATTTTGATGCTTAGTATAATCATAAGGAATGTTTGCATATGAATTACTTGTTAATAAAGAAAATCGATAAGCTTGAAGTTATTAATGCATGACTATGGGAGAAAGATTGATGTTACTTACACTGTAACACCCCCTACCCGTATCTTGTACCGAAATCGGGCATGAGGCATTACCGGACTCGACTCACTTGGTTATATAACTTTGGGTTAGCGAATTCAATTCCAAATTCAAGCATTTTCAATCTTACATCTAATTTTTTTATAATGGGCCAATAGGGCCCTGTACTAACCACCAAAAAATATCGAACATAAATCGGAAACTTTGACACGTTTAAAAAAATTATCACCTAAACAGGGGTCACACGCCCGTGGAATAGATGACACGCCCATGTATCATCTCACACGCCCGTGTTCAAAACTCGTGGTCGACACTGACTTGAGTCGCACGACATGGACACATGCCCATATGTCTGGACCGTGCTCGCCTCTAATTATTTCCCCACGGCCTGGGCACGCTTGTGTGCTTCAACCGTTTGACAATTCAAATTCCAATTTCAAGATGCAGACTTCACACGGCCTGGGCACACGTCCATGGCTTGAACATGTGTCACACTCGGCCTAGACAAACGCCCGTGTGCCTACCCATGCGGACAAGAACAAGGCTGTTTGCCAAGCTCTTTGCACCCCTATAACTTACACTACATGTACCCATTCAACATACTAATAAACGTCTCATAATTTCAATATGAACTTCCATAGATAATTTTTCAATTTCATAAATGATAAGGTGAGCCATCAACCATGGCAATATACAAAATAGTTATCTTAATAAAAGCCAATACATTTTGGCCAAAATGACAAAATAATCTAACTAGTCTAGCCCCTATACATGCCATGTACAAAATCGTTAAATCTAGGTATCCTAGGTGAGCTGATAGTTGGGCGATCTTCTGAATATCTTCGTATCTCGGCTTGGCTCTTAAACTCTATAAAACAAGGGAAAAAGAGAAGGGGGAGTAAGCTTTAAGCTTAGTAAGTTTACATGTAAACAATATAACCTTACAACATGTATTAAACAATTACATAGCATTATATACTAAGCAAGAAACAATCTACATTCATGATCATGCTTACTCATTTTCTCCATTCCCACATTCCCACCTTATCATAAGCATAATGCATACATTCATAACAGGTTCCCCTGCACTTAGCATCACAAAATCACATAATACAACACATCACTATCTCTAATTCCTTTGCTCATAGTTAAATTACTCGGTAGTTTCGAACTTAGCCCACCAACAGCCTTTATTAGGGTGGTATCACACATAGCCCACCAAAAAGATTTGTTACGGTGGTATCACACATAGCCCACCAAATAGAGAATATACGATGGTATCGCACATAGCTCGTCGTAATTAAGCAACAAGGTGGTATCGCACTTACCCCACCATCAAGTGTTGTCATTACACATTTATATGACTATTTCATAGTTCACACAGTAATTATTCAATGACTACAACATTTAATCCATTTGAACCACACATGTTATCAATCATGCCATACACTGATTAGTAACATAATGTTTACATAAATATGTGTTGTTTACACATAAACTTACCTCAGTGTAAAACGTTTTAACAAACGATTTAATCTGTCCCCTTGCCTTTTCCACGGTCAAGGTTGATTCCACGCTCTTCTTGATCTATAACAATGAAATTCATTCGTTTAGATCATTGTATGATCATAATACATCAAAATCTATACTTGGGCAAAAATGACCATTTTTCCCTTATACTATGGCAAAATTACGATTTTACCTCTAGGCTCTTAATTTATTTTTCAATAAACAAGTCTAGCTGAACATTTATTTCTCTTACAACTACTCACCATTCTCACCATTTCATGCATTTATGACACAAATTCATTCTTTGCATTTAAGTCCTATTTAGGTGTTCTCATGCAAACACCTTTCACAAAAGTTGTTCCTCATCTCTTTAACATTCATTTTTTTTAATAAAAACTCAGTTAACAACATAAATAATCTCATGGAAAGCCCTTAGACTTCCCACCATAATGCAATTTAGTCCCCTCATTAGCTAGCTTAAGCTTTGGGGGTTCCAAAAACACAAAAATCACCAAGAAAGACCTCTAAAATAACTTACATGTAGGGAGATAACTTGGCAGAAATTTTAAAGCATTCAAAACCCCTCTAAGCTTGAAATTTTTGATGGAGGTGAAGAGTGAATAGTGAAAGATGATATCTTTCCTTTTTAGCATTTTTTTATTCATCTTTTATCACCTAATGTCACCAAATTTTACTAAAATTAATGCTCTTGTCCCCCTAGCTTCCTATGGCCGGCCAACACTCTCAATATGGCCTATAATTACACTTTCAGGACCTTCAATTTCATATTCTATGGCTAATAGACACCTCTACCTTGTAAATTAAAACTTTCGCACTTTATGCGATTTAGTCCTTTTTCGCAATTATGCAATCAATCGTTAAAATTAAGGTACAAAAATTCTCATGCATCCTTATAAACATGTTGCGACACATAAAATAATATCAAAATAATTTTCCCTAACCTCAGATTAGTGGTCTTGAGACCACTGTTTCGACTAGCCCCAAAATCGGGCTGTTACAACTCTCCCCCTCTTGAGAGATTTTCGTCCTCGAAAATCTTACCGGTAAAGAGGTTTGGATATTGCTCTCTCATGGCTTCCTCTGGTTCCCACGTAGCCTCTTCTACATCGTGTTTTTGTCACAACACTTTTACTAAGGCTATGTCTTTATTCCTCAACTGTTTCACTTCTAGAGCCAAGATTTTAATCGGCTCTTTCTCATATGTCATATCCGGTCGTATCTCAATTTCTGTTGGAGGAATCACATGCGAAGGATCGGAGCAATAACGCCTTAACATTGATACATGGAACACATTGTGAATTTTCTCTAACTCTACCGGCAAAGCCAACTGATATGCCACTAGTCCAATCCTTTCGGTAATCTCATACGACCCTATAAATCTCAGACTCAATTTACCTTTTCGACCAAATCTCAATATTTTCTTCCACGGCGACACTTTCAAAAATACCTTGTCACCCACTTGAAACTCAGTTTCTTTTCTTTCCAAATCTACGTACGACTTTTGTTGGTCCGAAGCAGCCTTCAGACTATCCCGGATCACTTTCACTTTCTCCTCAGTCTCTTTAACTAAATCAACCTCATGAATTTGCTTCTCACTCAGCTCGGTCCATTACAAGGGAGTCCGACACTTACGACCATATAAAGCTTTATATGTTGCCATCCGTATGCTCGATTGATAACTGTTATTGTAAGCAAATTCGACCAAGGGTAAATATCTTTCCCAACAAGCTTCGAACTCCAACACACAGCATCGGAGCATATCCTCAAGAACTTGGATTACTCTCTCAGACTAACCGTCAGTTTGAGGATGAAATGGAGTACTAAAATTCAACCTTGTACCCAAGGCCTTCTGTAACTTCTTCCAAAACCTAGAAGTAAATCTCAGGTCTCTGTCCGAGATAATAGATACAGGCACTCCATGTAATCTTACTACCTCTGCAATATACAACTCCATGTAATCTTATAATAGATACGTGTTGCCTCCCTCTCTTTGCTAATACCCGATTGATGTAGTCATCTGAGGGTTCACTTCCCTGGACCTCTTTGATTGAGCTTGGTATGATTTGCTCATCGGCCTCTTCCTTGCATCCTGAGCCTCACTCAGGGCTTTCCTCTTTTCCTTATTCAAATCTTCGGCCTTACTAGCCCTATCTACCAATACCATAAATTCTTTTAGCTCTAAAATCCCGACTAAGAGTCTGACATCCTCATTCAACCCATCTTCAAATCTCTTGCATAAGATAGCTTCTGTGGATACACATTCTTGCGCATATTTGCTGAGCCTAACAAATTCGCGCTCATATTCCGCCACTGTCATTTTTCAATGCTTTAACTCATGGAATTCCTTCCGTTTCCGGTCTACAAACTGTTGACTTATATACTTCTTTCGAAACTCTTCCAAAAAGAAGTCCCACGTTACCCTCTATTTAGGAACCAATGATGTCAACGTTTTCCACCAATGGTATGCCGAGTCCCTCAGCAAGGACACATTGCATTTTAAGCTCTCCTCAAGTGTACAGGAGGGTTCATCAAAAACCTTCATTGAGTTCTCAAGCCAGAACTCCGCTCGCTCAGGGTCATCATCTATATTAGCTCAAAAATCCTCAGCCCCTTGCTTTCGAATTTTGTCTACCGGGGGCTTAGTTGTCCTTACCATTTCTATACCTTGGGAGCCACAAGAACTGGCTAAGGTATAGGTGGGGGTCGAGGAGGTTGAGTATTGGGGTTTGCTCTTACATACTCGGTGTACCAGTTACACATCACTTGGAGAAAGGCGTCCCAAGCCTCTTCTCCTTGACCCCTAGTCTCGGGGCTACTCTGCACAGGCGCGGTCCCTTGCTCAGAAGCCGACGCATTACTAGCTATGTCATCAGCAGCCGATTGATCGGGATCCATATACTACATAAAACAAGTTTAAAATCATCAGAAGCCACCACATTATCATCATACGCTTATGGCATGTATAGCTAGACTCCTACTCACGCTACGGTAGTCCTAGAATTGACTAAACCATAGCTCTGATACCACTAAATGTAACACTCACTACCCGTATCTTGTACTGAAATCGGGCACGAGGCATTACCGGACTCGACTCACTTGGTCATATAACTTTGGGTTAGCGAATTCTATTCCAAATTCAAGCATTTTCAATCTTACATCTAATTTTTTTATAATGGGCCTATAGGGCCCTGTACTAACCACCAAAAAATAGCGGACATAAATCGGAAACTTTGACACGTTTAAAAAAATTGTCACCTAAACAGGGGTCACACGCCCGTGTTCAACGCCCGTGGTCAACACTGACTTGAGTCGCACGACCTGGACACACGCCCATATGGATGGACTGTGGTCGCCTCTGATTATTTCCCCACGGCCTAGGCACGCCCGTGTGCTTCAACCGTGTGACAATTCAAATTCCAATTTCAAGATACAGACTTCACACGGCCTGGGCACACGCCCATGGCTTGATCGTGTGTCACACACGGCCTAGACACACGCCTGTGTGCCTACCCATACGGACAAGAACAAGGCTGTTTGCCAAGCTCTTTGCACCCCTATAACTTACACTAATGTACCCATTCAACATACTAATAAACGTCTCATAATTTCAATATGAATTTCCATAGATAATTTTGCAATTTCATAAATGATAAGGTGAGCCACCAACCATGGCAATATACAAAATAGTTATCTTAATAAGAGCCAATGCATTTTGGCCAAAATGACAAAATAATCTAACTAGTCTAGCCCCTATACGTGCCATGTACAAAGTCGTTAAATCTAGGTATCCTAGGTGAGCTGATAGTGTGGGCAATCTTCTGAATATCTTCGTATCTCGGCTTGGCTCTTAAACTCTATAAAACAAGGGAAAAAGAGAAGAGGGAGTAAGCTTTAAGCTTCGTAAGTTTACATGTAAACAATATAACCTTACAACATGTATTAAACAATTACATAGCATTATATACTAAGTAAGAAACAATCTACATTCATGATCATGCTTACTCATTTTCTCCATTCCCACATTCCCACCATATCATAAGCATAATGCATACATTCATAACAAGTTCCCCTGCACTTAGCATCACAAAATCACATAATACAACACATCACTATCTCTAATTCCTTTGCTCATAGTTAAATTACTCGGTGGTTTCGCACTTAGCCCACCAACAGCCTTTATTAGGGTGGTATCGCACATAGCCCACCAAAAAGATTACTTACGGCGGTATCGCACATAGCCCACCAAATAGAGAATAGACAATGGTATCGCACATAGCCCGTCGTAATTAAGCAACAAGGTGGTATCGCACTTACCCCACCATCAAGTGTTGTCATTACACATTTATATGACTATTTTATAGTTCACACAGTAATTATTCAATGACTACCACATTCAATCCATTTGAACCACACATGTTCTCAATCATGCCATCCACTAATTAGTAACATAATGTTTACATAAATATGCATTGTTTACACATAAACTTACCTCGGTGTAAAACGTTTTAACAAATGATTTAATCCGTCCCCTTGCCTTTTCCACGGTCAAGCTTTGATTCCACGATCTTCTTGATCTATAATAATGAAATTCATTCGTTCAGATCATTCTATGATCATAATACATCAAAATCTATACTTGGGCAAAAATGACCATTTTGCCCTTGTACTATGGCAAAATTACAATTTTGCCCTTAGGCTCGTAATTTATTTTTCAACATATTTTCTCAATAAACAAGTCTAGCTGAACATTTATTTCTATTAAAACTACTCACCATTCTCACCATTTCATGCATTTATGACACAAATTCATTCTTTGCATTTAAGTCCTATTTAAGGTGTTTTCATGCAAACACCTTTCACAAAAGTTGTTTTCATCTCTCTAACATTCATTTTCTTTAATAAAAACTCAGTGAACAACATAAATACTCTCATGGAAAGTCCTTAGACTTCCCACCATAATGCAATTTAGTCCCCTCATTAGCTAGCTTAAGCTTTGGGGGTTCCAAAAACACAAAAATGGCCAAGAAAGACCTCTAAAATAACTTACTTGTAGCTAGATAACTTGGCTGAAATTTTAAAGCATTCAAAACCCCTCTAAGCTTGAAATTTTCAGTAGAGGTGAAGAGTGAATAGTGAAAGATGATATCTTTCCTTTTTAGCATTTTTTTATTCATCTTTTATCACTTAATGTCACCAAATTTGACTAAAATTAATGCTCTTGTCCCTCTAGCTTCCTATGGCCGGCCAACACTCTCAATATGGCCTAATTACACTTTAAGGACCTTGAATTTAGTATTCAATGGCTATTAGACACCTCTACCTTGTAAATTAGAACTTTCGCACTTTATGCGATTTAGTCCATTTTCGCAATTATGCAATCAATCGTTAAAATTAAGGTACCAAAATTCTCATGCATCCCTATAAACATGTTATGACACATAAAGTAATATCAAAATAATTTTCCTCAACCTCGGATTAGTGGTCTCGAGACCACTGTTCCGACTAGCCCCATAACCGGGCTGTTACACAATTAGCAATTTTGCCTTAGCAAGACCTTTTGCTGTGCATAAACATTACTCGGGACGAGCAATGATTTAAATTTGGGGGTGTGTAAACGGAAAAATATATAGGATTTTTCCTATGTAATTTATCACCTTTTTACTTAAATCCGTTGGTAAAACTAAGTAATTGTTTAATGAATTAATGAAATATGTGAAAATATGAAATTAGGACATAGAAATTATTAAAATGTGATTTTATGATTTATTATATAGTTTTCATGCAATAAATGGCTTATTTTATATTAATTTAAATATATTATATTTTTTAAGACGTAAAGTGGGCCATGCATGATTAAATTAAATAATAAAATATAAAATTATATTTAATATTTTATTTTAAAATATTTCATTAATAATTTGGTTTTTAATTAATTAATTAAATTGGATAAATTTTATTCTTTGGTCCTCTAACTTCTTGATTTATTCTAGACAGGTTTGATAGCTTTGCTCGATTACAAAACCATCCAAATTGGAGACCAAGTGAACCCAATATTCGGCTACACATGGCTGTCCATTTAAACCATTCTCTGGTTTAATTACACAAGGTCCTTGCAATGTTGAAGAAATTAGAGATTTGCCCGAAGATTTACGATTGACCGAGTTTCAGTCTTGAGTTGTGTGGAAGCCAAAATTGCTTAAAAATAAAGCAAAAATCAAATCAAAAGCCACTAAGCATGGCCAGGCACAATTTGAGGAGATTTGAAGAGGTTAACATCCACTATTTTTAGCAAACTATCCCCCTCTCCTCACCTATAAATAAGACCCTCTCATTCCCTCATTCATCATCCTTCAATCATTCCTTTTTCAATCTCATCATTCATCATTCCCTCTTCTCTCCAAATTCTCTTAGCCTTTCCCATTCCCATGCCTAGCATCATCTCTTTATAGAGATTTTAGCAATTAAGCCTCTTAAATAACCCTTGGTCGGTCACCTTGGAGAGCCATCAGCAAAGGAGCAAAGCAAAGGAACGAATGAGCCTCGTCAGTCAGAGACTTGGGTGACAGCCACTCTGAATTGGGTTTAATATTTCTTTTCATTAATTTAATCAAAAGATGTTTGCTATGTGTTCTTTGTTCTTGTTTACAACAATGTTAGCTTAATTTTATTTAAGCTAGGATGATTGCTTTGATTAAATAATATTTATTTGATTCATGTCTATAATGTTTGTGCCTCAATCGATCATGTTTTCAATTAAAATCAAGTCTGTATTTCGTTCATACGTGATTGAAATGCACCTGACTTAGTTAAGTGATCCTGACCAAACAATGGCTAATGGACACATAATTGAAATGTGCATGCTCAATTTAGATCCTGACCCGATTAAATTGTAGGTTGTATAGCAACTCTGACCAAGCTCTATTATCTGCATAGTTTTTAGATTTGTGTGATTAAACTGTTTCAAACCTGACACGTCCCTATTACCTTACACGAATGCTAATAAACCCTTAGTAAATAAGGCTTAGTCAAGGATTCCGAAAGGACCTAATGTGGTTTCCAAACTCATGAAAGATCAAGTTTTCATGGAATGTTTTTCTAAATGTTATTAAGCATGTTGATAATAAATTGAGTTTAATTAAAGTAACTGTCCCAGTTTATTTATGTTATAATTGTTGCAAATTGTGTTTAATTTTACTAAAATCTATTTCATTCATATAGTTTGCATACTTAAGATAATTTGCATTAGGGATCATTGCATTTAGTTTAATATATTTTAATCACCACTTCTCACTTCTCAACTATATTGTGTTTTTATTTACCAAATTATTAATATAATTTTACAAATTAAGTGACTTAGCACAAATACAATCCTTGTGGAGACGGTAACTCGATACTTACTTATTACTTGATAACAACTGTGTACACTTGCACAAACCTACGCGTTACGCAATACGTAGCCAAAGCTATTATAATCTCGCACATTAAGTGCCTTACATATCTGAAGCTATCTCGATCTCGCACATTAAGTGCCATATATAGCCGAAGCTATTCCGAATCGCACACTAAGTGCCATATATAGCCGAAGTTATCTCGAATCGCACACTAAGTGCCATATATATATATCCGAATCGTCGTCAAACATGACAATAGTCTCATATACACAATTTATGCAATATCAAAGCATTTAAAGCATAATTGTAACAATGCTTATTATATACGAACTTACCTCAGATGTTAAAACGGCGAATCGAGTCGATTAGTCGATAACTTTAGTTTTTCCCCGATCTAAATCTGAATTCCTCTTTTCTTGATCTAAATACATTCAAAATTAACTTATTTAACCAACTACTCATTCAATTTAGTCCAAAACCCACTTTAAAACACATTTACACTTTTGCCCCACATATTTCACATCTTTCACAATTTAGTCCTTATTTCATAAAATCACAAATTAGTGAATTTCCAAATATATCCATGCAATCCAAATTACCAATATGCCCCTAACAGCCCATAATTTTCATTTATTTCACGTTTTAACCACTAACTTTACACATTTCTCAATTTAATCCCTATTTTGCATGTTTACTGAAAATCACTTAACAAAACTTGTATATCTATCAACAAGCATTCAAAATCTATCAAGAAACTTTAAAACACATGCTTATTCATCAATGGCAACATCTAAAATCTTTAACAGTTTTACAAATTAGTCCATGTGCTAGCTTGACCTAGCTGCACCGATCTCAAAAACGTAGAAATCATTAAAAATGGAACAAAAACCGCACCTTAATGAGCAATTTAACAAAGGCCGAATGTAAAACCTAAAAGAATGGTTTTCTTCTCTTTATAACCGGTTGAAGATGATGATATTAGGTGATGGTTTCATTTTTTTATTTATTTTAACTTAATTTACCAAATTACATTTTTAACCTTAATTAATAAACATATAATTGTAACACCCCTAACCCGTAATCATCGCTGATTTAGGGTTAAAGGCGTTACCAGAAAATTAAAATCTCTGGCTGACATTTCATAGCCAAATCTGACAAATCACATCAAAGAGTCTCTTTAATAGGTCAACCAGACCTTAACATACTTTAGAATAGGGCCAGGACTAAACCAAACACATACAGAAATTCTCAGAAATTTAAAAATTTTTCTAAGCTACAGAGGTCACACGCCCGTGTGGGCAGGCCGTGTGCCTCCCACGGCCTCAGACACGCCCGTGTGTCTAAGCTGTGTCAAAACAGGACATACATACTGACTTGTCCACACGGCCACATAACACGCCCGTGTGTCCAGCCCGTGGTCAAGTCTGACTTGATTGAAATTCAACCACGAGGGACACGGTCGAGCACACGCCCGTGTGCTCGACCGTGTGGGCAATTGTAGGCCATTTTCAAGGCCAAATTGCCACCCACACTTCGGGTCATCCCTACAAGCACAATTAGGCATCAATCCAAGCATAATAGGCAACTAAATCATACCTAAATATTCATCATTTCTAACTACTTATGAGCTCAACAATCATACCAACTTATAAGACATTTAGCTAAACTTATTCACAAATATTTCTAAACATATCTCATCCACAACTTACCATTATTATGACAATTTCATTTGCCATGAAGCCATACCAAAACATGCATTATAGGATATGGCTAGTCATTCATAACACAACCATTTATCTAGCCATATCACATGGCTATGTACATATCTCAAACATATTCCCAAAATAACTAGCCTATACATGCCATATTTAGTTATGTACACATTCAAAAGTACCAAAATAAGTTTGAGTAGTGTGATGGCAATCCTTAACAATCCCCGAGCCTTCAGTAGCTTTGACGATCTGTAAAACAGAGTAATCATACACAAAGTAAGCTTTCAAAAGCTTAGTAAGCCGTATAAAAATAAACTTATCATAAAACCATTCATAAGCATAGCAATTTAAATTCATTATCATATCTTTATTTCAAGCACATAGATATCTTTTTGGCTCAATCTGTTTGCCATTGCTTACCAACACATCATATTTTAAGCATCTCTTTTGCTCATATCTCAAACATACATATATCTCAAATATTCCATTGTAACAATGCACATACTTACTCACTTTTCATGCTTATACAAAGCATACATATCAACGTACCTAAAACAGATATACAACTCACATAGTCATTCATCTCTCGAACTTTCCCGTTGAACCATTCAGAACTAAATAGGATACTCAGAATGCTCGGAATAGTCGTACAATGCCAACGTCCTAGACGTGGTCTTACATGTAACCAAATATCGATGCCACTGTCCCAGACAGGGTCTTACACGAATCAATAAGATGCTAATGTCCCGTACATCGTCTTACACATAAATCCCATATCGATGCCAACGTCCCAGACGTGGTCTTACATGATATCACATATCGAACACCTATGTCATGACATATATAATCCTACCTATTCCTAGGTTCATACGGGGCTTCTCGAACTTTGATATATTGTCGATACTATCTTGGATTTTAAACATTCATCATCTCATATACATTCATCATGATAAGTTTTCATATGAACATACATATATCAATGTAAATACATTTATTTGTATATAGACTTACCTCGAATTCAGATATCGAAAATGGACTCGACTACTCAATTACTTTCGATTTCCCGCGATCTAAGTCTATTTTCTTCGGTTCTTGATCTATACATATTCAAATTTAACTCATTTATTCACTAACTCATTCAATTAAATCCAAAACACCTATTTAGGCCAGTTTCTAAATTAGCCCTCATATTTTCACATTTTGACATTTTAGTCCTTATTTCACAAAATCACAAAATATACAAAATCTCATGATACCCATGCATAGCCAACT
Source organism: Gossypium australe (assembly GCA_005393395.2). Taxonomy (NCBI): domain Eukaryota; kingdom Viridiplantae; phylum Streptophyta; class Magnoliopsida; order Malvales; family Malvaceae; genus Gossypium; species Gossypium australe. The sequence continues at coordinate 45,219,876 of CM016619.1, forward strand.
TTTACTCATGCTCACCTAAGTCCATATATTTCATTTATTTCACAATTTAGTCCCTCAAAATATTATTTTCTTAATTAAGTCCAAATTACTCAAATTCACCAAAAATCTAAAGACAAACTATGTTAATCCATCACATATTTTTCATATTTCATCTTCAAACATAAAAAAATTCATGTGTTCATCAATGGCACATTTCAAAACTTTCATCAATTCACAAAATTGAAGCATGGGTTTTGAAGAACACGAAGCAATGATTACAAAAACATAGAAATTATCAAAAACTGAACAAAAACATACCTTGAATCAAACCAAAAGCTAGTCGGAAGCTAGCTTATTCTTTCCTTTCTTTTCTCTGATGTTTTTGGTCAAGAAGATGAGTAAAAATGGCCATTTCTAATGTTTTGTTTTGTTTTATTATCATTATTAATCAATTTACAACATTAACCTTTGTTAAACCATTATAAATTCCACTAACATATGACATTAATGTCCATCCATAATTCATATGGTCAAATTGCATTATAAGGACCCCACATTCATAAAGCCATGAAACTTAAGTGCTTTTAACATATAACATGCAAATTTTGCATCTTTCACAATTAAGTGCTTATGCCAAATTAAACACACAAATGAACAAATTATTTCACGAAACTTTCACACATGCTTAATCACATACTGCACACACAGAAAATAATATTAAAATATTTTTCTAACTTAGATTTGTGGTCTCGAAACCACTATTCTTACTAGGGTCTAAACCAGACTGTTACAATAAATCACTTAATGCTTGTCCATCTTTGTCCACTCACAATTAAAATGGTCTAATTACAATATAAGGACCTTAACTTTAAGGTTCTATAGCTATTAGACACCTTTAGCTATTAGAACTCAAGTTTTACGCTTTATGCGATTTAGTCCTTTTTTATCGAATTAACCAACCAAATGATAAAATTTATAAACTAAACTTTCACACAATCATATATTCATACTATAGACATTAAAATAATAATAAAATATTTTAACATCAGATTTGTGGTCCCAAAACCACTATTCTGATATGACTAAAAATGACCTGTTACAATATTACATGGTCGAATCGTAGTACAGAAAGACAACATGTATTAGTAGACGAACCTAAACATGTCCACAGTCTAATCGAAAATGAGCAAACCGATTAAAAGACTAATATGCCGTCTATCAAGTCCAATTGGGGAGATGCCTTGTCTTGGGCATCGAAATGGTTGAATCCTAGAAGATAAAGACATAGATGTGACTGATTGGACTAACAATTCATTGGACAAGACCCAGATAAAATAGGTCTTGAGTCTATTTATGGATTTATTTACTTGTGATGTTCATAGAGTGGCATACCTAAATCCTTAGTGGATGGCAAACTATGTATGTGTGACTCATACACTTTGATATAATAAAAGCCTGAGTTTAATAGACAAGGAACCGAAAACTAGTGCGTTGTGTGTGCGACTTTTATAGTATGTATCATCATTCACAATAGTGCAATTCATAGCCCAACACATGGGTAAATTATATTCTCTGATTAACATTACATGGTTGATGAAAAGTAAATGTGGCAATGGGTCATCGTCTTTCTGATGGATGAATTGATCACTATTTGATAGTGATTAACTTTTCATGAAGGAAGATGTAACAGTTACCATGACATAAAATAGGATCATATTGGGAGAATGAATATTATTCCAAAGAGATCAAGGATATCCTAAAAGGGTAACACACTTATGACAAGGTCATTGGACGAGTACTGAGTAATTGCTTTCATAATGGTATGTCGTTGGGGAGAGCTCAGTCACAATACTATAGTGGAATGACTTCGTGAATAAATGAGTTTATAATTAATAGGCGAAAAGTCGAAACTTAATTATAAATCCTTTGAGCCTCAACTACATATGTCCAATTGGTCTTTCTGCTAGCTTGTTGAAAATAGATATGAACTGTGTGTTTGAATAGAAATGAATGGAATCAATAGGAAAAGAGAAAGGAGAAACATTCAGGAATGATTATGGTTTTCTTCGAAAAAGAGAAATGAAATCATTTGGAAATGAATGTAGGTTAAAAAAATTGAAATTGAAATTGAAATGGAAATGAAAATGAAAATGGTTCATTTACAGTCCAATATGAATTACTTAAAAAAAATCAGAAGAATGGATTTATGTTTTTGGATTCTTTTGAACCGCAAAAATGAAAATAAACCATTTGGTTATAGTGAATATTTTGAGTTATGAAATATTAAACATATTTTCTCAAAATTTTACCAGGGGAAAATCATCAAAATTTTACAAGGTATAAAATCGTCAAAATTTTGTTGGGTGAAAATAGGGATGAGAAAGTTGTTTTATATACAAATATTAAAGTTTATTTTGAGAAATAGAAAAATTGAATCGGGTTGGATCACATTATAAAGTACTTGGTCAAAAAGCTTGAGTTTAAGAGATAAGGAACCAAAAACTGGTGCGTTGGGTGTACGATTTCTGTAGTATGTAGCGTAATTCAAAACAATGGAATTCATGGCCAAAAACATGGGTAAATGATATCTTCTAATTGGCATTACATGGTTGATGAAAAGTAAACATTGCCATGGGTCATCTATCTTTCTGATGTATGACTTGATCACTATTTAATAGTGATTGGATTTTTATGAAGGAAGATGTAATAATTATCATGAGATAAAATAGGATCATATTAGGAGAGCATATATTATCTTAAAGAGATCAAGGCTATCCTATGAGAGTAACACACTTATGACAAGGTCATTGGATGAGCACTAAGTAGTTGTTTTCGTAATGGTATGTTGTTGGGGAGAGCTCAATCACGATACTATAGTGGAATGACTTCGTGACTATATGGGTTTATAATTAATAGGTGAAAAGTCAGAACTTAAATATAAATCATTTAAGTCTCAACTACATATGTCCAATCGGTTCCTCTGCTAGCTCATTGAAACCATACATGAATTGTGTATTTGAATAGAAATTAACAGGATGAATAAGAAAAGATAAATGAGAAACATTCATGAATGATTATGGTTTTCTCCGAAATAGAGAAATGAAATTATTTGGAAATGAATCTAGGTTTCAAAAAATTGAAATGGACATGGAAATTAAAATGGAAATCGAAATTAAAATGGAAATGATCCATTTGCAATCCTATATGGATTACTTAAAAAATGACTAGAAGAATAAGTTTATGTTTTTGGACTGTTTTGAAGAGCGAAAATGAAAATAAATCATTTGATTATAGTGAATATGTTGAGTTGTAAAACATTAAACATATTTTCTCGAAATTTTACCAGGGAAAAATCGTCAAATTTTTACAAGGGATAAAATCGATAAAATTTTTATGGGGTAAAATACGGATGAGAAATTTTTTTATATATAAATACTAAAGTTTATTTTGAGAAATAGAAAAACTGAATTAGGTTTGATCACAATATACAGTACTGGGTCCAAAAAGCCTAGGAAGTACTATTAATTGGACCCAATGTGAGAGAGACCCAAAAACCCTCATGGACATGAAGGGGGTGGCAGCCCTAGTAGGAATAATATTTGTTGTCCTTCCTAGTCCTATTCTAAGTAGGATGTTGTTTTTCTATTTGAAATAAACCATTACAACTTAACAAGGGTTCTACTTTTTCTTCCTATAAATAGATGGCACCGGTAGAGCTATTAATACAACTTTGAGAGATTGTTATTCTGCGGAAAAATATAGAGAATTTATTCTAAACTATTATATATAGTTTTCCGGAATAACAATTCTACATAGAGAATTTTTATTTTCACCCCAAAAGGAGATAAAACATTTTCTAATTCTGTGTTTCTATTCAATTGGTTCAAGCCCACACTTGAAATAGTTCGTGGTATGAGAATAGTGTAGAATATCATTTGGTTAAAAGCTGGGAACAACGAATGTCCACTAAGTGAAAAACACTGGTATGGATTCGATTAAGTTTATTGCTATAAATATAAAAAAATTGCCTAGGTTTTCAAAATATTAATTTTCCGTTGTGTAAGAAAATCATTTTCAAACTGGGATTTTTCCAACACAGTCGATATCATTCCATTTCTTATTTAACCTTGATGCTTGAACATCGAAGTGTCCCCTCCACAAGGCTTGGAGCTTCGCACATCACTATTTGCATTCAGCATCCCCGTATGGTGGTGTCTTAACAGAATTCCAATCCCCTATTCATCCGCCCATGCCTCCAATTCATCATTTCTACCTTGATGCTTGAACATTATATTGTCCCCATCGCAAGGCTCGGAGCTTTGCACATAACGGTTTGCATAAGCAACACTATATGGCGGTATACATAATCACTTTTTCACAATCTAAACTTAATCTAACTCGATGATATTTCCCCTCCATACTACACAAAATATGTAAACACGCATTAGATGCAATTCATAAACATTTTATCATAGAGTACACTACTTTTCATACATACTGACACACTTGCAAATACTCATAAACCTACTCATCCATTCATAACAAGTATTCACAATCATAAGAGATCATACATTATTCTAGAATTTGAGAACTTAAACTCACCTTACATTCTTATCCTTAACAACTAAGCTTGTCCAAACGTTAGACCCTCATTTGTCCTTCCAGCTAAGAATGACACTACTTATCAGTTAAACTAAAGATGTTCAACCCTTAAAACCCAGAATCCATAATTATTAAGAAGCTTTGAAGAGTTCTTATTCTACTTATCTCTTCAATCTACAAGTATAGAAAGGTAAGGAAACTTACCTGTTCCTCAATTTCTCTATTACCAGACTTTAATTCACACGACTGCTGTGACATGTAGAGCTTCCTTCAGTTATATCCTATTCTTTTTCAGAGTGACTAAAGAAGATGCTGCAATAGAGAGGAAAATTTGTAAATAAAATTGAGCAGAATTTTGTTTCCCACACTCACCTATATATATACTCCATTGGCATGGTCTCCACAGACCAATACCACCAATCAATCCCAATCATTTTGTCTCGCACTATGGAACCGATCGGTTCTAATCTAACTAAACTAGGATTGAAATCTAACATTCTCAACCAGTTACTTAAGTTTGTAAATATCTCATTAGAGGCTGTAAATTTCTATTTCTTGACAATCGGCTCCCGAACTCTTCTTTGAGTTCGGGTCCTTAAGAGATTCGGGTGTGACAACTCCCCCACCCTTAAAGAAAATTTCATCCTCGAGATTTCCTTTCTTACCTAAATTTTCAAGGTGTGTTCCAAATTGGTTTCCCCTTTTCTTATATAATTACTTGCATACCTAAAGCTAGACACTTTCACCATTGCTAATTGTCTTAGCACTAATATGACATGAATTTACCTCACAGTTACATGTTCATTTTGAGCTTATTCCTCTCAAATGAGGGTTTTATCCTTACTAACTATATGGGGCGGATAATTGCTGAAGGATTTTTCTACAACTACTCTAGCGGACCCTTAGGTTGATATACATAATTTGTCGAGCATTCTCAGTTTTCTAGTTGTTAAAGGGTTTAGGAAAAACCCCTCAAGTAGCAAACATGTGTCAACCACTGGTTGGGTGACCTGAGCCTTTTTTGGATGTTTGATATTTAACTTCCTACAAATGTTTGGTCAATTAAAATTGTATTATATAGAGAAAAGGGATTCTTTTTTCTGGATTTTAGGTTTCTCTTCAACTTTGCTTATCGATTTAGTTCTTCTTCAAAACCCTTGACTATCTCTCTTCCTTTCCTCCTTTTCCTCTCCCACAGTTTCCTTCTCTTGATCTTATCACTCTAAGGCATAACCCACCTTCCGAGTGATTCTTCCTTAATCTTGTTCATCTTCTACAACCTACTACAACCTTGTCATGTCCCGTGCTAGGCCATCATTAGGAGGGAAAAGAAAAGACTACAATGATTTGAATTGGAAGGGTCAAGGTGGCAATAGGCCCTCTTCAGCATGCATGCACGGGTCATCCAACCAATGAGCCAAAACGCCCATTGAATCACCACTTTACAAATGTACGATTACTCGTAATGATATGTTCAAGCATTTATCATTCTGAGGAATCAGATTGCCTAATTTTGCATATGATTTTGAAATCGTGGAAGGAGATTGTCAGTTGAGTGGCTCCAGTGATGCGTTTATTCTCCCACGGTACTTATCGGAGGTAAGCTTCTATCTCCCTTTACATCGTTTATTTTGTAGGGTGCTAAACATCTATGCGATTGCACACGGGCAGCTTAATGGTCCTTACTGGTCGACTCTAGTAGGTTACTGCATTGGTTGTACTAAACTCTTTAAGCCTCCATTCTTTGGCATATTTAAGCATTTTTACCAACTAGAGGTCATTACCTAGAGGATCTATGCTGAAACAGTCTACTTCCGCACTTACGAGGGCCACGTGTCTATAATTTAAAATCCCTATTCAATTTTCCACTCAGACCTTCATAAGCTCATACATGTGAGAAAGAAGCTTGAAAGCAAATTTGGCTTCTCTACGAGGTGGTACATCCCTTACGAGTTTGTTTTTCTTCAGTGACAACCAATCATCTTTGACCTCTTTAGGTCACAGTATGACTGCTTAAGGTTAGGGCATCCTCTAAAGTTGGACAAACTCTAAACAGCAAGGAACATTTTTCGTAATTTTTAGAAGAGCAATGTCATAATGGCTCTAGATCGGCGAATTTGACATTGGGAGCGGGACCTCAAAGAGTCAAGCCTGTTAGTGAAGCATGGCCTTATGGGGCCTCTGATGAGTTAGCCCAGTCCTTAGTGAGGAGAAGAATGGATTTTTGCCTTCCCTCAAGTATACCTCTTTTACACTTATCTCCCTCAACACTTGGACTTGAGGGTGTTATTTCTAGCGAGACCCATACTAATCCTACTACTAACTCCTAATTTTTCATTTCAGGTTATTTATCTCCTCTTAAGTCTTTCTAACATCTTCCTCATACGGATGTGGGGGCACTTATGGAAAGTGCACAAAAAGCTACGGTGGCAGTTAACATTCAGACTCAAGTAGTTAGTTGTAATCGTAAGAGGCAAAGGCTAAAAGAAGAGTCCTCCAATGCCAGTGAAAAGAGTGAAACTAGTTTGGTCCATCGTAGACCCTGTAAAGAGCCCTCGATCTTAGAGAGGGAATCCCTCATCTCTCCCCTAGCCATCTCCATTCCTCCCACCAAGCCAGAAGGTAGTACAATCCCATCCCCACATCCATCGGTGTCTGTACTCGAGGCTCTAGTCTAGGTTACTACTAGTTCCACCTGGCATACTTCGCCAATTGGCATAATTGATTATACCATTTCTTCTAGTGAGTTACAAACCTTCTTCGTATGGAGAAGGCACATCGGTAAAGATTATTACCCCTTTTTCCCACCCTTAATTAAGAAAAAACAAGATAGGAACTTACCTCCGGAGCATAAGGAATTCGCCTACCCACCTTCTTGCTCTGATGGTATTCATAAGCCTACCATCGTTGAGCTAGCGGGTTCTTTTTCTATAATAGCTGCGGAGTTGGAAATTATGAGTTGGGCACTCCAACAGGCCTACAAAGAGTTTGAGGCTAGCCAGGCTAATTCTAAGAAAACCATCCATTTGGGAGAACCATCACTCTCTCAACTTTGCAAATCCTATGATGCCCTTGTTCTCCAAAATCACAAAATACTCAATCTGTCTCCATATAGGAAGCAAAATACCAAGCATCAGTAGCGTGAGAAAAAGAGTTAGAAGAAAAGGTCTACCATCTAAAGACTTTAGAGAAACAACACATTTTTGATAAAGAGCAAACAAAAAATAAGAGCAACGAGGCCTTGGAAAATTTTGTGGTGGATACCAAAAAAGGTATTGAGGTGCATTTCTCAGTTTTAAGGTCCAACATGATACTACCTTTTCAAGCAGCCATGAATCCCTTTGATCTATGCTACATGAATTTCAAACGCCTAAATCTCAAGAGGGTTGTATGGAGGAAATCTTAGAAGAAATAGAAAGACCCTGGCAAACTCTTTTATGATCATGATTCTGACACGTCCAACTTGGACTCCTCGAATTGTAACGCCTTAGAAAATGGAACCCCCGATGATGCCTCCACCACTTTTACTTAAGGGGAAACTAAAGTTGAGAAGAAGGAAAACACAGATGGCACGATTGACCCACCGACTACGGATAATGCTTAAACCTTTCTTGTATTTTTAACGATTTTCTATAGTAATGAAAACTTCTATCTTTTTCCTTCCTTCTATAATTAATCAATATACTTATCACCAATCTAAAAATGACCTGCCAACCTACACTTTTTCTTATCACACTTACTATCTTATAACAACTTTTAAGGAACTAGCCAAAGCTACTGTAACAAGTGTATAGGGCTTACTCCACAAGTCCATATATCTTGGTGATCAACTAAACCAAATCTCTGCTACCATTCAATTTTTAGCACCTTATACCCAACCCAATAGTCGGGTCTGGGTACCAGTTGCTATACTAACCCAAATGACTTTATCGAAACTTCTGTTTCTGATTTAATTACATACTTTAACAACTTAAATTTTGAAAATCTAACTACTTTTAAAACTCATACAAAACTGGTGAATAATTCTTAGAGCTTGGTTCCAACATCTATTTACAGTTTTTAGAGTAAGACTCGAAAATGGAAATAATAAACTTAAACCCTGAGGCAAGGCCTCTACAGATGCCCCTCTATATACATGAATAGATCCAGTGCTCCACTTGACTTTACCGGAGTCTAGCCTGGTCCCTCTTGATGCCTAAGTCTTTATCTATCCTGTATTCAAGTAACAATTTTATAAGTTCAAGAGAACGTAGCCAGATCTGTACCAAACTTTATGTAACATTACATGAATCTTTAAAAAACTAAAGTGTCTGGCTCATACATTAACTCCTTGATTTTCTTAGGAGAACTCTGCAAACTTAGTTGGTAATACCAACACCTTATTCATTCTAAGCTATTCATTGGCGGACATGGCCCATGATTTGGCCATAACCATGACTTCTCATTGGGGTCCCACCCTATTTAGGTTGATACACATCCCTAATACTCATATTCATTACTCCTATCTGGCGACGCTTAGCGTTTACCCAAACATGTGTCGCAACTATGATTCTTTACTAGAATGCAATCTCTTCCTAATATACTCCTTTCCTTGGAGAACGAACGACAGCAAAGCAGCACCACAGCATCCACTCTTTAAACCTGTCCCTCTTAGATGCTTCATTTGACATGTGGTGCCCTACCTAATATCTCCTACGCAGGTATTATGTGAAGGTTTCCACCTTTGGTGGATCCACAAGATTGTTTCCGTGTTTCATAGTAATGATGGACTCTTGTTTTTTAGTCTTCTCTAGCTGACTTAATCGATCATTTAACATTAAGCTAGCATTTCCTCCCATGAAGACCCTGGCCGGTCAACCCAATCTCTTGACTACCTATCTATCGACTTAAAATTTTAAAACTATAACTGCAACTTCCTTGGTAGACTCATTTTGTTGCATATTACGTATACCTAATTATCTAAGGAGCCTCTTTCTCTTTCAACCCTAATTGGGCTGAGATGTCACCTTAACCTCACTCATCATCACCTTTGGTGAATTCTCTCATTATTGCAATGGTCTATGTCCTTCAAACACAACTCATTCATTCTTTCATGTGATTTATCGCACTAATCACACCGCGCACTCTACTTTAAACCTTGGCTTCTCTCCTGGTGTACTGATATTTGTATTTCCCATGTGTAACCCCATGTTTTACGTCCTGATAGACTTCACCGTGTTTACTATCCTAACGGGATCCATATGCTTCCATAATCAAGCTATGGTCTTATAAAATATACCTTGTGTTTATTGGCATGTTGGACTATCCGGTGTTTATTGTCCTGGCGGACTATATTGGTTGCCATAGTCAAGCCATTGTCTTACATCGAAGTGTCCCCTCCGTAAGGCCTAGAGTTTCGCACATCACAGTTTGCATTCAACATCCTCATATGGCGATATCTTAATGGACATTCATTTACCTATTCATCAATTAATGCCTCTAATTTGCCATTTCTACTTTGATACTCGAACACTGCAGTGTCCCATCCGCAAGGCTCAGAGCTTCGCACATCACGGGTTGCATCAACAACACCATATGACGATATATAGAATCACATTTTCCCAATCCTAACTTAATCTAACAGATAATATTTTCGCTCTGTACACCACAATATATATTTATAAACATTTTATCATGGAGTATGCTACTTTTCAAGTATAAAGTCATAACCATTTCATACATACTAACACACTTACGAATACTTATAAACCTAGTCATCCATGCATAACAAGTATTCACAACAATTAGAGATCATACATAATTTCAAAAATTGAGTACAAAAGCTCACCTTGCCTTCTTATCCTTGAAAGCTTAGCTTGTCCAAACGCCATGGCCTCCTTTATCCTGACAAGTAAGTATGACAATCATTTATCGATTACCCTAAAAGTGGTTTACCTTTAAAACCCAGAATCCATAATTATTCAAAAGCTTTTAAGAGTTCTTACTCTTCTTCTCTCTTCAATCAACAAGTATAGAGAGGTAAGGAAACTTTCAAGTTCCTCAATTTCTCTACTAGCAGACTTTAATTTACATGACTGTTACAACATGCAAGGCTTTCTTTAGCTATATCTCATTCTTCTTTAGAGTGGCTGAAGAAGATGATGCTATAGAGAGGAAAATTTTTAAACAGAACTTAGAAGAATTTTATTTCTCAGACACACATATATATATACTCCGTTGCTACGTCTCCACAGACCAATATCACCACTCAATCCTAATCTTTTGTCTCTTACTATGGAACCAGCCGATTCCAGTCCAACTAAAACATGATTGAAATTTAATCATTCCCAACCAGCCACTTAGGTTTCTAAATATTTCATTAAAGCTCGCAAATTTCTATTTCTGTACACTTGGCTCCCCAACTCTTCTTTGAGTGTAGGTCCTTAAGAGATCTGGATGTGACAAATTTTGTTCTTTCAAATATTTATATATTAACTCTTTTGGAGCTTTGAAATAGTTTTTTACTACAAAAATATTTTTTTTTTATTGAAAAATATTTTTCACCTACACCAAACAAATAATAATAAAGGATGAAAGAGTGTTTGCTTCACACAATATAAACAATTTAATAATTTTTTAAAATTATAAATTATATTACTACATCATCAATTAAAATGATCTTCCAGCTCTCTTAAAATAATCATAACTTTAATACTTTAATTCTTTTTGTAGATACTTCTAACTGATTAATACTAACCATATCCACTTTTTTTTTTCCAATTTTTTACAGGTGATTTTTCTTAGATGCTACTTGATTGAAATGTCTAGTTATTGAATGCTATTTATAAAGCTAAACTTAAATTTCAATTGATATATAACTCTATCACTAATTAAGTGATAATTAATTTAAAACAATCTCTATTTTATGCTTACACATTTTATGCTTCAACTACTTTTCAAGTTATAACTCCATTTGACTTCAATAAAGTAAAACTACCACAAATTTTTAATAGAACTACCATAAGTATACAATGTTATAATTAATTGTGGGGTGTGCCTCACATTTATCGGAAACTTTGCAGGCACTTAAGACAACAATCAACGAACAGACGAAAAAAGGCCAAAGCAAGCTAGGCGTCGTGACGAGCAGGTAATGCTCGATGGGACAACACGATTTAAACCGCATGAAAATGTGACATGACTTTGTGACGAGGAGAGCCAGCATGTCACGACGTGTTCTCCTATTTGGCATTCACGTTTTAGACTTCAAGTAGGATTACTTCTCCCAATTGGACTCTGATTATTCAAGGGATATTTTACTATGATTAAAAATCTAACCTAAACCTACTTAAAGGGGCCATTGTATCCCTCATTTGACACACCAATCATCAAAGGCTTTTTTTTAGGGTGACAAGATGTAGTCGCATATGAGTTTTTGTGAAAGTTTCATGGTAATTATGCAGAGAATTTTGTTCCAAATTGAGGACTTTTTTGGGGGGTTTTGGATTGTACATTTAGTACTTTTAGGTTTATTTTCTCCATATTATATCATTGTTTGTTTACTCATTTAGTGAAAAACTGATAACTTATTTACTTGTTGTTTTTCCATCTTTGAGGGTTTTCCACATAAAATATTTGTGTTTGTTCCGCTCCACTTTTACTATATCATTGTTTATACGAGTTGATCCCTAAAAAATTGGTATTAGAGGCAAGATTCAGCTTTCGTATATCAACTCGTTCGATGACACAACAACAATTTTGAATATCGAGATGTTCAACGGATCACAGATTTTAGTTTTTGGCAATTTTGAATAATTACGGAGGTAGTTGATGTCACTAGGGACAAAGATGATGGTTCATTATTCTCCACATGTAATCTGGTTGAAGATGGAATCGTGTTAGACATCAAACATGTGCTTGATTTAGATAAGAATCTAATCCCTTTTTGGTCTTTAGGACACAAATGGTTCACAGAGTGTTTGAGGCAAGGTTGGTCGCGAAGGGTTATAGTCAAGTGGAGATTGTTGATGCTTTCTCTCCTGTTCAGGTATTATTGGCCTTTGTTGCATTATACAACTTTGAAGACTAAGAGTCTTTCAGTTCCAAAGTTCTAACATGGTTTTGACTTGGTTCACATTTTGCAAAATTCGAGTTTGGATCATGATGGGGCATGGAAAAGGAGATTTGTGGGATGTGGGTCACATTTATCAAAATGTTTGTAAAGATAACAATCAACGAACAGCTGAAGAAAGGCCAAAATAGGCCCAATGTCGTGATGAGAAGGTAGGGCTTGTTGGGATGACACGATGTAAACCCTAGCCAAATGTAGTATTAACATTGTGACGAGGAGAGTCGACACATCAAGACGTGTTCTCCTATTTGGCAACCACGTTTTAGACTTCAAGCAAGACTGTTTCTCCCAATTGGACTCTAATTATTCCAGGGATATTGTAGTATGATTAATACTCTAATCTAATCCTATTGTCATTGTATCTGTGTTTTGACACGCCAATCAACAATGACTTTTCTTGATGGCGACAAGATGTAGTCAAATACGAGTTTTGGTGAGAATTTCGTGGTAACTATGGAGTGAATTTTGTTCTCTAGTTAGGACTTTATTTTTGGGGTTTGGGATTGTACATTTAGTACTTTTAGGTTTATTTTCTCCATTTGTATTCGTTTGTTTACTCATTTAGTGAAAAGTCAAAACATCATTTGCTCGTGGTTTTTCCCTCTTTAAGCGTTTTCCACGTAAAATAGTTATGTTCATTCCTCTCAACTTTTTTAATCTCGTTGTTTATACAAGTCAATCCCAAACACTAGTAAATTTAAAGCTTTTCCAAACTCGTGTTTATATATATTATAGATAGTTTATAGATGTATTATGTAATAGATTAGTTGTAAAAAATGATTTTAGCATGATCTAATTATTATAATATTTATACATAAAAATATATTTATTTAAATAAAAATAATTATAAAACTTGGATTTGGTTATTTTTAATTTATCTAATTATATTCAATGATTTATAAATTTGAAATTTCTATTAATTCATTAATAATATCTGATGTCATTTTGTAAATAGTAATTTTACAAAGTATATAATAATATTTATTAATTTCACATTAATATACTAAACTATAGTTATTTAATATTAATCATTGTTATTATCACATAATAATTATTATACTAATAAAATATTTTTACTCACAATTTAGTAATATAACGAAAAAAAAAAAGCATTCTCATTAATTGAAATTTTTTTTCAAATATTTTTACTTGTATATAAGAAAAAAAAAAGTCTAAAACATGATACTAATTTTGTTTTCTCCAATAATATTGCAAAGTGGGAGAGACCACGTCAAAAAAAAAAATGTAGGAAGTTAATGTTCTCAAATTTCTCCGCAATGGCATCCTTTATATGTACCATCTCATCTTTAAAATTATCTAAAGATGAAATTTTGTATTATCTCCTTTGTTTGTCTTTTGGTGTCCGACCATGTCAACTTAGATTCTAATCAATTAAAAATACTGCTTTGCTGATGTCAATCATATCAAAGCTTTCATTGCATGGAAAAAAGAATTCCAACAAAGGATAGAACAAGGCAAAAAAGTTGATAAATTTTAGAACTAATTTAGTTGATTTATGTGAAAGCTAAATTTAAAATTCAAGTCTATTGGAGGTGTGAACTATGACCTAGTCGATTAAGAATGATGATAAACAGAAAATAAATTTAAAAATGAAATCAATTAGAATTTGGATCAATGGAAGATGCCAGATTAGTTCAACCAACTAATTGTTTAACCCTAATTTGAACCGTTAAACTACAAATATATTTATATATTTATTCAGTAATTGTTCTTGAAGCAATTAAATCTCCATCAGCTTGTTTCTAACAATCTATGATTTGCGTATTTGTGTAAAATGTTAGTAAAAACAATAATTTTCTTGACGGATTCTAGCAAAATTATAATGTATAATATGAACTCTATCATTGAGCTAGTGGCTCGGTCTTCAAGCTGCTCCTCATGCTGGTACTAATGACTTCATCTCAAATGCTGATAACATCTGATCTTATGTCTTTGGCCAAGTCTAGAATGTTAATCACCCATTTAAAAAATTAAAAAACTATGATAAGCCTGTTGTTATATATAGGTGATGTATGTTTTTACTAGGCCAACTTAGAGAACTATGTTTAATTTATATCCTCAATATATGCAATGATTGATCCAATATTAAGGTGTGGATAAAGACTAAGATTTTTCCCTCTTTTTTTCTTTTTTTTTTCTCAATGGAGATGCTTTTTTTCCAATTCTTAACTTAGTAGAATTCAAGTAAAAAAGAAAAAGAAACAACGTTTTATTGTGGTAGTTAATGAGCGAAGCATAGGAAGAGTTAACATGGTATTTGATTCTTAAAAATTATGATAACCTTTTTGCTTCATGTCAAAACTCAAACTAGCTTCCATCTAACTTTCATCACACGTTATTTGGATTAAAAAGAAAAACTTCCATCACACGTAATATTTTTTTTTTTATATTTAAAAAACTAGCTTCCTCAATCACACGTTTTGCTTCATGTCAAAACTTAAACTTGATTCCAAGTGTAATTAAATTACTTGCACGAAGAAAAAAATTGTAAAATTATCTCCTTATCCTCATTTTTTTATATTTATTTTTTTTTTAAGTTTCAATATAAATTTTCCGAGTTAACAACTTATTTCATAAGTGAAGCGTGGGCCGGTTAAAGTGCTGAGGTCCATTTGAAGAAAAAAAAATTGTTAGCAAGTTCAAACCTTACCAACAATTTAGTTGAGATTTAGCATACATTAGAGTTTGTAGGTAATGCATGTAAGTTAGAACGACAATAAAATAAGACATCAAAGGAAATTGATCTTAATGGGCTTTATCATTAGATGTATAATAGTTTTAGTAAGAACATAAAAGAAATTCATGTGATTAATATCAACTAGATAAAGGCATAATTATAGATGTTTGATGAATTTCTCATTAATTTGCTTTATTTGGAGTGTATTTTTCTTTTTTTCAATAGTTGATATGGAGAGATTATGGCAATTCTTGTCTCGTCCTGACTCGCTCCAGTATATGAAATTATGTTTTTATCTTTGTATATATAGATTATTAAATGGGTAAATATATAATAACGTGATGTAGAAAATATATGTATATTTTATGTTTAAATATTTTTTTGAAGAATTATGTTTGAATATTTACCTGACTTTAAAAAGATTGAAAATATTAAAGATGAGTAGCAAAAATTAAATTGAAGCAAAGTGGGGTGGGGTGGGGTGGGGTGGAAATGGATGCATCCAACATTCAAAAATGTGATAGTTGTTTTTAAGATAATACATCAATAACGGAGAAGGATGAGTGGTGGGGCAGAGCATGCCAACTTCGAAGCGGAGATGGATTTAATAATATCCACTCCTGCCTCGCTCCATTGTCATCCCTACATATTTATGATATGAATGAAATATTAACATAATAAATCTATAAAAAATATATATGAATATTAAATGTCACTTTGGTTGAAATTCTAGAGTTAAGGAAGAGAAGATTTTAAGATCTTGAGTCCAAATCCTATTATGTCGTTGTACTTTTCTAAATTGTATGTAAACAAAAATACCTTTAAAATTATATTTAAACAAAAATACCTTTAAAATTATATTTGTTTATTTTATAAAAATATTAGGCTTATGATAATTTCACAATTGAATTGGAATCCTATTGAGGGTGACACCAACTTAGTCAAAACTTTAAATAATACTATAGATATAGATTTGTTATGACATGGTATGGTTCACTAAGTCCATTAAGACTATTTTAATTCTATCAAATTTCTCTAACGTAATTGACGCCTCACCAACCTTTGATTAAGGGTGATATCGATTTAGTTCAGTCAAGATTTTTGGACTTTTTAAACTATCTAGCATAATTTGATTCAGTTATCAAGTTTTCCTTATTAATGTTTGGATAATTTCACAATTGAATTAGAATTCAATTGAGGATGACATCAACCCAATCAACCCTTTAAATAATATTATAGATACGAATTTGTTATGACATGGTAGGGTTCACTAAGCCATTGAGGCTAATTTAATTCTATCAAACTTCTCTAACACAATGGATGCCTCACCAGCCTTTAACTAAAGGTGATACCAGTTCAATCGGGATAAATTATAAAGTGCTCGGTAGACTTATCCTCTCGACCTATTTACCTATATTACTTTCTAGGGTTTAAATAGAACAATTTAAGCCAAATAATTCTACGACAAACCCTCGTTCTTCTGTTAATTACTCACAGTTTTGCTCGTTAATCTCTCTAAACGTTTTAAACAATGCATAATATAAAGAATGACACTTTGTATGTAACCACAAACCCCCGTTCTATGAAAAAACCCTCGTTCTTCCATTAATTACTAGTTCAACATGCATAAGATCTAAAGAATGTCACTTCCTATGTAATAGAATCCTTCAAGAAGAAGAAAAATCTATTTTGATTATCTACTTATACTTATGAATAGAGTACAATCTGGCTTCGATACCAATTGTTGAAAAAAATAGGTTTGATAAACACAACGAAAAATAAGTTTAAGGGAAAAACTAGAATTTTAAAAATTTTCCAAATGCAAGAATTTGGTTGTGTTATCTAAAGTAATAAAGACTTAATCAAAATCGTACCTTTTGATTCGTCTAGGATGAATGTTTTGATCGAGTAGACTTCTCTACTATCCTCAAGCTCACGTCTACCGAGTATAGGCTCACTTCAAACTAGAAACGTTTTCACAAAATTACCAAAGGGGTAATTTTGCAATTTCTCTAAAATTTTGGGTCAAGTTGAAAATAAGAAAAATATATCTAAAAATCTTTTGAAATAAATTTTTCAGAGAAATTTCTATCTACAACTTTCTATTGAATTCAAGTGTGAAAATTAATGACCCAAGACTCTCTTTATTTGGGAAGATTTTACAAAGTTCAGCTATGATTAAACTTAATCACTTTTATATTAAATTAATATAAGACTTATCAACATAAATAATAGATTAAATTTAATATTAAATCTATTAAATTAATAGAATAATTATCTATAAGATAAATATTAAATTTAATTTAATATTAAAATAATCACTTTAATATTTAGTTGATAAAATACTATCAAGATAAATATTATGTCACATCCCAAAATTGGGCCTAGTAGGATTGGCCCCATTGGACCTTGGGCGTAGGAGTGTTTAAAATTTTTGAGAACAAGAGAACAGCATTATTTCAAGTTGGACTTATTAAGAAGGTGATTTTGAAAAGTTACGAGGCTTCTAGGAAGTTCCGGGTTCAAGTTAGGTTATAGGTAAATTTTTGTGTTTATGCACTTAAGGGGGGAGAAGGTAAGTGTCATTAAGGTTTATGGATATAAGGGTGCATTTTGCTAGCACAAGGAGTTTGTTGGTAAAGGTGGAAAGTGGTGTGTGGAGTGTACTAATGGTTTGAGGTTTGAATCCTATCTGTTGCATTTTTTATTATTTTTTGTGCATCATTTCATGTGTCTGCCATGGATATATTTTTGGTAAGGAAGACTTTTAAATTTTTGGAAAGATGGCTAAGGATTACGGTAAGGAGAAAGACTAGGGAAAAAGAGGGAAAGAAAAGGAAGGATAAGCGAACATGTTGGCATATAGTGTGGAAGGTGTTTTGCAAAGACTTTATTTTGGTCAATTTTCCTCTTTTTGGAAAAGATGAATACAAGGTTTTGTTGGGGAAAAAGGAAGAGCTGAATTTTCCTAGTCTATTTGCAAGTTTGTGCTTGAAAAAGCCTATTTTCTCTTTTGAACATTTTTTGTAATCTTTTCCAACTTTTTTCCTTTGTGTTAGCCGAATTACCTAACATTTCTTCTCATATCTCTTCTCTTCCTTTTATCATTCCTTCAACCTTTCTTCCTTTTTCCTAAATCGACATTACCACATGATCGAATCTTCTTTATTATTTTCTCTTCAATAGCCAAATTTCTATCATCTTTTATCTTCCCCATTTTTGTGTGTTGGACATCTCTCCTTGGTTGAATCGGAGTTCTAGTGGGTGGCCGAATACCAAATCCTTGTCGATTCATTCGTAGTCCAATTGGTGGGAATCGTCATCGATTAAGGTAAGGAGTCTTTTCATAGTCTATTCGATATCGCTACTCGGTTATGGTGTTAATCAGATTGAAAGTTTGGCTAATCGATTATGTTGTTAGGCACGAAATCACTCGATACTCTCTACTTGTGGATTTTTCAAAAATAGTGGTAAAGTCGAACACCTATACCTCGTTATAAGAGACTCGGATTGTTGGTATGTGATATAGATTGTTAATCAATCGCAATACTTGGATGAAGTTGTAAATTGGGCTTTGGACTAATTGTTGACCAATTGTATCTTTAGGTGCCGCGGAGAATATCGTGTTACGGATTCCGAATAAGGTGTGTAATCCCGTACCCTTCTGAATACCTGTTTGAAATGGTGTGTAATCTCACATCTCTCTGAATGTTTGCATGAAATGATTCTGTGATTCGGTCGAAATACCGAAGAAAAACCGATAACCGGCATTCGTGACCACTTGGGCATGCGTATGTTCGTAGTAGTAACCATATTTCGCAATAAAATAGTTTGGTCAGTAGCAGTGACGTGATTTTGAAAAATCATGAAAAATAGGAGAAAGTAAATAAGATATCAAATTAAATCTTACTGTATCTATTGTGATATAAAAGAATTGGAGAAGGAAAAGGAATCTTATATTTTGAGATATCTTAATTTTAGTGAGACTGGTTTTGAATGACTTCGTGGTTCCCTGATCTGTCTTGGTAAAATTGTATAAAATTGTACAAAGTGAATTATGAGTTATAATCTATATGTATAGATTCCCTAGTGAGTCTATTTTCAATAGCAACAAGTGGGAGCAGCATATAAAAACTGTACAGTGATATATTCGAGTTTAGGTTAAGAGAGGTCAGAATCGTTGGACAGTGAAACAAGGGAAATTTTATGGAATAAACTGTACTAAACGACTAAGCCAAAAATTCTGAAAAGCCTATAGTAAGAAGATAAATGAGTCTAGTTTCAAGGAAAATTTACGGATTTAAATTTCAAGTTTTCTAACTCGAGTTATAGTCAATTTAGTCAGTATAACGCAGATGGACAGTTTCAAATTTTTATGCCCAAATTAGTAGTTAAGTTTGAGTTGCGAAATTACCAAAATACCCTTGACGGGTAAATTACCAAAATACCCTGGGTTGTGAGATTACTGAATTACCCTTAGTGGGTGAAATTACCGAATTACGGAAACGCTCCCAATGGGCCGATTTGATAGATTGCCTTAATAGGCTGATTTGATTGCCTTAATGGGTTGATTTGTTAGATTGCCTTAATGGGCCGATTTGATATATTACTTAATGGGCCGATTTGATATATGGCTAAATGGGCCAATTTGATATATGGCTAAATGGGCCATTTTGCTATATGGCATAATGGGCCGATTTTGCAAAGTGTTAATGGGCCAAATTGTTTGTAATAAATCTCTAAGTTATTAATTATCATTGTTATATTGTAAATATCATGAATTACTATGTATGATGCATTTACACGACTTTGCATGGGATGGGAAAATTTGAATGATGGCATTGCCACAAATTCTAATAATGCCTTTGTGCCATCATGATTAAGGCTGTGTGCCGATTATATTACCGTATATGATACTCTGGCGGGGTGGGTTGACTTGATCCCCACAGGAGAGATTGGTTGGTACGGGGGAGAGCTTGGCTAGATGGGATGGGTTGGACATTTTGCATATTTATACATATATATTGTTATGGTATATGGGCTTAGGCCCAGGTTTTTTCTAAATGGATTCAGGCCCAATGGATGACGATAAGGGGATTTCTTATAACTCACCCCCTTTCTTAACCCTTGTTGGTAATGCTTAGTGACGAGGACTTGGGGCCGTAGATGACTCGATGGAGGCCATACTTAGAAATGGTGTTTTCGAACTTTAGTGAAGTTTCATGTTTCCCTTTTATTTCATTACTTTTACTATTTTGGGTTTTAACAAAGAGGCTGCAATTCTCAAATAAGTTTTTAACAATCGCAAAGATGGTTTTGAAAAAAAACACTTCCATGTGACACACCAGATTCGGGCCTAATTTCTAGGCTAGGTTTGGGGTGTTACATTTTATGGTATCAGAGCCCGGTTCAAAACTCGGCTGTTGTTTGGGTTCAAAAGCGTTTTCCAAAACTGTTTGAAATTTTAATTTATAAATGCAAGTTCTGAAGGAGGTATGGCACCACGAGTATCCGGCACCTAGTCAAGTAAGTATATGTTTTATGATTATGATTATTGTGGTATGACTGTAGAAACACTCTAGAACTTCTAATTTTAGGAGTTGAAATTATAGAGATTGAGACCTTAGGATACGTATTGCGAAAATAACTTTATTTCCTATACTTCATAAAATATTGTTTAATAAACACTGAAATAGCATAATGATTCATAAAACTCTTAATAAGATTAAATCGATTTAGTAAACATGAGTGCTAGAAGACGTGGACGCGATAGACGTGGACGTGCTAGAGGTCGAGGTGCTAGGACTAGATCTTCAGCATCGGGGCGTCTTTCCGAAAGGGAGGTGTTGGCATCGCCAATCGCTGAGACGGGGTCTCATGATCGAGCTGGGGTTGATGAGCTGACTCGGATAGTTAAGGAGGTATTGGAAGAGGTTAAAGGAATCAGTCAAGCACTTCAAGTTGGGTACGTGGACTATAAGAAGAAAAGAGATCGCGATTCTCTAGGGTTGCAGACTCATTCCGTAAAGCATGTCAAGGCACGTCCAAACTTTTCGGCTAGCGATTATTGTAGAAGGTGTCATCCGGGAGAATGCTGGAGGAGGTCAGGTGCATGCTTGAGATGCGGGTCTAAGGAGCATAAAGCTCGGGATTGTTTCATCACCATCAAGTCAGGTATGTTTTGGTTGGACGTGATGATTGAATGTAGAAAATTTTAGGTATAAGTGGTAGATAACGGCTTGCTTCTGTGGTTAGATGTTTGGTTGTGCGAAAGAGGATTCAAGATTATGTTAAAAGTACATTAGTGTTATTAAGATCAGAGTGCGCAGCGAAAGCATAGTGGTATGATTTGAGAGGTGCGTTTAGTAGTTGGAAATTTCGAGGATGAAATTTCTTTAAGGAGGGTAGAATTGTAACATCCCAAAATTGGGCCTAGTAGGATTGGGCCCATTGGACCTTGGGCGTAGGAGTGTTTAAAATTTTTGAGAACAAGAGAACGACATTATTTCAAGTTGGACTTATTAAGAAGGTGATTTTGAAAAGTTACGAGGCTTCTAGGAAGTTCCGGGTTCAAGTTATGCTATAGGTAAATTTTTGTGTTTATGCACTTAAGGGGGAGAAGGTAAGTGGCATTAAGGCTTATGGATATAAGGGTGCATTTTGCTAGCACAATGAGTTTGTTGGTAAAGTGGAAAGTGGTGTGTGGAGTGTACTAATGGTATGAGGTTTGAATCCCATCTGCTTCATTTTTGATTAATTTTTGTGCTTCATTTCATGTGTCGGCCATGGATATATTTTTGGTAAGGAAGACTTTTTAATTTTTGGAAAGATGGCTAAGGATTATGGTAAGGAGAAAGACTAGGGGAAAAGAGGGAAAGAAAAGGAAGGATAAGGGAATATGTTGGCATATAGTGTGGAAGGTGTTTTGGAAAGACTTTATTTTGGTCAATGTTCATCTTTTTGGAAAAGATGAATACAAGGTTTTGTTGGGGAAAAAGGAGGAGTTGAATTTTCCTAGCCTATTTGCAAGTTTATGCTTGAAAAAGCCTATTTTCTCTTTTGAACATTTTTGGTACTCTTTTCCAACCTTTTTCCTTTGTGTTAGCCGAATTACCTAACATTTCTTCTCATATCTCTTCTCTTCTTTTTATCATTCCCTCAACCTTTCTTCCTTTTCCTAAATCGACATTACCATATGATCGAATCTTCTTTATTATTTTCTCTTCAATAGCCGAATTTCTATCATCTTCTATCTTCGCCATTTTTGTGTGTTGGACATCTCTCCTTGGTTGAATCGGAGTTCTAGTGGGTTGCCAAATACCAAATCCTTGTCGATCCATTCGTAGTCATAAGCCAATTGGTGGGAATCAGGATTATCATCGATTAAGGTAAGGAGTCTTTTCATAGTCCATTCGATATCACTACTCGGTTATGGTGTTAATCGAATTGAAAGTTTGGCTAATCGATTATGTTGTTAGGCACGAAATCACTCGATACTCTCTACTTGTGGATTTTCGGAAATAGTGGTAAAGTCGAACACCTATCACTCATTATAAGAGACTCGAATTGTTGGTAAGTGATATAGATTGTTAATCAATCGCAATACTTGGATGAAGTTGTAAATTGGGCTTTCGACTAATTGTAACACCCCTAAACCCGTACCCGTCGCCGAATTAGGGTTATGAGGCATACCGAACTAGACACAGTTTAGCACAGTCTTATATGGAATAAACCCAATACGCATATTTAAATTTTCCATATCAACAACTGAGGATCAATACTTACATTACAAACAACCATGTTTCATAATGCAATACATCATAACTCATAATCTATACAAGTTTCGAATCAAGCTTTCACTTAACAACACCAAATTTCATATATTAAACATATATAAATACATCTATTTCATTAGTCGAATATCAGTATATCATTTTATACCTTCTACAAATATGCATATTAAAACAAATAGGTCCGTGATACTCTATTATCTTTTCATTCACATATGTGACATTCGAACATTATAGCAAACATAAACATCATGCTATCATAATACGCGCAATGTCCCTAAAACAAAAGCCATGTCAAACCAAAATTATCAATTCATCCTACCTTATTAGTTAATGGATACAAAGATTATTGAATAACCTACCAAACACGTATGATATGTGACTACTCCAAATTATATAAATATAACCAATCCATTGACCATATATTCGGTCCTCAATTTAAAACTCCAATGATCAACCCAAAACATAAGTATACACATTTTCATGATCATCTCTGAATTATAACCAACCACATAATAATTTAAGTAGAAAAATTCACACGACATAATATGCATACTTATACATATATATATATATATGTATATATAATACATATATATGATTATTTCTATATAACCACATTAAACTTCCAAGCATAATATGCACACCTCTTATACCAAAGATTAAATAAACCATTATATCAACCATACAAACGATGCTTTACCATAAGTAATAGCCTTATTCGCAAGGCCATATATATATGCATTTACAAAACCGAACATCATTCATTCAAGTCATAATTCAGCCTATACATGCCTTTGATTCGAAAAGTAAACATATATACCAAAGAGAGTGATAGTGTGGTTGACTTTCTCGATGATCCCCTGAGTCCAAAGCTGAATCAACGATCTATAAAACAGAAAGACAAACATATACAGAGTAAGCTCACTAGCTTAATAAGTTTTAAGTTAATGGTAATACAACATCCAAACACTTATACATATATAATAGTTACCATTAACAATGAAAAATAAACATTTCAATATACAAATTCATATAAGGCCGAATACCATAGTTCATTAACCTAATTGGTTTCACTTCTTTACCTTAAACTTATATTTTATCAAAATACAAGGTATATGTATTACATTAATCACATTGTTTCGAATCATCTAAATCCACAATTCACATTGTCTATGTTATCCCAATCAAAATCATATTACCTTAAACATTTCTATTCATAATCGAATCTACCAAAGTATTGTATTCAATCTCAATTTCAATCACATACTACTCATACTCTTTGATCATAAGCTCAATTTCACATAATACCATTTCTACCATATTATTCAAATTCAATTAATATAAAACATAACTTACCTTACTCTCGGTAAATGAAAAAGGGACTTACGTTTACCCGAGCGTTTACTCGATACATTAACTGCGTTTCATTTTGAGTAATTTAAGTTTTCTCCATTAAAAAAAAACGCGTCACCGGCATCAAGCCTTCTAGGCATCAAAGCCCGAAATGTAACATCGGCACAAAGCCTGCTAGGCACGGAGCCTGATATACAACACCGGCACAAGGCCTGCTAGGCACTAAGCTTGCTAGGCAGAAAGCCTGAAATAAGTCACCGGCACTAAGCTTGCTAGGCTTAAAGCCCGAAATGTTTATCAACTCAATTCATAAACTCACATTTCTTAACACATACATTACTATCAATTCATATTCTCAAAATCAATTCACCTATCATGTCAAATACACTAATTCACATTGTATTTAAAAACATATTCATTCCAAAATGAAACATACACATTCGGCTATCACATGCTATTTACCCCAAATTAATCACATAATTTGATTTCATACATTTTTAATTATCAACTTAATGAACTTTAACTTAAGAACTTATCTCAACTGTCGACGGATCGCGTAGACCGGCTATTCGATAACCTTCATCTTTTCCCGAGCCAAATCCGTTTTTCTTGGTTCTTGATCTAAACACATAAAAATCAGCTCATTCAAGTACATTTCATTTCAATTTAGTCCCTAAACACATAAATGGGCAAATTACTATTTTACCACTAAGGTTTCACATTTTTACAATTTAGCCCTATTTGTTTAAAACACAAAATACACAAAATCTCTCAATGGTACTCAAGGGCCGAATCTTCCTAGGGACCTTACAAGTCCATTTGTTTCATTTATTTTGCAAATAAGCCCTTCAAAAATTTTATTTTTGCAATTTAGTCCAAAATACTCAAATTAACTAAAATTTCCAATACAAAATATACTAATCTTTAACATATCTTTAAAATAAAATTATCAAACATCAAAAACTACATGAACACATTAATGGCCGAATATCAAATATGCTTAGATTCAAAAATTTCAACATGGGTCAGCTAATACTCTAAGCAACGATCTCAAAAACGTAAAAATCAACAAAAACCGAGTTAAAATTCATACCTAATTAGACTTGATAAGTGCCGAATCTAGCTTGGCTTTTCTCATTTCTTCATAAACATACATTCGGCCAACAAAAGATGGAATAAAACATGCTTTTTTTGTTTGTATTTTAATTAACATATATTATCTAATTGTTGAATTACTAAACTAACCTTTTTACTTAAATATAAAAACAAATAACACTAAGGTTACTCTTGGTATTTGCCGCCCACTAACTTATAAAATGGGCTAATTTCCCTTTTAATACCCCAAGTGAAGAAACCACCATCATTTTAGCACATTTTACTATAGTTTGCAACCTTTACCTTTTACGCGATTAAGTCCTTTTTCTAAATTAAACACACAAACGATAAAATTTTTCTACGAAACTTTCACACACATTAATTCACATATAATAAACACAAAATATAATATTAAAATATTTCTCAGACTCGGATTCGTGGTCCTGAAACCACCGTTCCGATTAGGGTCAAATTCGGTCTGTTACAACTCTCCCCCTTAAGGATTTTCGTCCCCAAAAATCTTACCGTTAAACAACATCGGTTATTGTTGCCTTATTGAATCCTCAGGCTCCCATGTAGCCTCTTCAACTCCGTGCCAATTCCATAGTACTTTCACTAATGGAATTCTTTTGTTTCTTAACTCTTTCATTTCCCGAGCTAAAATACGGATCGGTTCTTTCTCATATGTCATATCGGGTCAGATTTCAATCTCAGATGGAGCAATCACATGTGACGGATCTGATCAATATCTACGAAGCATCGAAACGTGAAATACATCATGTATCTTTTCTAACTCAGAGGGCAACTTCAATCTATAAGCAACAGGCCCAATACGTTCGATGATTTCATACGGTCCGATAAATCTCGGACTCAGTTTGCCTTTCCGACCAAATTGAAGTACTTTCTTCCACGGAGATACTTTCAAGAATACCCTATCTCCGACTTGAAATTCTATATCTTTACGTTTCAAATCAGCGTAAGACTTTTGACGATCTGATGCAGCTTTCAAACTACCTCTGATTATAGCCACTTTCTGTTCAGTCTCTTTAATCAAATCAACCCCTTTCATCTTATTCTCACTGAGCTCGGTCCAGTACAATGGTGTACGACACTTGCGACCATATAGAGCTTCGCAGGGTGCCATTTTGATACTTGATTGAAAACAGTTATTATAAGCAAATTCAATCAAAGGTAAGTACTTTTCCGACGTACCTTCAAACTCGAGAACACAACATCTCAACATGTCCTCAAGTGTTTGAATGGTTCGCTCAGACTGACCGTCTGTCTGCGGGTGAAAGGCTGTGCTAAAATGAAGTTTAGTACCTAAAGCATCCTACAACTTCTTCCAAAATCGCGATGTGAATCTCGGGTCTCTGTCTGAGATAATAGAACTCAGCACACCATGTAATCTCACAATTTGAGATATATACAACTCAGCAAGTTTATCGAGTGAATAGTCCGTACGAACCGGTACAAAATGAGCCGATTTGGTCAGTCTATATACTATAACCCAGACTGCATCTTTCTTGCTCGGTGTCATAGGCAAACCAGATACAAAATCCATAGTGATTCTATCCCATTTCCATTCAGGTATCATAATCAGTTGAAGCAACCCAGAAGGCACTTGATGCTCGGCTTTTACTTGCTGACAGATTAAGCACTTTGAAACAAATTCGGATATATCCCGTTTCATGCCAGGCCACCAATAGAACTGTTTCAAATCATTGTAAATTTTTGTGCTACCCAGATGTATCGATAATCGACTACTATGAGCCTCACTCAGAATCATCTAAATCAAATTCGAGTTCTTCAGAACACACATTCAACTTTTAAAGTTCAAACAGTCATTTGTATCAATCTGAAACTCTGATTCCGCATCTTTTTCACACTGAATTCGTCTAGCAATCAAATCCTTGTCAATTTTTTGTGCATCACAAATTTGCTGAATAAACACCGGTCTTGCTTGTAACTCGGCTATGATCGAACCATCACCAGACATAACCATCTGTGCGTTCATCGCACGAAGAGCAAACAATGATTTTCGACTTAACGCATCTGCAACAACGTTAGCTTTCCCTAGATGGTAGTCAATCACCAACTCATAGTCTTTCAACAGTTCTAACCATCTGCGTTGTCTCAAGTTCAGATCTTTCTGAGTCATCAAATACTTTAGGCTTTTATGATCCGAATAAACGTGACATTTCTCGCCGAATAAATAATGACGCCAAATTTTCAATGCGAAAACAATGGCTGCTAATTCCAGATCGTGAGTCGGGTAATTTCTTTCGTGTGGCTTCAATTGTCTCGAAGCGTAGGCTATAACTTTGCCTTCCTGCATCAAAACGCAACCCAAACCATTCAAAGAAGCATCACTATAAACGACAAATTCTTTACCCGATTCAGGCTGAGCTAACACTGGAGCTTCGATTAAAAGGGCTTTCAGCTGATCGAAACTTTTCTGACACTTTTCTGACCACTCAAACTTGACATCTTTCTGTAGTAGCTTTGTCAAAGGTGTAGCTATCACAGTAAAACCTTTTGCAAACCGTCTGTAGTATCCCGCAAGGCCTAGAAAGCTTCGAATCTCGGAAACATTCTTTGGTGGTTTCCAATCGAGTATAGCCGTTATTTTGTTTGGATCCACCCGAATACCTGAGGCTGAAACAACATGACCCAAGAAGCTGACTTCATTCATCCAGAACTCACATTTACTAAACTTTGCACACAGCTGTTGATCTCGCAAAGTTTGTAGCACTAATCTCAAATGCTCAGCATGCTCGGTTTTATCTTTGGAGTAGATCAGTATATCATCAATAAACACTACTACAAACCGATCCAAAAACTGTCTGAAAACCCGATTCATTAGATCCATAAAAACAGCAAGTACATTAGTAAGTCCAAAAGGCATAACCAGAAACTCAAAATGTCCGTACCACGTCCGAAATGCAGTCTTTAGCACATCTGTATCTCTGACTCACAACTGATAATAACCCGATCTCAAATCTATCTTCGAAAATACTGAAGCCCCTTTCAACTGATCAAACAAATCATCAATCCGAGGTAGCGGGTACTTATTCTTTATAGTTACTATATTCAGTTGTTGATAATCAATACACATTCGCATCGTTCCATCTTTCTTTTTCACAAAAAGAACTGGTGCACCCCAAGGAGAGAAACTCGGTCGTGCAAAGCCCCTATCAGTTAACTCTTGCAACTGTGCTTTCAACTCTTTCAACTCAGTAGGTGCCATCCGATACGGAGCTATCGAGATCGGAGTCGTCCCCGGTACTAATTCAATGCCAAACTCAATCTCTCGTACTGGTGGTAAACCCGGTAATTCTTCAGGAAACACATCTGGGTATTCACACACAACCGGTACAGATTTAATCTGTTTTTCAGACACTTTATTATCCAGTACATAGGCCAAATAAGCTTCGCATCCTTTTCTCACATACTTCTGGGCTAACATCCAGGATATTATTGTAGGTAACCCACTTAAATCACTGGATTCAATTCTGATAATCTCACCGTTCTGACATCTCAAATCAATAAGCTTTCTTTTGCAATTCACCACTGCATCATGCGAAGTTAACCAGTCCATTCCCAAAATTATATCGAACTCATCAAAAGGCAACAACATTAAATTGGCTGGGAAGCAAAAATCCTGAATCATCAACGGGCAACCTCTACACACTTTATTAACAAATACACATCTGCCCAAAGGGTTGGACACACGAATCACAAACTCAGTAGACAACTGGCAGAGTCTTACTGAATACTAGAGTTTCACACACATATGAATGAGTCGAACCAGAATCAATCAATGAAATCACAGTAGTATCATGAGGGTGAAAGTACCGGTAATGACATCGGGGGAAGAAGCATCCTCTCTGGCTCGTGTAGCATAAGCTCTAGCTGGAGCTCTAGCCTCTGATCGTATTGCGGTGTCCTTCGTCCCTCTCTGACTGCCACCTACATTGCCTGAATGTCTGAGCGGTCTACCCCGTGCTGGCACACTGCTCGGTCTAGTGTTTTGAGTCGCATTTTGCTCGCCTAACATCGGACACTCTCAAATAAAATAGTCTGACGTTCCACATTTAAAGCAGGACCGATCGCGAACTCTACAACTCCCAGGATACCATTTCCCACAATGTTTACACTCGGCCCGGTTCTATGGAACATTACCAACACTAGCTATCAAAGTGGCTCGAGAACTCACTGAAGGTCGATCACGTCTAGGCTAGTCTGAAGTGGCTTTATGTCGACTGGGGTCATCTCTGAATTTCTTATGCACTGAATGGAAAATTTTACTTGATGATCTTTTCCGAGTGTCTCTATCTTCCACTTCAGCTTTTCTTTCCTCCTTTCCGAGCTCCTCGGCTTTACAAGCTCGCTCGACTAATGTCATGAACTCTTTGATTTCGAGAATGCCAACAAGTAACTTTATGTATTCATTCAGGCCGTCTTCAAATCTTTTACACATAATGGCTTCAGTAGATATACACTCTCGGGCATAACGGCTCAATCTGACAAACTTCTGCTCATATTCCGTCACAGTCATACGACCCTGTTTTAATTCCAGAAATTCTTTTGGAACTGATATATTTCTTACGGAACTCAATTTGGAAGAAGTCCCAAGTTACTTTTTC
The DNA here is from genome assembly GCA_005393395.2 of Gossypium australe. Lineage (NCBI taxonomy): Eukaryota > Viridiplantae > Streptophyta > Magnoliopsida > Malvales > Malvaceae > Gossypium > Gossypium australe. Next base: position 45,250,155 of record CM016619.1, read on the forward strand.
TTTCGAAACCACTGATACTAGTGTGTTCCACCAATGATAGGCAGTGTCCCGAAGTAGAGATATAGCACACTTTAGGCATTCATCTGGAGTACAAGATAGCTCATCAAGTACCCGAATAGTGTTATCAAGCCACATCTCAGCTCGCTCGGCGTCATCATCATCATTGGCCTTGAATTCCTCGGCCCCATACTTCCTGATTTTATCAACGGGAGGCCTACTAGATCTCATCGGATCTATCATCGGAGGTGCTGAAGGTACCGGAGTTGGATTATTCGGGGGTGGAGGATGTTGTACAGCCGAATTAGTCTGAATAAACTGGGTAAACCATTCGTTCATCATCTGATAAAAGGCTTGTTTAGCCTCCCCCTCATGGCTACCCGAAACTGGTCGAGAGTCTAATGGCGCTGATCGACGTGCGAGACCAGGCGCAACGCTCTCCACATCATCAGCTACGGCTCTATCAGGATCGGGATCCATTTACTATATAAAATACAATTGAAATTGTCAGAAGTCACCGTACTATCATATATACAATTCAAAGGCATGTATAGCTAGACTTTTACGCACTACGGTAGTCCTAGAATCGACTAAATTGTAGCTCTAATACCAATAAAATGTAACACCCCTTAACTCGTACCTGTCGCCGAATTAGGGTTATGAGGCGGTACCGAACTAGACACAGTTTAGCACAGTCTTATATGGAATAATCCCAATACGCATATTTAAATTTTCCATATCAACAAATGAGGATCAATACTTACATTACAAACAACCATGTTTCATAATGCAATACATCATAACTCATAATCTATACAAGTTTCGAATCAAGCTTTCACATAACAACACCAAATTTCATATATTAAACATATATAAATACATCTATTTCATTAGTCGAATATCAACATATCATTTTATACCTTCTACAAATATGCATATTAAAACAAATAGGTCCATGATACTCTATTATCTTTTCATTCACATATGTGACATTCGAACATTATAGCATAACCAAACATACACATCATGCTATCATAATATGCGCAATGTCCCTAAAAGAAAAGCCATGTCAAACCATAATTATCAATTCATCCTACCTTATTAGTTAATGGATACAAAGATTATTGAATAACCTACCAAACACGTATGATATGTGACTAGTCCAGATTATATAAATATAACCAATCCATTGACCATATATTCGGTCCTCAATTTAAAACTCCAATGATCAACCCAAAACATAAGTATACACATTTTCATGATCATCTCTGAATTATAACCAACCACATAATAATTTAAGTAGAAAAATTCACACGACATAATATGCATACTTATACATATATATATATATATATATAATACATATATATGATTATTTCTATATAACCACATTAAACTTCCAAGCATAATATGCACACCTCTTATACCAAAGATTAAACAAACCATTATATCAACCATACAAACGATGTTTTACCATAAGTAATAGCCTTATTCGCAAGGCCATATATATATGCATTTACAAAACCGAACATCATTCATTCAAGTCATAATTCAGCCTATACATGCCTTTGATTCGAAAAGTAAACATATATACTAAAGAGAGTGATAATGTGGTCGACTTTCTTGATGATCCCCTGAGTCCGTAGCTGAATCAACGATCTATAAAACAGAAAGACAAACATATACAGAGTAAGCTCACTAGCTTAATAAGTTTTAAGTTAATGGTAATACAACGTCCAAACACTTATACATATATAATAGTTACCATTAACAATGAAAAATAAACATTTCAATATACAAATTCATATAAGGCCGAATACCATAATTCATTAACCTAATTGGTTTCACTTCTTTACCTTAAACTTATATTTTATCAAAATACAAGGTATAGGTATTACATTAATTACATTGTTTAGAATCATATAAATCCACCATTCACATTGTCTATGTTATCCCAATCAAAATCATATTACCTTAAACATTTCTATTCATAATCGAATCTACCAAAGTATTGTATTCAATCTCAATTTCAATCACATACTACTCATACTCTTTGATCATAAGCTCAATTTCACATAATACCATTTCTACCATATTATTCAAATTCAGTTAATATAAAACCTAACTTACCTTGCTCTCGGTAAATGAAAAAGGGACTTACGTTTACCCGAGCGTTTACTCGATACATTAACTGCGTTTCACCTTGAGTAATTTAAGTTTTCTCCATTAAAAAAAAACGCATCACCGGCATCAAGCCTGCTAGGCATCAAAGCCCGAAATGTAACACCGGCACAAGGCCTGCTAGGCACAAAGCCTGAAATAAGTCACCGGCACTAAACTTGCTAGGCAGAAAGCCTGAAATAAGTCACCGGCACTAAGCTTGCTAGGCTTAAAGCCCGAAATGTTTATCAACTCAATTCATAAACTCACATTTCTTAACACATACATTACTATCAATTCATATTCTCAAAATCAATTCACCTGTCATGTCAAATACACTAATTCACATTGTATTTAAAAACATATTCATTCCAAAATGAAACATACACATTCGGCTATCACATGCTATTTACCCCAAATTAATCACATAATTTGATTTCATACATTTTTAATTATCAACATAATGAACTTTAACTTAAGAACTTACCTCGACTGTCGACGGATCGCGTAGACCGGCTATTCGATAACCTTCGTCTTTCCCCGATCCAAATCCGTTTTTCTTGGTTCTTGATCTAAACACATAAAAATCAGCTCATTCAAGTACATTTCATTTCAATTTAGTCCCTAAACACATAAATGGGCAAATTACTATTTTACCACTAAGGTTTCACTTTTTTACAATTTAGCCCTATTTGTTTAAAACACAAAATACACAAAATCTCTCAATGGTACTCAGGGGCCGAATCTTCCTAGGGACCTTACAAGTCCATTTGTTTCATTTATTTTGCAAATAAGCCCCTCAAAAATTTCATTTTTGCAATTTAGTCCAAAATACTCAAATTAACTAAAATTTCCAATACAAAATATACAAATCTTTAACATATCTTTAAAATAAAATTATCAAACATCAAAAACTACATGAACACATTAATGGCCGAATATCAAATATGCTTAGATTCAAAAATTTCAACACGGGTCAGCTAATACTCTAAGCAACGATCTCAAAAACGTAAAAAACAACAAAAACCGAGTTAAAATTCATACCTAATTAGACTGGATAAGTGCCGAATCTAGCTTGGCTTTTCTCATTTCTTCATAAACATACATTCGGCCAACAAAAGATGGAATAAAACATGCTTTTTTTTGTTTGTATTTTAATTAACATATATTATCTAATTGTTGAATTACTAAACTAACCTTTTTACTTAAATATAAAAACAAATAACACTAAGGTTACTCTTGGTATTTGCCGCCCACTAACTTATAAAATGGGCTAATTGCCCTTTTAATACCCCAAGTGAAGAAACCACCATCATTTTAGCACATTTTAATATAGTTTGCAACCTTTACCTTTTACGCGATTAAGTCCTTTTTCTAAATTAAACACACAAACGATAAAATTTTTCTACGAAACTTTCACACACATTAATTCACATATAATAAACACAAAATATAATATTAAAATATTCCTTAGAATCGGATTCGTGGTCCTAAAACAACCGTTCTGATTAGGGTCAAATTCGGTCTGTTACACTAATTGCTGACCGATTGTATCTTTAGGTGCCGCGGAGAATATCGTGTTACGGATTCCGAATAAGGTGTGTAATTCCGTACCCTTCCGAATACCTGTTTGAAATGGTGTGTAATCTCACATCTCTCTGAATGTTTGCATGAAATGATTCTGTGACTCAGTCGAAATACCAAAGAAAAACCGATAACCGGCACCCGTGACCACTTGGGCGTGCGTATGTTCGTAATAGTAACCATATTTCGCAATGAAACAGTTTGGTTAGCAGCAGTGATGTGATTTTGAAATATCACAAAAAATAGGAGAAAGTGAATTAGAAAGTGAATAAGATATTGAATTAAATCTTACTGTGTCTATTTTGATATAAAAGAAACGGAGAAGGAAAAAGAATCTTATATTCTAAGATATCTTAATTTTAGTGAGACTGGTTTTGAATGACTTCGTGGTTCCATGATCTGTCTTGGTAAAATCGTATAAAATTGTACAAAGTGAATTATGAGTTATAATCTATATGTACACATTCCTTAGTGAGTCTAGTTTCAATAGAAACAAGTGGGAGCAGCATATGAAAACTGTACAGTGAGATATTTGAGTTTAGGTTAAGAGAGGTCAGAACCGTTGGACAGTGAAACAAGGGAAACTTTAAGGAATAAACTGTACTAAACGACTGAGCCAAAAATTCTGGAAAATTTGTAGTAAGAAGATATATGAGTCTAGTTTCAAGGAAAATTTACAGATTTAAAGTTTGAGTTTCCTAATTCGAGTTATAGTCAATTTGGTTAGCATGACGCAGATAGACAGTTTCAAATTTTTATACCCAAATTAGTAGTTAAGTTTGAGTTGCTAAATTACCAAAATACCCTTGACGGGTAAATTACCAAAATACCCCTGGGTTGCAAGATTACTGAATTACCCTTAGTGGGTGAAACTACTGAATTACAGAAATGCCCCTAATGGGCCGATTTGATAGATTACCTTAATGGGCCGATTTGATAGATTACCTTAATGGGCCAATTTGATAGATTGCCTTAATGGGCCGATTTAATATATTACTTAATGGGCCGATTTGATATATGGCTAAATGGGCCAATTTGATATATGGCTAAATGGGACGATTTTGCAAAGTGTTAATGGGCCAAATTGTTTGTAATAAATCTCTAAGTTTTAATTATCGTTGTTATATTGTAAATATCATGAATTGCTATGTATGATGCATTTACATGACTTTGCATGGGATGGGAAAATTTGAATCAATAGAAGTATAGACCGGTGGCATTGCCACAAATTCTGATAATGGCTTTGTGCCATCGTGATTAAGGCTGTGTGTAACATCCCGAATTAGGGGTCGTTTGCAATTTAATTGTTTTCATATGTTTGCCTAAAGAAATGCTTGCGTATTGGTTGTTTGATATATTCTTGGGTCTGGTCATAAACCCGGGCTAAGTCTAAATTAGCGCTGAAATTTTCTTTTAATGCCTAAGAGGAAAAAGCTAAGTAGGGAAGTTTTAAATAATTGTTGGTGCGAAGCATGACACAAGGAAGTGGCTAGTAGGGTGGTTTGGGCGCTGCCTAGGGAGCTAGAAGGTGCGACAGAACAGGGGTTCGAACCCCAGGAATCGCGTTGGGGAGTTTTTATTTTTGGCGTTGAAGGAGAGCTAGGTGAAGAAGGATTTAAAAGAAATTGTGATGAATTTATGTCACAATTGGACGCCTTAGCCGAGTGGCTAGGGGCGTGATGGGTGGTTGCGGCATGGAGGACTCGCGTTCGAGTCCAGATGGAAGCATGGGTGTATTATTTTTGCCTTTGACGTTAATGGGTGAAGGAGCCAAGGAATGAGTGCTTAAATGATATTGTGACAGGATTATGTCACGAAAGGAGCAGTGGCAGAGTGGCTGGAGGCGTGGGGAGTTTTCTCCAGGTCTCGGGTTCGAGACCTTGGGGCAGCACCTGGATGGAAATTCTTTCTTTTTATTTCTGGCGTGAATTGTGGCCTGCGCATGGTCACGTGAAAGCATAAAGATGCTTGATGGCCTGCTTGGGCACCCAAATAGATGAAAACAAATTGTTTTTGTTTTTAAAAGCTGCTGGAGTATGGGAACCTTGTTAAACAAAGTTTTATTTTTTAAATGGTGATGGGTTTTATGGCATGGGGAATTATTTTATTTTATGTACTTATTTTAATAGAAGATGGGGAAATTGTTAAACAATGTTTTCTTCCAAATGTGATGGGAAATTATCACAAAAAGAAATAAAAAGCATGGCCGAAATTCACCAAATTGTTTTTCTTTCCTTTTCCCATTTTGTTCTGGCCGAATTCTCTCTAACCCCCATTGCCAAAAATTTTTCAAATCCTTTTCATCTTTTGCTCTACTTGGCCGAACCTATCACCCCTATTCTACTCTAAAACTTCACTTTCCATTTGGTGTTAGCCGAATACTTCACCTATATTGGTGGCCATAGCCGAATCTCTTAGGGGCTGTCAACCTTCCTCTCGTAATTTCTCCAAACGGCATAGTGTCAAGGGAGGATAACGTTAAAGGAGCAAGGGGATCTTTCGGGTTTCGCTTCTTCAAGGTAAGGTGACAAGTAGTTTCGGCCAAAGGCCATTTTTGGTCTCTATATATATAACCGAGTGCACACTATGGTTTTAGGGGCTAATCGGCTAAGGAAAACAGAGGCTTCTGGGATTTCGTTTTGTTTTGGTAAGCAATAGTAAGTTTCGGTCCAAAGTATTTCGCGTACGACATATCCTTCGGGATTTTTTTTTTGTGGTAGCTGAATAAGGCTTTATGAATACTAACCTATAGTGGCCGATTGTAGGAGGAGTAAAGGCCCACGTTTCGGGTTTTTGTGATAGATTTGGGGTTTCCCCTTAGAGCTACGGTTAGACAGGTGTGTAAACTCTTACACACTTCATTAGCATAGACTGCCTATTATATTGCTATATAACCTCTCGTGTAGTAAATTTTTGCCTTGTGGGCATAAGCTTGGATTTCGGGTAAGTCCCCTATTACTTGATCTATGTTGTATGTTGCGTACGCCATCATATGCTGTTAAATGCTATGCTATATATGAATGCATGATATATGGGATCATGATACTTGTTATGTGAGCATGATGATGGTGGGATTGATGAGAGGAGGGAGATGAGCTCTATGGACTGTCACCAGTGGTTTTGACCACACAGTTGATATAATTTGTGACTAAGTCCCAGTGGTTTGGCACCACCAGTGGTTTGGTACCACATATTGATATTTGTGACTTCGGTCACCAGTGGTTTGGTACCACCAGTGGTTTTGACCACATGTTGATATTGTGACCTATGGTCATCAATGGTTTTGACCACATGATGGGTTGGCCCCATCACTTGATATATTTGTGACTCCGGTCACCAGTGGTTTGGCACCACCAGTGGTTTGGTACCACACGGGGTAGAAAAAGGAGTATGGATGGCTAGCTTGGGTTGCATAATTGCATGTCTTACTAATATCTTGTGTATGAGGTGCATTTTCGGGTTGGGTATTTATACACTGAGTCTTGGCGACTCACCCCTTCCCCTATCATTTTGCAGGTGAGTAGATCGCGGAGATGGAGCCGGAGAGGACTCGAGGCGGCCATGCTTATCCCTTAGACTTGAAATTTTATTTCGTACCGTTAAAGTTTACTAATTGCTAAATTTTGATTTGGTTTGTAATATGGCCGCTAATTATTATTTGGGTGCTTAAGTAGTTGCTTTTACTTTACTTCTAATATATTGCTAATGAACTTATAAACTGTTAAATCGATCGGTTAAGAGTAACGTTTTCAAAAGATGTTACCATCGGGTAGCAAAATTTACCAAGTTAACGAAAACTCCGATGTTTCTAAAAATTTAAAATGCTTCTGCAACTCTATTTCCAAACATCATATTTTCGTAAATCGTTTATTTCAAATATGTTTTCGCAACCAAAAAGATTTTTAAAGATAATTACGTTTTCAAGTAGATAACAATTGCTTAAGTGTTTTGGATTTTAACAAAGAGGTTGTAATTCGCAAAGATGGTTTTGAAAAAAACACTTCCATGTGACACGCCAGATCCGGGCCTAACTTCTAGGCCGGGTTTGGGGTGTTACATATTAAATTATTTTTAATATTAAAAATATTAAAATAATATTATTTTTGGAATAGTTAATCTGAAATAAAATTATCCCATAGAGTTCTAGTAGGAGTGTAATTCTTCCACTACTCAACCACCGAAGAACCACCTGCCGACCATCGAAATGCCGCCATCGCAGCTGTCAACACCATAGTACCCGATGGTGCAGGCACGACACCCTTACGACAACCCCGAACCTATTCAACTGCTGCCAATTTGGTCCAAGCCAATGAAGACCCGACCAATCCAGTCCAACCACCGGTTGGACCTTCGACCTAGTTTCACATCCCAAGCCCGATTTATCCTTTTTTGGGTCTCAGTTAGGGTTTTAGATTCTCGGGCCCAATTTTCGATCTCAAGTCCAATTTTCAAGTTCAATTACCCATTGGGCCAAACGTCTGACTTGAAAATTAATTTCCAAAAATATCATATTTTTGCTTCATTAAAATTAATTTTCTCTAAAGTCACTAAGATTTTCCAAAATTAATTTTTCAAGAATATTTTTTAATCAAATTCTCTAGTTGAACAATTCTCATGACCACTCAATTTAATTCCACATCAAATAAATTGTCTCAATTAAATTATTTCCAAATTTATATTCATTCACTAAATACAACCCTTATATGATATCCTCGATTAGTTTGAGTTAAATCCATCCACTCAATACAATATTATTTTATCTCATTGTCATTATTGCGTCTTCTTAATGATTAATATGATTACCGTCAGTAAATGACTGTGATAAATTGCTCGTTTGAGAACAAGGAACCAATGGACACATTCCATATTTATCAATCCACACAATGCCAATTAGAGGATATCGTTAACTCTTTAATCAAGCTATGAATTCCATTATTGCTAGTAAATTCATGTCATACACAAGTCATGTACCCAACATATCGTCTATGGGCTCGATCATCTTTAGAGTATAAGCCTCCATTTATATCAAAGCATATGAGTTACATACTCTGAGTTAATTAATTTTGGGTCCGGTCCAACGTATCATTCTTTAATTGAATACATCTATTTCTCTACCTATGGAGTCAATTGCTCCGATAGCCAAAACTAGTCATCTTCCTAATTGGAGTTGTAGATGACATAATAATCCTTCTAATTTTTTGAATCAAATGCTCACTTTGATTCTTTTACGAGATTACAGACTCATTTAGATTATCTACTAAAGTAAGTTGTCTTTCTCGCAATTTAAACCTTCTTATAGTGTCACTTATCATCAGTTTGAACTTAGACAATTAATGAGCTAATATTTGTTTTGTCACAATTTCTCTATGCATGCAAATCATGAAAGGCAAAAATACAAAAGGCATAATAGTGAAATGTGAAATTAACTTTATTTAATTATTCATCGTTCAAATACATAGAAAATAATTACATGTTTAGTACATTATAGGCACATTTCCCAACAATCTCCCACTTGCCCTAGTGAAGTAAATATGTCATGTTTCGCATTACCATATCCTTGATGTGTTTGTTAAAACTCCTAGTTACAAGAGTCTTAGTAAACATATCTGTAAGCTTATCTTTAAAAGCTACTTTCACCACATGTACAGTTCCTACAGCTACTGCCTCTCGTATCAAGTGATACTTCTAATCAATGTGTTTGGTCGTCTTGTGACTTCTTATTCCCTTGGTATTAGCTATTGTAGCATTGTTATCATAATACAGTGTTATAGCTTTTTCCATACCAGGAATGACTTCAAGACCTGTTAAAAACTTTTGAATTCGTATTGCCTTTTTCATTTCCTCAGAAGTAGCTACATACTCGACCTCCATAGTAAAGTCAACAATGCAAGTTTGTTTCACTTCTCCATACTATTGCTCCACCACCTAGGACAAATACACTTCTCGATGTCAATTTCTTCAAATCTTTACAGGTTTAGAAGTTTGAGTTAGTGTATCCAATAGGAGTAAATTTCTCCCTAGAATACATAAGCATATGATCTCTGGTTCTTTTAAGATACCTTCATATATACTTTACAACTTACTAATGTTTGAGACCAAAATTCATTTGATATCGACTAACCACTCCCACTGTGAAATAGATAACTGGATGTGTGCAAAGTATCGCATACATAAGGCTTCCAACTATCCAAGCATATGACACCTTACTCATATGCTCTATTTCTACTATTATCATAAGACTTTCATCCAAAGAAAGATGAAAACCTAATGCATTCAGATGAGCGCATAGTTTCACACTAGTCATTGCAAACTATTCCAGTACCTTATCGATGCATGAAACTTGTGATAGAGTTATCACTTTATTCATTGGATCCCTAAGGATTTGAATTCCAAGAATATAACTAGCTTCACCTAAGTCCTTCATGCTAATTTATTTAGTTAACTATAGTTTAATAGAAGATAATTTCCCTACATTATTTCTGGTAAGTAGAATATTATCGACATATAGAACGAGGAAGATAACCTTTTTGTCCTTTAGAGATTTATAAACATGACCTGTTGTCAAGTCAAGTAGTTAATTCAGGTTATTTTCGAACTTAAAGAGCGTGTTTTATATGTAATTTAATATTTTATATTATGTTTTTGGTACTTAGTAGTTAGGATTATATTATGTTTTTGGTACTTAGTAGTTAGGATTAAATATTATTAAAATAAGTGTTTTTTAACACATTTTATGAGTGTTTTCAACTATTAGGCAGATACGGGGCTTAGGTAGTGTTAATATGTGTACTTGAGTGTGTAGGTCATTTGTCGTAATTCAATGTAGTAGATTAAACTAGTTTTCGCATTTTAAGAGCTTGAATACAAATACTTTAGTTAGATTTTAGTTAATTTTTTATTACTTTATTTAAATTCAATAAATTGTGTAATTTGAGTCTTTTATCGACCTTAGGGGCCAAACGAGGCCTAAGGGTGGGCTAATATGCATTGTGAGTGTGTAGGAGACTATTAAAAGGCGTGTTAACTCGATACTGGACGCTATGTTGCAACACGAAGAGTTAGATGTCGTAACATAGGGAGCAGAATAGAAGAATTCCAAGACTGCCTTTGGTGTCGCGACACGACCTAAGGATGTCGTGACACACCCCTGAAGATAAATATATTACCTTCGATGTCGTGACACAGGACCTGGTGTGTCGTGACATCGACTTTGTACGGGAAATAATTACGAGATAGGGTCGTTTTGGTCCACACAATCAAACATTAAGCACCAGAACGACAGCTGACCTAGGGTTAAGGGCGACAGCCACTCTAATTTTATAAATAGACTCATTTAACACATGTTATAGACAACTTTTTTTGTCGTATAAGTTTCTTCATAGTTTTAGTCATTAGTTTTCTCTTTTCTTAGGCTTTAGGATTATTTGTAGTTCTAATCATGGGTCCAATCCAATGTATCATTCTTTCAAGTAATACATCTATGTCTCTACTTGTAGAGTCATCTGACACGGCCTAAGAGATAGGCGTGTGTCTCAGTCGTGTGAGGCATGCGGCCGTGTGATCCCTGTTTTGCAAATTTTGCATCTTTTTCCTAAACTTTCTGATTTATTTCAAATTGGTCCTGAATTGCTTCTAAGCTATTTTTAGGGCCTCGAGGGCTCAATTTAGGGACAGTGTGCATGTGAATTAATGATTTATGATGTGATTAAATTATTGAGTGTTACAATGTTACAATGGTTTTTATTGTACCGTAATGTTTTGTAACCCTAATTCGACGACGGAGACGGGTTAGGTGTGTTCCACCATACGATCAAGACACTCTCCAACCATCCCTAAACCAACCTCTTTAGCTTTATACCTATTTTATTTGAGTTTTTTTCCCATACAAAGGTGGTAAGAAAGTTTTCTCCTAAATTTTAATTTGTTTTAATTATTTAACTCTTTAATTTTTTTGAATTGTTAATATTTTATACTAAATAAATCTTCGAAAAAATATTTGTTTCCATCTTATGTTCAAGTTAATCATGCCTAGCAAAAGAACTCGTGCCGCTATCCAAGTTGAAGAATCACAAAACAAATTCCACTATGAAGAAGCCAAGGCAAGATACGGTAGCATATTCAAAAATCAACAAATGCTTCCTGAAAAAGGCTTTACACCGAAAGAAAACAACTATACCGATTTCATTGCGTGCATTCGACAAGTTGTTGAAGCTCTTAATTGGGAGTTGTTTTGTGAGAAAAACCTAGTGCAGATGAAGAGTAAGTTTGTGAATTTTATGCGAATTAACGAAAGTTTTTTTTCTGAGGAATCAAGGTACCAATAAGCTCAAATGAGATTAATGAATTCTTTGAATTACCTGATTTTGAAAACATCGAATATTCTTCCTTGATGAGAAATATTGAGGCTAAAAATCTGCAAGAAATTCTCGAGGAACTTACAGTTCTAGGTTTTAAGTGGACTGTGCCAAGGCATGGAACTCACACTTGTTGTAGAGAATATTTGTCACCATTAGCAAAGGTATGGTCCTATTTCATTCGGTTCAGCCTTATGCCACATGGAACCATAATTTCATTAGAGTGAATGGTCTTTTTATACTCGATTTTAACGATAAAGACCATTGATGTGGGAAAAATCATTCTGAGAGAAATGCGAAATTGTGCCGCTAGACGTTCTAGCCCAACTTACTTCCCTTTTACGATAACAATTTTGTGCTTGAAAGCTGGAATTCTTACAAACGTAAAGAAGATAAGTTATAGCTAGGGCACAATCACAAATTGGGACATCTACCGAATAGCCGAAGATTCTATTCTGTAGCAACGAGTTGAAGAGAGCGAGGAGGATCCTGAAGAAGAAGATGAAGATCCCACAAAGATTGAACCAATACAATCAGCCGAATCCCTGATAAGGCAGAACTAATGGAACCAATAACCGAACCTAACATGGAAACCTCAACATTTAGAACTCAATCACCTCGCCCAGATCTTCGAGATGAGCTGTCAAAGCTGATGGACATAATGCAACATATGCAGTGGCATCAACAAGCTTACTGAAGATATTCAAAAGTACGGGATTGCTCAATGAGAAATGTTCTTACAAAAATATTCAATAACCCATTTATTTTTGTGCCTGAGTTTCCAGATTTATATTTTAACCATGGAGTCCAATATTGAAGAGGGAACAAAGCGATTCATGCAAAACCAAATACGATGGAGAAAAAGATGAGTTGGATTCTAAGGGATCTGCAAATAAATTAAAAGGGGGGATCTTTACTTTATTTTATTTTCTTTCCTAGGTTATTTAATGTTTTGGGATTAGATTCTATTAGTTTTTTATTTCTCACACAATAAACATAAATAAAAATGAACAAGTTGCAAAGTACAAAGTGTGACAATAGTTATATACATGTCTAGGATTGGATCTAGAGAGAGCTTGGTACTTAAGCAGTCAAATTGACTCACCTCCCCTTTTCTAGAATCTCACGTGGTGTATAGTATCTATTCACTTCTAACAATGAGGACATTGTTCATCTTAAGTAGGGGGACCAAAAAATTGAAATTATTTTTTCTCAGAAATTTTTTTTCTTTTAATTATGGTTAGGTTATATGTTGTTCAAAAATTTGAAATTTTGTTAAGTATGCTAAACTTCAGTTTGAATAAAGTTCTATCACTTCAATAAATTGTTATGTTCACTCTTAACAAAGTATGTAAATCATACCATAAAATTTTTAGTTCTTTAGGAAAGCTAGGCATGCATGAAAGTTTAAGTCTCTAGAATTGACTTAGTAATTTCTTGAGGCGAAAACCTAGGAAGTATGAAATGTTGAAAGTGATTTAGAAAAACTTTTGTTTGGACCGTTTGAGCCCTTCAAACTAACCTTGGTGACTTTTTATCCTTTGAAACCCAACTTTGAGACTATATTACCTAATTTTATTTGAACCATTGCAATTTTTAGCCATCACTTTTCTCTTAATTATTTTTAAATTGTCCCAAACACTAGACTTAATACTATTCAAAACATTCTTTGAAAATAAGTTTAAGGGAGTTGAAAAGAAGTATCAGATGCTCAAAACAATTTGTAGTACATACAGCAAAATGCTTGCCAAAAAAAGAGAGAGTATATGTACTCGGAAGAAATAGACGTACAAAAAAGTATGTAAAAGCAAAATGAGTTGGTGTATTGAAGGTAATTATTTCGAAGGTCCAATGCAAGCTGAGTCTAGGGTATGTTAGCCTAAATTTATCTATCTTTTACCTACCCCTAGCCTAGGCACGTTACAACCAGTTTAGAATTTCTGTTCTACCTACATTAGTGGAGAGAAATTGCTATGTTCAACATATGAAGTCATAAATTAAACTTAATGATTACAGCTAAATCTTAAATAAGGGAATAAAATCAAATTGGTAGGGATTTAACATATCTTTATGGAGAAAGAATTTAGTCAATTTTTTATAACATAATAATAATTGAGATTAATTTGAACGATATGTATACTTAAGTAGCACAAATCTCAAATTTTTTGTTCTTGAGCATAAGTATACTAAATTCATAATTTTGGCAAGAATGTTTTCCGAAGGAATTTTTCAAAGGTGTTTCCAAGAAATTCTCTTCAAATTGTGAATTACTCGAGGTGAGCAATGAATTAAGTTTGGGGTGTGAAAACACAAAAAATATATAGACTTTTTCATGCCTTTCTTGACTCAAATTCATGCAGTTTCGTAGTAATTATTGTCGAAAAATATAATATAATTATAAAATAATTAAATTGTACATAAATTATTAACATATTGAATTTTAATTAATTTTATAATAAATTTTCATAAATTTTGATTTATTTTCGATAGATTTGCACAAATGGTGGAAATTGGCTCGGTAGACACTACTAGAAGCACAAAACTGGGAAGCGATTTTTGAAGCATCGAGGCGAATTAATTTTTCAGCCTAAGACGGTCCAAATTATGAATATTAATACATAATATAATTAATTTAATTTTTTATCCAATTTATTTTTGGTTAAATAATTATTATTAATTATATTATGAAAGAAGGCCCAATTATGCTAATACGAGAGATTGATCCAACCCAACAACTGGGGTGCCCAAACCCATCCAACATGCTGACCCAATTAGCTCCAAATAGCTGATTTATTTACTTTCAAATTTGTAACATCTGGGTTCTAGGGGTTATGCATTTAGTGCATAACACAAGTGATGGTAGGCTTATTGTGTGTTTGGACGAGTTTTAAGGGGTTTGGAGAACCCTAGAAGGTAGGAGAAGGCTTAAGGAATTATTGAATTTTTTTAGTGTTAAGAAGGGGAGCTTGGCTATAGAGGTCTTAAGAGAAATATTGGGGAGGTTAAGACACAAGAATTGAGCTAGTAGAGTGGCAAGGGAGGCGCCACTTAGAGCATAGGGAAGTGACGCCTCAAGGAGCAAAGGGGGACAGGGTTCGAGCTGCGAAGGCAGCATTTTGGCTTTTGTTTTTGCGTCAGGAGAGGGGGAGGTGTTGGATTTGGCTATGGCACTAAAAAGGAGGACTTTGAATGGGTCAAATTGGTTTAAATGTGTGGCTAAGAGAAGGGATGAGTTGGCTTTAGTTTGAATCTTTTTGAAAGGAGGGTGTAGAGTGAAATGAGGAGGAAATCAAGGGATTGGGTGAGAGGAGAAGAGTTGGACGACTAGGGGGTTCTCTTGAGGTCATTTTCGGCCATGAGGTTAAGGGGGAGTAGCCGATCCTATTTAAGGGGGGTGTGCTCTTCCTTTAGCCGAATTTTATCCCTTTACTTCTAAGCCTTCACCCTTTTTCTTCTCATACTCGACCAACACCAAAAACACCTCTTTTTTCTTCACTTGTTCACTTGGCCGAAACTTCAAGAGACCATTGAGGTCACTTTTCCTTCCATTTTTCTTCTTCACTTCACCGAAAACTCTCTCCATTTCCTGTTGCCGTAGCACCTCTTTAAGCCCCATCAATATTCCATTTTCTTCTCTTGTTTCTTCAAAGCCAAAAGTACTCTTAGCCGAAACCTTCTCTTTTCTTGCCGTTTGCTTAAGCCGACTCTTGGGGGCCGTCAACTACTCTCTCTTAGTCTTTTCGAGCGTATGGTAGTAAGTGATCTCTACTTTAGTTGTTGGTTTTATCTCTTTCTATTTAGGTGCCGAAGCAAAGTGATTGGTATTGGTTTTTATGGATGGCTGAAGGTGTTTAAGGCCATAACCTTATGATTCTTTTGTGTATAGCCAGCGAGGAGGAGCACTAAAGGGGACTTAGATTCGATTACTCAAGGTAAGGGTAGTATTCGGCCAAAGGCACTTTCTAATGCTTGTTGGTATAGGGGTCGAAACTAATATGGTTCTATTTAAGGATTTCGACAGGTTTGTAGGAGCAACCGGGATTCGATCAGTTGAGGAGTTTCAACAACCCATATTCAATAAGTGGCTTCCGTGACTTAGTTTATCAGGGGCATATCGGCAGAAGCATATAGTAGCCTCCGGGATTCAAGTGTGTTTTGGTAAGAAATATTTAGTAAGATTCGGTACTTAGATTCATGACTTGGGTGATTAACCGTTTAACCTGATTAAGTGTTTTGATGGAGGCGAATACCAGTCAAGGAGGATAAGGGAAAGTCCCTATCCCGAAGTTTAAGAAAAGATCTGTCTCGGTGGTTCGGGATTGGCCACCGGGGTGTGGGCCAGCAGCAGGAGAAAACTATAGGCGGATAGCCGTAGTCTCGCTTAGCGATAGCGTAGGGATCGAGAGTTTAGAACTTCAAGTAATAAGGTGCGTAATTATCGCACTGGTTCTCCTGGTAATTGTGTATTGATGTATATACTTGTGTATGAGGTGTGGTAGCCATCAATAATGGCTTAAGTGGTGGATACCCATGTTGGGGTAATCAGTTAACAGGTTAGTAGTCTGTGTTATTAAATTTTTTATGGTGTATGTGTGATATGGTAATAAGCATGTGATGTATATTCACTCTATATGTTGATTTGACATGGTACATTTACATATATGCATGGGGATTGGATTTGATCGAGGAAGGACGGGGTGTACATATTTATGTACGTGGTCTAATGTTAGCCTCGTGCTACATTAGCGATTGATGATTAGCTGTGTGCTTCATCAAGGGAGGTGTTGGCTAGGTGCCCATCTCGGCGGTTGATAGCTATGTGCGTCACCGTAGACGGATTAATATTGGGATCACTCATGTGATCGTTGGCTCAGCCACGGCCTTGAGCAGCAAGTCTGCCAAGGTAAGATATGTAGATCACGATGTGATCAGTGGTGGATTAGCCACAGCCTTGGGCAGGGAGTCTGCTAAGGTTGGTGTAGCGGATGGACTTTAGGTTGGGCTGGGACGCATGTTTGCATGACTGGTTACGTGTACTGTGTGGATATGGGCCAAGCCCATACGTGTGGAAACATGTGTAATGATTATGCACTGAGTCTGTGGACTCACCCAATTTTCCTTAACTATTTCAGGTGATGCGTAAAGTTTGGACCGGGTTGGAGTGGAGACGAGGTGGCCATGCAGAAGAAGATGTTTTAAATTATTTTTATGCATTTTTCATATTAAGTACTTTGTTTAAGTATTGGTTGTAATAAGGGCCTTATTATTATTTTTGGTATTATTTTAATTATGGCTTGATTAAGTGGAATTACTATGTGAAGATGATTTTATTTTTAGCAACCTATTTATTCAATATATATATATATATACAAAAGTTGGACAAATTTTAACGTTCTATCTTAAGTCAAGAATATTTTCAACTGTCTTTCCGCAGTGACATACTAGATCCGGTCAAGGCTCGTGGGCCGGGTTTGGGGTGTTACAAATTGGTATCAGAGCACGGTTCAAAACTCGACTTTGAGGTTTTGGGCCCGAAAACAGTTTTTTTAAAAAAATGGGCTTTTCAAAATATGGACTTTTAAGAAATTTTTCAGGTTATTCTGGCATGGCACCTGTACCTCCGGCCCGAAGTCCACCAGGTAAGTATTTCTAATTAGTGAAGTGATTTGTTTATGTGAACTGCTATGGGTTTATTTGGGCTCGTAGATTAGAATTTTAGGGCTATTGGACTCTAGGACTAGTCTACTCAAACACATGCATAAGACTTAAAGACTATTAAACAAACCTATGAAGTAAGTCGCCGAGTTAAGGTGTGGTAACCATTGTACGCATGTCTAGGAGTGGTATTCAGTAAGAGCTTGGTATTTAAGCAGTCCTAGCGACTCACCTCCTCTTTACTCGAATCCTACCTGGTGCGTAGCTACGGTTCACCTTAACCAAGAGGACTTGTTCATAGGATAAACCAATTACTAAAACCCGAAAGGGATTAGCCTTACTGTTTTAAAACCCTTAGTTTTAAAATTTTCAAACTTACCCCTTTGGTTTGTAAACCCTAAATCTGATTTGGAAAGACGTTTTCTCGATTTACAAAACTACCCAAAATGCCCTAGTGGCAAAATTACAAAAAAAATGCCCCTGTATTGTAAAATTTCCATACTACCCTCAACTTTTGTTAAAATAATTGTACTTTACAAAATACCAAAATCTCGAGTTTTCAAAATATCAAGATACTCTGGTTTGGGGAAATTTACGAAAATACCCCTGGTTGATAAAATTACCAAAATGCCCTTGGGTTCTAAATTTTCATACTACCCTCGAATTTTATTAAAATATTCTTATTTTACAAAATATCAGAAAACTCTATTTTGCAAAATATTGAGATATCCAGATTTGGAAATTTACAAGAATACCCCCGACTTACAAAATTACCAAAGTAACCCCCAATTTCTGAAATTTCAGCAACACTTTTTATTTGGAAATTTTCAAAATACCCTTAAGTTTTGGAAATTTTGAAACACTTTTGATTTGTAAAGATTTTCAAATTGACTCTGATTTATTACCGAAATACCCCTATCGAAAAATGACGAAATTACCCCTGGGTTGGGAATGTTCAAGAAAGTGACGTGGATGAATGAATGTGTCCTTAGTGAAGAATGTGAATGTTTGAATTAGAATAGAGAACTTGGAACGAAACTTTGATTGATCGAAAGAACCACTTCCGGAAACTTCTTTCCATAAAAATTTGCTCGTGGATAAACAGTGAAACAAAATTTCTAATGCATAAAACTTTTTAAACAGATTAAGTCGTGACGCTAGATATGAGTTCTAGGGGGC
Organism: Gossypium australe; assembly: GCA_005393395.2. Taxonomy (NCBI): domain Eukaryota; kingdom Viridiplantae; phylum Streptophyta; class Magnoliopsida; order Malvales; family Malvaceae; genus Gossypium; species Gossypium australe. The sequence continues at coordinate 45,269,084 of CM016619.1, forward strand.
GTGGTCGCAATACTCGTGGACGTGGTAGAGGCAGGATGGCAGTATCAGAACCGGTTGGGTCTGGCCATGGGTCAGAAAACGATGTGCCGCCACCACCAGCTATTGAGGTTGAACATCAGGATCAGACAGGAGGAGACGACGCAGTATCGGAGGCTATGCTACGGGTGCTTGAGTGGGTGGCAGGAGCCAATGTGGGCAATGGGACTTGGAAGTCAGTACCCGAAAGACTTAGGTCGAACGAAGCCGAGGTTTTTAGGGGAGTGTCTAGGGTAGCTCCGAATGTGGCAGAATACTGGCTTAAGGCAGTTGACAGGATTATGGATGACTTAGACTTAACTGCAGAGGAGAAGCTTAAGGGTGCTGTTTCATTGCTACGGGATGAGGCCTACCAGTGGTGGCTCACTGTTAAGGAAAGTACCCCTGCCGATCGAGTGGACTGGGGTTACTTTAAGATCAAGTTCGAAGGGAAGTATGTCGGAGCGAGTTATGTGGACGCTCAGAGGAAGGCGTTCCTCAATTTGGTGCAAGATGGCAAGACAATAGCGTAGTACGAGGCTGAGTTTCTGCGTTTGAGCCGGTATGCTCGGGGCATCGTGGCTACCGATTATGAGAGATACGTCAGATTTGAAGATGGGCTGCGGGATAAGCTGCGGGTTTTGATTGCTCCGCAACGAGAAAGAGATTTCGCCATCTTAGTGGAGAAAGCTCGGATAGCTGAGGAGGTCAAGAGGACCGAGAGGCAGAATAGAGATAAAGAAAGAAACCGGGATAAGAGGAGTTCGGGACCGTCAGAATCGTTTGAGAGATTTCAGAAAAGACCGAGGGTTGAGACTCCTGCTCGTATTTCTAAGTCAACTACTGAGAATTCGGACCGTCCGTGTGCTCGGTGTGGAAGGTATCATGTTGGCGAGTGCTGGAATCGGGATCGAGAATGTTTTAGGTGTAAGTCCAAGACTCATCTGATTAAAGATTGTCCCCAGGATCCGAATAGGACTCGGACATTAGGCCAAGGTTATGTGCAGCCGGGCAGAGGTGGTCAGCAGGCGACAAGAGGTCGTGGTCCGAACCATGGAGGGAATGGTTCTGGCCGAGGTCGTGGAGCATTAGGCCGCGGTAATGGTGGCACTGAGGCAAGACAGCCAGGTCTGGTATATGCAGTCCGTCGGAGGGAGGATGATGATGTGCCAGATATGTCGGCAGGTAAGTTTCTTATGTCTGGAATATTCTTTATTGCTTTGTTCGCTATAGTGGCAGTTTGTTCTTATATTGCTAGTAAGGTATCTAGAACCTTGAGTGTGGATTTGGAAGTTGTGCCTAGGAAATAGGTTAGTTCTTTAAGATCAGAGTGCGCAGCAGTGGCGTAGTGTGGTGAATTAGGATGTACGACCGTTAGGCAACCAAGTAATTTTGAGGACGAAATTATTTTAAGGAGGGTAGAATTGTAACATCTGGGTTCTAGGGGTTATGCATTTAGTGCATAACACAAGTGATGGTAGGCTTATTGTGTGTTTGGATGAGTTTTTAGGGGTTTGTAGAACCCTAGAAGGTAGGAGAAGGCTTAAGGAATTATTGAATTTTTTTAGTGTTAAGAATGGGAGCTTGGCTATAGAGGTCTTAAGAGAAATATTGGGGAGGTTAAGACACAAGAATTGAGCTAGTAGAGTGGCAAGGGAGGCGCCACTTAGAGCATGGGGAAGTGACGCCTCAAGGTGCAAAGGGGGACAGGGTTCAAGCTGCGAAGGCAGCATTTTGGCTTTTGTTTTTGCGTCAGGAGAGGGGGAGGTGTTGGATTCGGCTATGGCACTAAAAAGGAGGACTTTGAATGGGTCAAATTGGTTTAAATGTGTGGCTAAGAGAAGGGATGAGTTGGCTTTAGTTTGAATCTTTTTGAAAGGAGGGTGTAGAGTGAAATGAGGAGGAAATCAAGGGATTGGGTGAGAGGAGAAGAGTTGGACGGCTAGGGGGGTTCTCTTGAGGTCATTTTCGGCCATGAGTTTAAGGGGGAGTAGCCGATCCTATTTAAGGGGGGTGTGCTCTTCCTTTAGCCGAATTTTATCCCTTTACTTCTAAGCCTTCACCCTTTTTCTTCTCATACTCTACCAACACCAAAAACACCTCTTTTTTCTTCACTTGTTCACTTGGCCGAAACTTCAAGAGACCATTGAGGTCACTTTTCCTTCCATTTTTCTTCTTCACTTCATCGAAAACTCTCTCCATTTCCTGTTGCCGTAGCACCTCTTTAAGCCCCATCAATATTCCATTTTCTTCTCTTGTTTCTTCAAAGCCAAAAGTACTCTTAGCCGAAACCTTCTCTTTTCTTGCCGTTTGCTTAAGCCGACTCTTGGGGGCCGTCAACTACTCTCTCTTAGTCTTTTCGAGCGTATGGTAGTAAGTGATCTCTACTTTAGTTGTTGGTTTTGTCTCTTTCTATTTAGGTGCCGAAGCAAAGTGATTGGTATTGGTTTTTATGGATGGCTGAAGGTGTTTAAGGCCATAACCTTATGATTCTTTTGTGTATAGCCAGCGAGGAGGAGCACTAAAGGGGACTCTTAGATTCGATTACTCAAGGTAAGGGTAGTATTCGGCCAAAGGCACTTTCTAATGCTTGTTGGTATAGGGGCCGAAACTAATATGGTTCTATTTAAGGATTTCGACAGGTTTGTAGGAGCAACCGGGATTCGATCAGTTGAGGAGTTTCAACAACCCATATTCAATAAGTGGCTTCCGTGACTTAGTTTATCAGGGGCATATCGGCAAAAGCATATAGTAGCCTCCGGGATTCAAGTGTGTTTTGGTAAGAAATATTTAGTAAGATTCGGTACTTAGATTTATGACTTGGGTGATTAACCGTTTAACCTGATTAAGTGTTTTGATGGAGGCGAATACCAGTCAATGAGAGCAGGGGGAAAGTCCCTATCCCGAAGTTTAAGAATAGATCTGTCTCGGCGGTTCGGGATTGGCCACCGGGGTGTGGGCCAGCAGCAGGAGAAAACTATAGGCAGATAGCCGTAGTCTCGCTTAGCGATAGCGTAGGGATCGAGAGTTTAGAACTTCAAGTAATAAGGTGCGTAATTATCGCACTGGTTCTCCTGATAATTGTGTATTGATGTATATACTTGTGTATGAGGTGTGGTAGCCATCAATAATGGCTTAAGTGGTGGATACCCATGTTGGGGTAATCGGTTAACAGGTTAGTAGTCTGTGTTATTAAATTTTTTATGGTGTATGTGTGATATGGTAATAAGCATGTGATGTATATTCACTCTATATGTTGATTTGACATGGTACATTTACATATATGCATGGGGATTGGATTTGATTGAGGAACGACGGGGTGTACATATTTATGTACGTGGTCTAATGTTAGCCTCGTGCTATATTAGCGCTTGATGATTAGCTGTGTGCTTCATCATGGGAGGTGTTGGCTAGGTGCCCATCTCGGCGGTTGATAGCTATGTGCGTCACCGTAGACCGATTAATATTGGGATCACTCATGTGATCGGTGGCTCAGCCACGGCCTTGAGCAGCAAGTCTGCCAAGGTAAGATATGTGGATCACGATGTGATCAGTGGTGGATTAGCCACGGCCTTGGGCAGGGAGTCTGCTAAGGTTGGTGTAGCGGATGGACTTTAGGTTGGGCTGGGACGCATGTTTGCATGACTGGTTACGTGTACTCTGTGGATATGGGCCAAGCCCATACGTGTGGAAAAATGTGTAATGATTATGCACTGAGTCTGTGGACTCACCCAATTTTCCTTAACCATTTCAGGTGATGCGTAAAGTTTGGACCGGGTTGGAGTGGAGACGAGGTGGCCATGCAGAAGAAGATGTTTTAAATTATTTTTATGCATTTTTCATATTAAGTACTTTGTTTAAGTATTGGTTGTAATAAGGGCCTTATTATTATTTTTGGTATTATTTTAATTATGGCTTGATTAAGTGGAATTACTATGTGAAGATGATTTTATTTTTAGCAACCTATTTATTCAATATATATATATATATATATATACAAAAGTTGGACAAATTTTAACGTTCTATCTTAAGTCAAGAATATTTTCAACCGTCTTTCCGCAGTGACATACCAGATCCGGTCAAGGCTCGTGGGCCGGGTTTGGGATGTTACAAAATTAGCCCTTGAATACTCCTTGAAATTGCATTCAAACCCCTCCACTTTCTGTGCTTTTCAAGATTCAACCCAAGCTAAATTTACCAAGTTTAAAACATTCAAACTTGCCACGTGTGTGGCTAGCCAAGGGGGGAATATGGCTGCTGATTTTTTCTCTATTTTTATCAGCCAATCTCACCTATAAATACCCTCTTCCCATCTTTATTCAACATACCTTTATTCCACACTTCTCTATCACTTTCATTCACCGTTCTCATTTACTTTCCATTTTTCTTTCTTGTCCCTTCCTTGTAGATTTCCCTCTTGGAAAAGATCCCTTCAACCACCTTGGTTAGCAACATTCAAGTGCTTGTAGAAGCCTCAGTTTAACAAGAACGAGCGGAGAAGGACGAATGCAGAAGGAGAAGTGGAGCGAACTAGTCAGGCTTTTGAGAAACATGGGATTCGTTTCTAGTTTCCTATCCTTTAACTTTTATGTTGTTGTTAGGATCATGTGTATGAATATTTGTTATGTTGTTATTCTTAATTTTATTAACATGGCTTAATTTAATTCGTGTTAGGTTGATTGCAGCATTTTGTCCACTTAAGTTATTAAAATAATGTTTGTGTTGTTATAGGTCTTGGGAAATTGTTTGATTAAGTAAAACCATGATTCTGTTATTCTTGCATTACAATTGTAAGGTAACTAACGAATTAATTATTAATCGTATTAAAATTGTAATTAATTGGCACAATACTTACTCAGTGCATAATTAATCTTCTAAGGTAGTTGTGGGTTAAATTAACGACGGTATTAAACGATACATGAGCCTTGCATCGCAACAGGTCCTCTAACGCCCCGAATTTGGGCCTAGTAGAATTAGGCCTATTGGGCCTTGGGAATGGGAGCGTTTAAAATTTTTTAGATTAAGAGAATGGCACTAACCAAGTTGTAATGCCCCAAAAATGTTGAAACTTTAAATTTCTGTGCATTGAGGTTAGTATGTATGAGTAGCACTTAGAATATTAATTTTAAGGTATTATTGGGATTATTTAAAGTCTTAGAGATAGGGAAGACCATAAGGAAAAATTTATTTTTCTTGCTTTAGTGGACCCTAGTCTCAGGCATTAGGCCTCTTAAGCAGACTAAGAGAAAATAGGGCACAAATGGGCTTGTGGTCCAGTGGCAAATGGCGTCACTTAGGGAGATATAAGGTGGCGTGTTGTCAGCTGAGGAGGTCTAAGGTTCGAGCATTAGGAGTGGTATTTTTGGATTGTTTTATTTTGCATTGGTGGACAGCCAGAGTTGTGTTGAATATGAACTCTTGCGTTGGAGTGTTTGAGTGGTAAGGGGAACTGATAATAGAGAAAATTTCGGATAAGGCTAAGGTGTTATTAGGAGAAAAGTTAGGAGATGAGGAGTGGGAGGAATTGGCGCCGAATGGGAATGTGAAGAAAGGAGTATTCGGCTTGTGGCTATAAAAGGAGAGGGTCGAATGCTTTGAAGGGTTCTTTGAGCGTTCATTAGTTTTTCTTTTCTCCCCTTAATCGGTTTTCCCACAGCCAAATTCTCCCTATGGCCGAAATCTCCTATAGCCGAATCCTTTTTTTTTTTTGGCCAAATTCTCTCATAGCCAAACTCTTCCATTGCCAAATTACCACCATCTTTTTCCTTGCTGAAATTCCTATTTGTGCCAAACCCTTGTTGTTTTCCTCCATCACAGATTGATTATTATCTACTATCAGTCAAGTGTTGAAAGTCGGATCTAGTTAATAGTTGTCTCGGCCGCAGGATCGAAAGGGGATTTGGTAAGTATTCAGTTAACCTCTTTTGTACATTTTGCTAAAAGCCAAAAGGTTATCTAACTATCCTTTCGTTAACTCTGTGATAACAAGGATAAGGTTCAAAGATGGCAAGCGTGGTAGAATCGTTAGCAAGAGTAAGTGTACTCAACTCGATTGTGATTTAAGTAAATGGTCGAATGTGTGTATGATCTATAGGCGTGACTTATGTGGATTATGAGTCACTCAGATTTTGATGGTGTATGTGTGAGTGCAGATCTAAGGGATACTTCTAATTAGTAGTTAAGGAAGGGCTATTAGAACCCGGTGGCACACGGTAAGGTTACGGTAAGGTTTCGGCATTTGAGTAAATATTTTGATTAAGTATGAGTGGTTGATTGAAGGTTGGTTGGCTATAGGTTCAAGGCTAAGGATAGAATAGCACATCGTGGTAACCAGGTGTGTACAAACACTACACACACATACCGGCAACGCCGAAAAGCCGAAAGGCCAAAAGTGGCTAAATGGGCCCGATGGGCCCTGGGGCTAAGTTTGATGAAATGGATTAATTTGATTATATAAATTGGATTAGGCATGCATTGATTTGGATTTGTTTTGGGCCTAATGGGTCATATGACTAAGATTTGGGCCTAGTGGGCCATAAAAATGTGATGTGGCCATTATGGGTGATATGAACGTAAAATGGGTTGATGGGCTTTATAGGGACGTGGACTAGTATGCTAGGGCTTTATGGACTTTAGGCTTAGTATTGAACAACTCTTAAACTGCATAATACTTTCTAATAATTAAACATGTCCGTGGACAAGTCACTAGGTTAAAGTGTGGTAACGGGCATGTGCATGTCTAGGATTGGATCTAAGGAGAGCTTGGTACTTAAGCGGCCCACCTCCTCTTCTCTAGAATCCTACCTGGTGCATAGTGTCTGTTCACTTTAGCCGCAAGGGCTTGTTAATGGGCCAAAGTTCATAACAAAAACCCGAGAGGGACCAAATACCCCTAGATTTGTAAAAATTACTAAAATACCCCTGATTTGAAAATAACCAAAATACCCTTAGTTTGAAGATTACCAAAACATCTTTATATTTGTAAAATCACTAAAATAGCCCTGAATTGTGAAATTACCAGAATATCCTTGGTTTGTAGAATTACCAAAACATCCCTGATTTACAAAATTCCCAAGGTACCTCTATTTTGCAAAATTACCTAAATACCCCTGTAGAGTAGATTTACGAAAAAACCTTTGGGTTGTGAAATGACAAAAATACCCCTATGTGATGAGTATGAGTTTTGTAGATGTTGCTCATGTGCATGTTGCATTCATATGATATTCTGATTAGGATGCATATGGGTGGGAATTATGGTACGGAGGAAGATTTGAGGATCGCGTAGTCATTTGACGACCATGAATTCACCGGTGGCTTTAAACCCATTATGTGATTAGCAGATTTGCTGCATCATTGAGTAGTGTCGCTGTGGGTGCTACCTGTGGTGTGTAGAGGATGGGTGGGTCGATTTAGAAATCCCCACAGGTGTGTAGGGTTGGAAGGGAAATGGCTTGGGTTGTGAAATGATGAAAATACCCCTATGTGATGAGTATGAGTTTTGTGGATGTTGCTCATGTGCATGTTGCATTCATATGATATTCTGATTAGGATGCGTATAGGTGGGAATTATGGTACGAAGGAAGATTTGAGGATCGCATAGTCATTTGACGACCATGAATTCACCAGTGGCTTTAAACCTATTATGTGATTAGCAGCTTTGTTGCAACGTTGAGTAGTGTCGCTATGGGTGCTACCTGTGGTGTGTAGAGGATGGGTGGGTCGATTTAGAAATCTCCACAGGTGTGTAGGGTTGGAAGGGAAATGGTGTGTAGCGGATGAATTTTTTTTTGGGAGGGTTTTGCATTACCTTGTGTAACATCCCGAAATTGGGCCTAGTAGAATTGGGCCCAATGGGCCTTAGGCGTAGGAGCGTTTAAATTTTTTTTGGGAGCAAGAGAACGGCATTAACGCAAGTTGGACCTACTAAGTGAGTGATTTTTTGAATGCTAGGAGGCTTCTATGAAGTCCCGGGATCAAACTTTAGCTTTAGGGAAATTTTGGTTTTAGGTGAATAAAACCCTGAGAGTTAGTAGTAGGCTTTAAGAATAAAATGTGGAGAAAAATGACACAAGTGGAGTGTGTGGTGTAGTGTCAAAGTGACGCCACATAAGAGACAAGGGGGTGAAGCCACAAGGCAGGAAGGAGGTCCAATGTTCAAGTTGTAGCACTTGCATTTCTTTTAGATTATTTTTTAAGTGGTTTTAGACATTGGCCATATACTTAGCTTTAGTTGGGCATGATTTTAGACACAAGAGGCGCTTGTGGCCTAGTGGATAATGGAGTGGATTAAGCTACAGGGGAGCCTGGGTTCAAATCTCATGACAAGCAAGGGAGTATTTATTTTGCGGATTGGACGGGAAGAGTTTGAGTTGGATTTAAACTCTGCTGATGGAAGGGTCCCACATCGTAAAGATACAAAGAAGGAAAGTGAGAAGCTAGCTATATATAGGGCATTCTATGAGGAGAGTTAATATACCTTGGTGGGCGTTTGGGTGCAGATCTAGAGTATAATCGCCAATAGTAGTGAAGGAAGTGCTGCTAGAACGTGAGGTACACGGTAAGGGTACGATGAGGTTTCAGTTTTTGATAAGTAAATCTTGGTTAATCGCTAGTAATGTCGATTGTAGGATCGTGACTAAGGGATTTGCAGCGCGCGTGGTTACTAGGTGTGAACAAACACTACACACACGATATCGGCAATGCCGAAAAGTCGAAAGAGGCTAAATGGGCCCGATGGGCCCTGAGGCTAAGAATTGATGAAATCGTTTGGTTGGTTATACAAATTGAACTATTCATACATGAATTAGATTTGTTTTGGGCCTAATGGGCTATAAGGGTGTGATTTCGGCTTGATGGGCTTATGGGGACGTAGACATATATGTTAGGGTTTATGAACCTTAGGCCTAGTTTGAACAACTCTTAAATTCCATAAGACTTAATCTAATTAAACGTGTCTGTGAACAAGTCGCAGGGTTGGAGTGTGGCAACGGGCGTACGCATGTCTAGAACTGGATCTAGGAAGAGCTTGGTACTTAAGCGGCCCTAGTGGCCCACATGCTCTTCTCTGGAATCCTATCTGGTGCGTAGTGTCTGTTTACTTTAGCCGCGAGGACTTGTTGATGGGCCAAAGTTCATAGCTAAAACCCGAAAGGGACCAAATACCTTTATATTTGCAAAATTCCTAAAATACCCCTAGATTTGTAAAGTACCAAAATACCCCTGATTGAAAAATTACCGAAATACCCTTGGTTTACGAAATTACCAAAATACCCTTGATTGAAAATTTATCAAAATAACCCTGGTTTACGAACTTTCCCTGGTTTACGAAATTATCGAAATACCCCTGGTTTACGAAATTACCGAAATACCCCTGGTTTATAAAATTACCGAAATACCCTTGATTTGTAAAATTACCGAAATACCCCTAATTTGCGAAATTACCGAAATACCCTTGGTTTACAAAATTACTAAAATACCCCTGGTTTGCAAAATTACTGAAATACATCTAGTTTACGACATTATTGAAATACCCTTGTTTTGCAAAAGTACCAAAATACCCCTGTTTTGCAAAAGTACCAAAATACCCCTGTTTGTAAGAGTACTAAGAAATCCTATTTTGCCAAATTACCAAAATACCCCTGTAGGGTAGAATTACGAAAATACCCCGATGTAGTGAAATGACAGAAATATCCCTATGTGATGAATATGATTTTATGGATGTTACTAGTATGTTTGATGCATTCATATGATATTCTGTTTAGGATGCATATGGGTGGAAATTATGGTACGGAGGAAGATTTGAGGATTGCATGGCCGTATGATACGGTAGTGGATTCTCGACCGCGAAATAACTCTAAGAAATTGTTGTTGCTTACATAAGACATGTGCCTTAAACAAGTGGAACTAAGTACTATTCATAAAATTTCTAATACAGATAATACGCGAAGTGATAATCAGAGTGTGTAGCGTGAGCATAGTATCGTAGGTTAGGATGTACGAATGTTAGTTAGTTGGAAATTTCGAGGACGAAATTTCTTTAAGTGGGATAGATTTGTAACATCCTGAAATTGGGCCGAGTAGAATTGGGCCCAATAGGCCTTAGGCGTAAGAGCGTTTAAAATTTTTTTGGGAGCAAGAGAACGGCATTAACGCAAGTTGGACCGACTAAATGAGTGATTTTGGAAGGCTAGGAGGCTTCTATGAAGTCTCGGGATCAAACTTTGGCTTTAGGGAAATTTTGGTTTTAGGTGACTAAAACCCTGAGAGTTAATAGTAGGCTTTAAGAATAAAATGTGGAGAAAAATGGCACTAGTAGAGTGTGTGGTGTAGTGGCAAAGTGACGCCACGTAAGAGACAAGGGGGTGACGCCACAAGGAAGGAAGGAGTTCCAAGGTTCAAGTTGTAGCATTTGCATTTCTTTTAGATTATTTTTTTAAGTGGATTTAGACATTGGACATAGACTTAGCTTTTGTTGGGCATGATTTTAGACACAAGAGGAGCTTGTGGCCTAGTGGCTAGTGGCGTGGATTAAGCTATAGGGGAGCCTGGGTTCAAATCTCATGACAAGCAAGGGAGTATTTATTTTGCGGATTGGACGGAAAGAGTTTGAGTTGGATTTAAACTCTGCTGATTGAAGGATCCCACATCGGAAAGATACAAAGAAGGAAGGTGAGAAGCTAGCTATATATAGAGCATACTATGAGGAGAGTTAATATATATTGGTGGGCGTTTCAGTGCAGATCTAGAGGATAATAGCCAATAGTAGTGAAGGAAGGGCTGCTAGAACGGGAGGTATACGGTAAGGGTGCGGTGAGGTTTCAGTTTTTGATAAGTATGCATTAAATCTTGGTTAATCACTAGTAATGTCGATTGTAGGGTCGTGACTAAGGGATTTGCAGCGCGCGTAGTTACCAGGTGTGTACAAACACTACACACATGATATCGGCATTGTCGAAAAGCAGAAAAGCCGAAAGAGGCTAAATGGGCCCAGTGGGCCCTGAGGCTAAGAATTGATGAAATGGTTTGGTTGGTTATACGAATTGAACTAGTCATGCATGATACATGAATTGGATTTGTTTTGGGCCTAATGGGCTATAAGGGTGTGATTTCGGCTAGGTGTGCTTATGGGGACGTAGACATGTATGTTAGGGTTTATGAACCTTAGGCCTAGTTTGAACAACTCTTAAATTCCACAAGACTTAATCTAATTAAACATGTCTGTGAACAAGTCGCAGGGTTGGAGTGTGGCAACGGGCGTACGCATGTCTAGGGCTGGATCTAGGAAGAGCTTGGTACTGAAGCGGCCCTAGTGGCCCACCTCCTCTTATTTAGAATCCTACCTGGTGCGTAGTGTCTGTTCACTTTAGCCGCGAGGACTTGTTGATGGGCCAAAGTTCATAGCTAAAACCCGAAAGGGACCAAATACCCTTATATTTGCAAAATTCCTAAAATACCCCTAGATTTGTAAAGTACCAAAATACGCCTAATTGAAAAATTTCCGAAATACCCCTGGTTTACAAAATTATTGAAATACCCTTGATTGAAAAATTATTGAAATACCCCTAGTTTATGAAATTACCGAAATACCCCTGGTTTGCAAAATTACTGAAATACCCCTGGTTTGTAAAATTACCGAAATACATCTAGTTTACGAAATTATTGAAATACCCTTGTTTTGCAAAAGTACCAAAATACCCCTATTTTGCAAAAGTATCAAAATACCCTTGTTTGCAAGAGTACCAAGAAACCCTATTTTGCCAAATTACTAAAATACCCCTGTAGGGTAGAATTACAAAAATACCCCGAGGTAGTGAAATGACAGAAATATCCCTATGTGATGAATATGAGTTTATGGATGTTACTCGTTTGTTTGATGCATTCATATGATATTCTGGTTAGGATGCATATGGGTGGGAATTATGGTACAGAGGAAGATTTGAGGATCGCATGGCCGTATGGTATGGATTTAGGATCGCATGGCTGTACGGTATGGATCCACAGAAGGCTTTAAGCCCAATATATGTGATTAAGCAGCATTGCTGCAACGTTAGGTAGTACCGCAACCGGGCTACCCTTGGTGTGTAGCGGAGGGGTGGGTCAAGCTAGAATTCCCCACAGGAGTCATAAGGTTGGAAGGGAAATGGTGTGTGTAGCGGATGGATTTTTGGGGTTGGCTTTGCATTATTTGTTTATAAATGATACAATATGATATGATATGAGGTCATTGTGAGCTAAAGCCCAAGGCCACCGATTTTGATAGGGCTTAGGCCCAATGTGAATATTTGGAAGTGATTTGATTGCCAAGGGTTGTGCAAACTGAGTTTCGAAACTCACACCCCTTTAATTTAATGTTTCAGGTAATCCCGAATAGACAACCCGATGTGGGAGAGGACTCGGAGATGGCCACACTGCAAGAGGCTTGAATTTTCATTTATTGGTTTCAAAATACATGTTTTTATTTACTTAATTTTCGGTGAATGTAATAAGGCCTTGTACTTCGTTTTGACTTCAGATTTATTTTGGGTTTTGAGATTAATTGTTTATTTTAATTATTAAACCTAAGTAAGCTCTTATGTTTAAACTTGGTTTCCGAATTACTTAAAACAATAAAATGGGTTTTTATCTTTAATTAATAAGACTCAAAGATTTTGGGCTTTTGGACCTTAATTTTTTAATTAGCAAAACCGTTTTGAATTATGCCTTTAATGTGACATTCCGAATTCGGGCCTAACTTCTAGGCCGTGTTTGGGGTGTTACACCTTATTTTGCATGATATGATATGATATAAGGTTGTTGTGGGCCAAGGCCCAAGACCACCAATTTTGATAGGGCTCAAGCCAATGTGATAATTATATACTGAATTGAATGCCAAGGGTTGTACACACTGAGTTTCGAAACTCACACCCTTTATTTACTATTTGAGGTGATCCTCAGTAAATGGCTCGACGTGGGAGAGGACTCAGGGATGGCCACACTACAAGATGTTTAAACTTTTATTTATTTTTTTTTAAAAGACATGGTTTTTAATTGCTTTATTTTCATTAGATGTAATAAGGCCATGTACTCCGTTTTGACTTTAGATTTTGAGTTTTGTTGTTTCAACTGTTTACTTAATTATTAAACCTGAGTAATTTCTTATGTTTAAACATGGTTTTCGAAATACTTAAAATAATTAAATGGGCTTTTATCACTACTTAAAAAGATTCAAGGATTTAGGGCTTTTAGGCCTTAAATTTTAACTTAGCAAAATTGTTTGAAATTGTGCCTTTGATGTGACATTCCCAAATTCGGCCATAACGTCTGGGTTGAGTTTGGGGTGTTACAGGTCCTACTCTTTTAGTGATTTCATAAGGTCCAATAAAACGAGGACTCAACTTCCCTTTTTTTTCCAAATCGTAGAACTTTCTTCCAGGGTGACACTTTTAAAAACACCTTCTCACCAATACCAAACTCAATATCTCTCATTTCAAGTTTGCGCATGATTTATATCTATCAAAATCTGTTTTCAATCTATCTCAGATCTGAAACACCCCAAACTCGGCCCACGAGTCTTGACCGGATCTGGTATGTTCCTCGATGTAAACCGGTTCAAAATTCTTTTGTTACTTAGGAAAAACTTGTGTGTTTTGTAAGAAAGATTGGTTTGTCTTGGGCTTGAATTGAAAACAAGTTTATTTTTGTTAAAAATCTTTTACTTTAGGTGACAAAACGTTTAGGGTTTGTTTTAAAATAAATTTAATTAAACTTTACGTGATAACAATTCGTACATAATAATTAAGAGTAAAATAAAGTACTTCAACTATGGCCTTATTACATCAAAATAATTCCCAAAATTTAAATTCAAAATACTTAAAATAAAATAGTCCGAATAAAAATGAATTTCTTGCTGAGCATGGCCATCCCTAAGCTTCTGCCGGCCCGGTCTATCACTGATCGTCACCTGGAAGAAAAAGTTCCCCAACGGGGTGAGTCAAACAGACTCAATGTGTAACCAACACTAAAATTTAATAATTCAGGCATACATTTTCATACATGTTCATATAACAGATAGAAAAAAAAATGATGCAACCCAAACCCAAACCTATATACCATCCGCTACACATCACCCGTACCAACCTGCACACCGTGGGGACTACTAAGTCAACCCTCCATCCGCTACACACCATCGAAGGCAGTCACTGCAGTCGACGTGCTCATCGCCCTTATAAATATTGTGGCATAGCCACCAGATACATATTTTGTGTCATGCGACACCATATTCAGATATCGTGGTCTTAGGTCACCACATTCACTTATCGTGGTCTTAGGTCACCACATTCACTTCCCCCTTTTCATATAACCCATATGCCCCTTATCATACATATCATGTATTAACATGCCAATTTCTTATTTCACATTCTTATAATTTCGTATGTGTGTCATAACAGATATTTAACATATTCCTAGTAGGAGTAGGAAAACGTACCTGATTTCTTTGTACCATTGCATGGTACCTTAGCCTTATTTTCACATTCTTATAATCATATACAATAATTTAAAGCCATAAAACTATTAAGGTTTAGTGTGGGGTACACACCTGATTCGCTTAAGGTTTCAATCCAAATCCCGAAATCCGATCTAAAGCCTTGGATCTTAAATCCCTTGCTACCGATTGACTTAAAAAAACCAAATCCCGAAACTTTGTTGTATTCCTCCCAAATCTTAAATCCCGGAATTGATCTTTTGCCTTAGGTTTCTGTCGAAATCCCTTGTGGATTTTAAATCCCGAAAGTACCTCTTCTTAAAGTCAACAACTTGCTAGATCCTGAACACTCCTTCCACGTTTCGGCAACCATGAACATCAATGAGATTAGTCCTAGATTTCAACAAGTCTAGAAGTGAAAGAATAGAAACCGAATGACAATTGGCCCTTACCTTTAATACCAAAGTCGACAGCACCCTTGCTTGAAGCCCCTCAAAGATTCGGCTATGGACTAAGTGTGATCAACAAGTTTCGGCTTTTGAGACTATGAAGAAATCGGCTAATGGTTACCTTGAGGGTTCGGCTTTGATTGAATTCAAAAAGGAAAAGAGGATGATGAGCAGAGAGAATTCGGCAGAGGAAAGAAAGAAAAGAATGGAGAAATTTGCTAGAGAATTTCGGCAGAGGCTTCCTTGAAGAGAAAAGAATGAATGAAGAATGGCCTTACTCTTCCTTCCTTAGTCGAAATTACTAGGCTAGAGTCCCCTACTTGGCCACCATTCTTCCTATGTGATAATTTTATCTTTTAATTATCACTTTATTTAATATTAGAATTAATCCCTCAATTATCTCTTATCTCTTAATTAAAAATAACAATAATTATCCCTCATTTATCCATCTATTTGCCGAATTTTAACAAAAATAAAACACCTCCCTTTAGTGCCTTGTTGTCGTCCAACTCTCTTGTTCCTTGCACCAAAATAAAATTCCTTTATTTGCTCCCCAAGTGACTCAAACCTAGGCTCCTTCCACCTTGGTTGTGGCGTCACTTACTGGGCTTTAAGTGGTGCCTCCTTGCCACTTTTCTAAGCCCGATCTTGTGTCAAATTTCTTCTATAAATTTTCTTAAGGCCACCTTGCCTTAGTTTCCTTTTTTAACCTTAACATTTCCTTACATTTCCAAGTTTCCAAAAATGTTTACTTTCCCCTTTTAAACTTAACATTTCCTTACATTTTCAAGTTTCCAAAAATGTTCGTAATACATTTATAACACATAAGGCATGTCATTCCATATAATTAAATCAAGAATGCATAGGCCCATTTTCAGGATGTTACAGTTCTACCCCCTTAAAATAATTTCGTCCTCGAAATTACCTGGCTAAAATAAATGAGGGTATTGTTGTCGCATTGCCTCCTCTGGCTCCCACGAAGCTTCCTTCGATCCATGATTTCTCCATAATACTTTGACTAGAGAAACTGACTTCCTCCGTAATACTTTCACATCTCGTTCTATGATCTAAATCGGCTCTTCCTCGTAGGACAAATCTGGCCTTAGCTCCACCTCTTCAACCGGAACTACATGAGATGGGTCTGATCGATATCGACGTAGCATGGACACATGAAATACGTCGTGCATCTGCTTCAACTCCGGTGGAAACTCCAACTGATACGCCACTGGTCCAATTCGCTTCAACACTCGATAGGGTCCTATGAACCTTGGGCTTAACTTCCCTTTCCGACCAAATCTCATCACCTTCTTCCAAGGCGAAACCGTAAGGAATACTTGATCTCCCACAACAAATTCTATTTCCTTCCGTTTGAGATCTGCATACGACTTTTGTCTATCAGAAGCTTCCTTCAACCATGCCCGGATTATCTCAACCTTCTTTTCAGATTCTACCACTAACTCTGGACCCAAAACTCGACGTTCCCCTAATTCTGTCCAACAAGTAGGAGTTCGACACTTCCTACCATACAACGCTTCATACGATGCCATCCGAATACTAGCCTGATAGCTGTTGTTGTAGGCGAATTCTGCTAGAGGCAAATGGTCCTCCCAACTTCCTCGGAAATCCATCACACAGCCTCTCAACATATCCTCCAACACTTGTATTACCCACTCAGACTGCCCGTCTGATTGTGGATGAAAACCCGTAGTGAACTCCAACTTAGTGCCTAAAGCTTGATGAAGTGCCCTCCAAAACCGAGAAGTAAACCTTGGGTCCCTATCTGAGATGATTGACACCGGAACTCCATGCAACCTTACAATTTCCGCCACATACAGTTTGGCCAATTTTTGCAAGGAATAATCAACCCTTACCAGAATAAAATGCGCGGACTTAGTCAATCGGTCAACTACCACCCATACCGAGTCATTCTTAGTAGGCGTAGGAGGAAGCCCACTAACGAAGTCCATGGTAATTCTCTCCCACTTCTATTGTGGAATCTTGATTGGCCGAAGCAATCCTGACGGAACTTGGTGTTCAGCCTTAACTTGCTGACACGTCAGACATTTTCCCACGAATTCAGTAACTTCCCGTTTAAGATCAGGCCACCAAAATTGTTCCCTTAGATCTCTGTACAGCTTAGTGCCTCCGAGATGCATAGCATAAGGGCTACTATGCGCTTCCCGAAGAATCCTCTGTCTTAACTCTTCGTCCTTCGGCATATAGACCTTTCCCTTGAAGCACAATACTCCCTCATCATTAACACCATAATCCTCTAACTCTCCGTTCTGTACTTGTTGTAACTTAGCACTTAGATCCTCATCCACCAACTGGCTTCTCTTGACCTCATTCAACCATGTTGGTTTGACTTGGAATTCTGCCAGCAGACTCCCATCATCATACAAACTCAAGTGTGCGAACATCGCCCTTAGATCTGACACCACTTTCTGACTTAGGGCATCAGCCACCACATTCGCCTTGCCCGGGTGGTACTCTATCGAACAATCATAATCCTTCAATAACTCTACCCACCTTCGCTGCCTCAAGTTCAACTCCTTCTGAGTCAACAGATACTTAAGGCTCTTGTGGTCTGTGTAAATTATCGACTTTTCTCCATAAAGGTAGTGCCTCCAAACCTTAAGAGCGAAAACCACTGCTGCCAGTTCCAAGTCATGGGTTGGGTAGTTAACCTCATGCGGCCTTAACTGTCGAGACGCATAAGCGACTACTTTTCCATCTTGCATTAGAACACACCCTAATCCCGTATGAGAAGCGTCACAGTATACCATAAAATCCTTTCCTGCCTCTGACTGAACTAACACTGGAGCTTCAGTCAAAACCTTCTTGAGCTTCTCAAAGCTCTCCTGTTGCTTATCCGTCCATACAAAGGGTACTTCCTTCCTGAGCAACTTCGTTAAAGGTGCGGCTATCGATGAAAATCCTTCCACGAACCTTCTGTAATAGCCCGCCAAACCTAAGAAGCTACGGATCACAGCCATGGACCTAGGTGGTTTCCAATCTAGCACTGCCTCAATCTTTCTAGGATCCACCCTTATCCCTTCTGCAGACACCACATGCCCTAAGAACGCAACCTCCTTCAGCCAGAATTCACACTTGCTGAATTTGGCATAGAGCTTCTTCTCCCTTAACACTTGTAGCACAACTCGGAGTATACCAAGATATCGTCGATGAACACTACGACGAACCTATCCAAGTAGGGTTGAAAAACCTGGTTCATCATATCCATGAACGCGGCTGGGGCGTTCGTCAAACCAAACGGCATTACTACGAACTCAAAATGCCCATACCTTGTCCGAAAAGCTGTCTTATGGATATCGGCTTCCTTCACCTTCAACTGATGATATCCCGACCTTAAGTCGATCTTTGAAAATACCGCGGCCCCCTTAAGTTGATCGAACAAGTCATTGATCCTTGGCAGAGGATACTTGTTCTTGATGCTCAGCTTATTCAACTGACGATAATCTATGCACATACGCATAGTTCCATCCTTCTTCTTCACAAACAGGACCGGTGCTCCCCACGGAGACACACTGGGTCGGATAAACCCACGATCCAGCAATTCTTGGATTTGAGCCTTGAGCTCAACCAACTCCTTTGGTGCCATCCGAGACGGGGCAATTGACACAGGAGCTGTTCCAGGCAGCAATTCAATTCCAAACTCCACCTCCCTATCTGGGGGTATTCCTGGTAATTCCTCTGGAAACACATCTTCAAAATCCCTTACAGTTCTAACTCCACTGACACCTTCTTCCTTTCCACCCAACGCAATTACGAAGGCTAATAACGCCTTGCACCCTTTCCGAACCATCTTTTCCGCCTTAAGTGCTGAAACTACATTAGACAAGTAGTTTCTTCTTTCTCCTATCATAATGACCACCTCATCCTCTGGGGTCCTTAATTCCATTCGCTTAGCTGCACAGTCCAACACAGCTCGATGCTCTACCAACCAATCCATACCAATGATGAGATCGAATTCTCCGAAGGGAAGTTCCATCAAGTCGGCAGAAAATACTATGCCTTGAATTTCTAAAGGTACACTCCGAAAGATCTTATTCACCACTACAGTTTGACCTAGTGGGCTTACTACAGTCATCTCCCTATCAGAAAGTTCAGAGGCTATGTCTAGAGTTTCAACTACTCTACATGCAACATAGGAATGGGTCGAGCCCACATCAATCAAAGCAAAATAGGGCTTACCAAAAATAAGAAACGTACCGGTTATAACGTCCGGCGCGTCTCCATACTCCCTCCGGCGAACCGCATAAACCAAGCCCGGCTGCCTTGCCTCAGTATTAGCAGCACCTCTACCCGGTGTTCCACGTCCTCTTCCAGTACCATTATCTCGGCCATTCGGACCACGGCCTCGCTGAGGTTGCTGTCCACCTCTACCAGCCTGATTAACATTCTGAACTACTGGCCGACTCCCTTCCGGTTTCATAGGACAGTCCTTAATCATATGGTCTTTGGACCCACACCTAAAGCATCCCCCAGTCTTTTTCCAACACTTTCCTAAGTGTTTCTTCCCACACTGATCACAAGTACGATATTGCCCTCCTGTAGCAGCCTGCTGACCTCACGGCCCATCAACTCTAGGCCTCTTATTCCCAGATGATCCTGACGCTCCAAAACCTCTTTTCGACCTGTTCCGATCGGTGCGCTGCCTTGCAGAATCCTTAATTCCTTCAGCTACCTTAGCTTTCTCTACTAAGGCAGAAAACTCCCGTTCCTGATGTGGTGCTATTAACAACCTCAAATCATCCCTTAATCCGTCCTCAAACCGGACACACCGCTCATGCTCTGTAGCCACTACTCCTCGAGCATACCGGCTTAACCTCAGAAACTCAGCTTCGTATTCTGCCACCGACTTGTTCCCTTGAACCAGCCCCAGAAAAGCCTTCCTTTGCTCATCAGTATACCGTGTGCCAACATATTTCTTCTGATATGCTGCCTTAACATACTCCCAGGTCAGATCCTCAGCTGTGGCATCGTCCCGAACTGTTAACCACCATTGATACGCTTCATCGCATAGCAGTGCCACCATTCCTTTCAACTTCTCCTCAGGGGTTAGATCGAGCTCATCCATAATGCGCTCGGTTGCCTCCAACCAATATTCAGCCGTACTGGGTGCCACACCCGATACTCCTCGAAACATCTCAGCCCCATTGGGTCAGAGTCGCTCGGGCACAGATTTTCGAGCTCCCATATTTCCACCTGCTTCAGCCACCATTTCCAAAACTCGCAGCACAGCCTGCGATACAGCATTATCCCCCGTCTGAGCTTGCTGCTCAACACCAACAGTTGGGGGTGGTGGTGGCGGTGGTATCTCATTGTCTGACCCTTGACCCGATCTAACGGGTTCCGACACAGTCATTCTTCCTCGACCACGTCCACGACGACCATGTCCTCTAGAACTCATTCTAACGATTGCGCTTTAATCTGATTAAGAAATTTTATGAATTAGCCTTTATTCCACTGATTACCTGCGAAGAAGTTTTATGGAAAGAATTTTAGGAGTGGTTCTTTCGTATTCATACATGCACACAGTCTTTACATTCATACATTCATCAATCAAATATGAACTTTCGTTCATTCAGAGAAATGTTGTAGTTTTCATTGTTGTTGTTTTTCCACTACCCAGGGGTATTTTCGTAATTTTTTTCAAAATAAGGTTCCTTGTGGATTTTGTCAATAAGGGTATTTTGGTAATTTTTTATTTTTCAGATCCCGGGAGTATTTCGAAAATTTTGAAATTACAAGGGTATTTCGGTAATTAACCAGTGTAAATTTGTAAATCTTAATAAATCAAGGGTATTTCAAAATTTGTAAAACTTGAGGGTTCTTTTTGAGAATTTGTTTTCCAAATCGGTGATGTTGCAAAAATTTTGAAAATCAGGGTCATTTTGGTAATTGTGTCAAACCAGGGGTAATTTCGGAAATTTCATTGAAATCGAGGGTGATATGGAAATTTTAATACCAAGGGCAATTTAGTAATTTTGCAAATAGGGGTATTTTAGTAATTTTCATAAATAAGGAATATTTCAGAAAACTTTTATAAAGTCGTGTTTGCAACTAAAAAAAAAGGTAATTTTAAGAGTTTTAAAACTAGGTTTTTATGAAAATACAGCTAGTTCCCTTTCGGGTTTTAGTTAGGGGTTTAGCCCATGAATAAGTCCTCTTGGTTAGGGTGAACCGAAGCTACGCACCAGGTAGGATTCAAGTGGAGAGGAGGTGAGTCACGTGGACTGCTTAAATACCAAGCTCCCACCGAATACCAATCCTAGATATGCGCACAATGGTTGCCACACCCTCACTCAACGACTTAGACACAGGTTTGTTTAATTAGGCATTTAAGTCTTATGTAATTGTTGGGGTAAACTAGTCCTAGAGTTCAAGTACTTATCATACTAATCTACATTCCATTCCAGTTCAGTCCTTCTACAGTTCATACTATAATTCACACAATGGTTAGGGGTACTTACCGGGTGGACTGCGGGTCGGAGACTTAGGTGCCATGCCAGAAAACCTGCTTAAAACTTTCTCAAAATTCATTTGGGCCTTAATTTTAAAGCATTGTGGGCTTTAAAGCCCAGGCTGAGAGTTTAAAACTGGGCTCTGATACCAAGCTGAAACACCCCAAACCCGGTCCACGAGTCTTGACCGGATCTGGTATGTTCCACGATGTAAACCGGTTCAAAATTCTTTTGTTACTTAGGAAAAACTTGTGTGTTTTGTAAGAAAGATTGGTTTGGGTTGGGCTTGAATTGAAAACAAGTTTATTTTTGTTAAAAATCTTTTACTTTAGGTGACAAAACGTTTAGGGTTTGTTTTAAAATAAATTTACTTAAACTTTTCGTGATAACAATTCGTACATAATAATTAATAGTAAAATAAAGTACTTCAACTATGGCCTTATTACATCAAAATAATTCCCAAAATTTAAATTCAAAATACTTAAAATAAAATAGTCCGAATAAAAATGAATTTCTTGCTGAGCATGGCCATCCCTAAGCTTCTGCCGGCCCGGTCCATCACTGATCGTCACCTGGAAGAAAAAGTTCCCCAACGGGGTGAGTCAAACAGACTCAATGTGTAACCAACACTAAAATTTAATAATTCAGGCATACATTTTCATACATGTTCATATAACAGATAGAAAAAAATGATGCAACCCGAACCCAAACCTATATACCATCCGCTACACATCACCCGTACCAACCTGCACACTGTGGGGACTACTAAGTCAACCCTCCATTTGCTACACACCATCGAAGGCAGTCGCTGCAGTCGACGTGCTCATCGCCCTTATAAATATTGTGGCATAACCACCAGATACATATTTTGTGTCATAAGACACCATATTCAGATATCGTGGTCTTAGGTCACCACATTCACTTATCGTGGTCTTAGGTCACCACATTCACTTCCCCCTTTTCATATAACCCTAATGCCCCTTATCATACATATCATGTATTAACATGCCAACTTCTTATTTCACATTCTTATAATTTCGTATGTGTGTCATAACAGATATTTAACATATTCCTAGTAGGAGTAGGAAAACGTGCCTGATTTCTTTGTACCATTGCATGGTACCTTAGCCTTATTTTCACATTCTTATAATCATATACAATAATTTAAAGCAATAAAACTATTAAGGTTTAGTGTGGGGTACACACCTAATTCACTTAAGGTTTCAATCCAAATCCCGAAATTCGATCTAAAGCCTTAGATTTTAAATCCCTTGCTGCCGATTGACTTAAAAAAACCAAATCCCAAAACTTTGTTGTATTCCTTCAAAATCTTAAATCCCGGAATTGATCTTTTGTCTTAGGTGTCTGTCGAAATCCCTTATGGATGTTAAATTCCGAAAGTATCCCTTCTTGAAGTCGACAACTTGCTAGATCCTGAACACTCCTTCCACGTTTCGGCAACCATGAACATCAATGAGATTAGTCCTAGATTTCAACAAGTCTAGAAGTGAAAGAATAGAAACCGAATGACAATTGGCCCTTACCTTTAATACCAAAGTCGACAGCACCCTTGCTTGAAGCCCCTCAAAGATTCGACTATGGACTAAGTGTGATCAACAAGTTTCGGCTTTTGAGACTATGAAGAAATCGGCTAATGGTTACCTTGAGGGTTCGGCTTTGATTGAATTCAAAAAGGAAAAGAGGATGATGAGCAGAGAGAATTCGGCAGAGGAAAGAAAGAAAAGAATGGAGAAATTTGCTAGAGAATTTCGGCAGAGGCTTCCTTGAAGAGAAAAGAATGAATGAAGAATGGCCTTACTCTTCCTTCCTTAGCCAAAATTACTAGGCTAGAGTGTAAGAGTATGCCCAAAGATCAATCATGAGATGGTTGTAATAACATACTTAATTTACCATGTTTATTAATATAAAGCGTTGTCATTATTATTTCAATTTTTCTTTCTGTGTGTATAGATAAACTGTTTTATAATAATGTCCTGAGAATAATATGATTATTCTTAAAAGATCCTTAGTCGAGTATTATTGTTGACTAGGACAATAATAATGCATTAAGACTAACATGTAGTTGATTGATGATAAAGAGTTGTCATTGATATGGAGTGTCAAAATCAATGCATGAATATGTGTGTTAGAGAACAACATATTGGATTGACCCGCTATGAGTATGTTTCTTGGATTATTATGTAATTGTCACAACATTACTCATAGTGATTAATATGTATATGATCCTCAGACTTGAGATCATTATTATCCCAGCATCGTGAGTTGTATATTTTGATACAATCAAACGTACATCGTAACAGGTTGTTCTATAAAGGCTGATCTTGGATATACCACAATCTATGTAGAGGGATATGGTTGATCAATAAAGGATAAGTCCCTCCTACATAATAGGAGTAATATCTTAGGCCACTTGATTGAGTGAGACTAGAAATGCATGGCCATGCTCAAATAAGTTGATATGAGATGTCATACTAATTTGTATATCATAGTCTACTCAAGATATCAAGAAACATGGGATGGATTATGCAAGTGTGACTATCCCATGACTTGTATCCGTTCCAGAGATAAAGGACTTAAGGATTAATGCATGAAAGGTTAATCACGAAAGGTTATGTCGAATCATGACTTCTTGTAACTTAGGTAGCAATGATGCATTGCGATGCCACTCATTGTCTGTGACAATAGAATCGTTCTAGTATTACTGCTAACGTTGCAAGAACCTACAGGGTCACACCCTATGGTTGAAATGAACGGAATAAAATATAGTTGGTATTGTGCTTGGTTGTCACATAAATTAAATTAATTAAAGAATTAATTTAATTGGGCAATCAAATATTGAACATATTATATGTACAAGGATGTTGTACACATAATGATAACATAATTTTATTAATATATGAATTTGATTCATATATAAATTTAAATAAATATAGTTTACCGGAATCCTTATTATAATTAATGTAATTATAATTTTCAGATATAATTAATGTAATTATAATTTTCGGTTAAAAACTTTATTGTATTTATTTAATCTTGTAATACATTCAAGACATACCAATTATAAAAGGCCCAATTAAGAGGATACCTATTATAAAAGGCCCAATGAGAAAGGCACCCATTATAAAAGGTATTAAAAGGAGACAAAAGAAAATATGAAAACCCTAAGTGATTGCTTGTTAGGTCTAGCAGCCGTCAAGCAAATAAGCCTCCAAAATAGTTTTGGAGATTTCTTCCGTTCATAGTCAAACCGGGTGGATTATGTAGAGGCCGACATCAGAAAAGGTTGAGGCTTGATTCGACAGTAGATCAAAACTCTTGTTGCCAAGGCGTCGCTGTCTACTCAGATTGAAGTTTTGGTAATTTCGAAACCTTTATTTCACCCCGATTCGTTCCTCACACATGGATCCATGATTTGGATCGCCGGATCTAATTTTATTCTGCTGCGCCATGGGGTACCGGCGTTCCATCAGTGGTATCAGAGCCACTTGTGTGATACGAACTCGGGTTTAAATACTTGGGTGATGCAATTGTATGGGATACATGTTTTGATCTTATTATATTTTCGATTGTTTAAATCGTTTAAGCATAATCTGATAATTGTTCCTTTCGGTAATTGATTAAATGTTAATCATGGTGTTGTGGCCTATTCGATTTTATGTTATTACTGTTAAGTATTAACAAATCTGTAGCGGCGGTGGTATTTATAGTTTCCAGTAAGTGTTAACTGGCTAGTGGAACAAGGGTTGTTCCGATATGAAACCTCAAGGATTAAAATCCTAAAAACACGATTCTGTTGATAAAAATTTATCAAATCGTGAGGCTTCATTTGACTGGGGTATGCGATTTGCGCCGCGGGGGCTCCGCCCCCGCACCCCTGGAGACCCCCGCAAAAAATTTGTTAATAAAAGAAATTTATAAACTTGATGGGCCACAAAATGTTGAAAGGATATTTTATAATTCACCTTAGCAAAAAAAAAAAGCATTGAATTATGTATGCTATTTTTGACATGCACGGTGTTTGAAATGCATAGTTATAGCCCAATGACCCATTCGATAAAAGGTTGTATTTTTTTTTAAATACGGCCTGCGTGTCGTGCCTTGCTACTATTCTCTTGTATTTCTCTTCTCATCTTATTCCCTCGTATGTAAAACGAGTTTCTGCATATTGTAATTTGCAAGAGTTGCTGTGGGCCAAACAAGAAGGAAGGTGGGACAATGATTGTGAATGATAGCTTGTGAAAGGGCTTACACCTTTAGGTTTCCTTTTGGTTTTCCCATTGGCTTGGGTTGAACCACTTTAGTTTATGGGCTATAACTATTGCATTTATTTATTGCTTTATTTATTCATGTATGAGATGCTATGGATGATAATAAACCTTGTTGATAATAAACCCTATTAATTGATGAGATCGATTAGAAGACTAAATGGGCTAAAGTAGACCATAATTGGTGAGATGCAACAACCTTAATAAAATCCCTCTATTAAAATATTAAGTCAACATGGCCTTCCAATTTTGCCCTCGTTAAGGCCTCGATCAATACTATGTAGGTTCTGCCAAAGTGAAGTACTAGTATTTATCTTGGTTAAACGCGAAGAATAAACAAGTGATATTTGCTGGTTAAAAGTTGGTTAATGACTTAACTAGGTTACTCTAATAGGATTAGAAACCTAGAGGCAAGTAAATTGGATAAATCATAAGATGATTAGAACAAGAGTTGTTCACCAAATATTAGGAGTTACATATGATGTAATTAGCAAATGTTGCTTACCTAAATAACCATAATCTTAAGAGTAAAGCCAAAGCTGACTTAAGAGGTGGTGAAATATGGATCCTTAACCTACTAGAAATACTTTTGAGAAAGTTTTTCCGAAATTAATATACGAGGGTTATTAATTTTGAAATAAAATAGTGGGAATATCATTTAATAAAGTCTTTTTAATGATTGATATAAAATTGGTAAATTTACTCACATGCATATTTAATTGTTGTAGATATATTATGGCTGCAAACACTAGCACACTCTCATTGCGATCGGTCCTTGAGAAGGACAAATTGAATGGTTTGAATTTTCTTGATTGGTTCCGTAACTTGAGGATTGTCCTTAAACAAGAACAGAAATTATATGTTATTGAACAACCACTTCCTAATGAACCACCCGCTAATGCCTCGAGGACTGATAGAGATGCTTACAAGAAGTATCTCGATGACATGATAGATGTTGGATGTCTTATGCTTGCCACTATGAATCCTGAACTTCAGAAGCAACATGAGGACATGGTTGCTTATGATATGATCGAGCACCTGAAAGAACTTTATCAGGGACAAGCACGGCAAGAGAGGTTTGATATCTCTAAGGCCTTATTCCAATGTAAGTTGGCTGAAGGAAGCCCAGTAGGACCTCATGTCCTTAAGATGATTGGCTATATCGAAAGCCTGTCTAAGCTTGGGTTTCCATTGAGCCAAGAGTTGGCCACTGATGTTATTTTACAATCGTTGCCGGATAGCTACAGCCAGTTTGTCCTCAATTTCAATATGAATGAAATTGACAAGACTCTACCACAATTGCTCAGTATGTTACGAACTGCTGAAGGCAACTTGAAAAAGGTTGGACCCAAGCCCATACTGATGGTCCGTAATAACAAGGGCAAGGGAAAGGCCAAAGTTCAAACAAAGCCCAAGGGCAAAGGTAAGCCCAAATTTGGAAAAGGAAAGGCTACACTGAAACCTAAAGGTGGGGTGTCTAAGGAAGGAAACTGTTTTCATTGTGGTGTGACTGGACATTGGAAACGGAACTGCCCTGCCTATCTTGAAGAAGTCAAGAAGGCTAAAGCAAGCGGAATGTCTGCTTCAGGTATTTATGTTATTGATATTAATTTATCAACTACTACTTCTTGGGTATTAGATACTGGTTCTGGTTCTCATATTTATACTTCTGTACAGGGACTACAAAGGAGTAGGACTTTGGCTAGAGGAGATGTGGACCTACGAGTTAGAAATGGAGCAAAAGTTGCTGCATTAGCTGAGGGAACATATACTTTATCTTTGCCTAGTGGACTTGATTTATGTTTAGAGGATTGTTATTTTGTGCCCAGTTTGACTAAAAACATTATTTCAATTTCTTGTTTAGACAAAATTGGTTTTGAGATAATTATTAAGAATAATCGTTGTTCATTTTATCTCAATAATGTTTTCTATGGTTCGGCGCAATTGATTAATGGCCTCTATATTTTAGATCAAACGAATCCCATTTAGAACATAAATACTAAAAGATCTAAAATAAATGACTCAAACCAAACTTATCTTTGGCATTGTCGTTTGGGCCACATAAGTGAGAAACGCATATCCAAACTCCATAGAGATGGTCTCTTGAATTCATTTGTTTTTGAACAATTTGAAGTATGTGAATCTTGCTTATTGGGAAAAATGACTAAATCTCCTTTTTCTGGAAAAGGTGAATGAGCTAGTGATTTATTGGGCCTAATACATTCTGATGTATGTGGACCAATAAATACATAGGCCAGAGGTGGATTTCACTACTTCATTACTTTCACTGATGATTTCAGTAGATATGGGTATGTTTATCTCATGCGCCATAAGTTTGAGTCCCTTGAAAAGTTCAAGGAATTTAAAAATGAAGTACAAAATCAACTAGGAAAAACTATCAAGTCACTTCGATCTGATCGAGGTGGAGAGTATTTGAGCCTAGAGTTTGATGATCTTTTGAAAGAATGTGGGATCGTCTCACAACTTACTCCTCCTGGGACTCCTCAATGGAATGGAGTATCTGAGAGAAGAAATCGAACTTTGTTAGACATGGTTCGATCCATGATGAGTCATGCTGATCTACCGACTTCCTTTTGGGGACATGCACTTGAGACTGCTGCCTTCACACTAAATCGTGTTCCATCTAAATCGGTTCAAAAGACGCCATATGAGATGTGGACTGGGAAACGTCCTAGTATGTCCTTTATGAAAATTTGGGGTTGTGAAGCTTATGTTAAACGTCAGACGTCTACTAAGCTTGAACCCAAATCTGAAAGGTGTATTTTTGTGGGGTATCCAAAAGAAACCAAAGGATATTTTTTTAATCCCATTGAGAACAAAATTTTTGTTGCTCGGACTGGTGTCTTCCTAGAGAAAGAATTTACTTCTAGAAAAGGAAGTGGGAGAAAGATTGAACTTGAAGAAATTCAAGAATCACAAGATACCACTGAACCAGAGATTGAACAAAACCAAATTCCACAAGAAATTGAGGAACAAACAACTGCTATAGAAACACAACCACCGCGCAGATCTTTAAGAGAACGCCGTGCACCTGAGAGATATGGATTTCTCATTACAACGCATGGGGACGTTCTTCTTATAGATCAAGATGAGCCTAGGACTTATCAAGAAGCAGTGACGAGCCCAGACTCTGAGAAATGGCTTGAGGCCATGAGATCTGAGATGGATTCCATGTATGAAAACCAAGTATAGACTTTGATTGACCCACCCGAAGGGGTTAAACCTATAGGGTGCAAATGGGTTTTCAAAAAGAAAATAGACATGGATGGTAATGTACAAACATACAAAGGGCGATTAGTCGCTAAAGGTTTTCGCCAAATTCATGGTGTTGACTATGATGAAACCTTTTCTCCTGTAGCTATGTTTAAATCCATCAGGATCTTGCTCGCCATAGCTGCATTTCATGATTATGAAATATGGCAGATGGACGTCAAAACAGCTTTCCTTAACGGGAAACTTGAAGAGGATGTGTATATGACACAACCTGAAGGTTTTGTAAATCCAAAGGATGCTAGAAAGATATGTAAGCTACAAAGATCCATTTATGGATTAAAGCAAGCTTCTCGAAGTTGGAATATTCGTTTTAACGATGCAATCAAAGAGTTTGGTTTTATCAAAAATGAAGATGAACCATGTGTTTACAAGAAAGTTAGTGGGAGCACTATCACATTCTTGGTACTATATGTGGATGACATACTTATCATGGGAAATGACATACCTACCTTGTAGTCTATTAAGACTTGGTTAAGAAGTTGTTTTTCTATGAAGGACTTGGGCGAAGCCACTTATATCTTAGGAGTCAAGATCTATAGAGATAGATCAAGACGACTACTAGGTCTAAGCCAAAGTACATACATAGATAAAGTACTGAAAGGGTTCAGTATGGAAGAATCTAAAAGAGGATTCCTACCTATGAGACATGGTATTTCACTCTCGAAGGAAATGTGTCCTTCAACTCCACAAGAGAGAGAACGTATGAGTAAAATTCCATATGCTTCCGCTATTGGATCTATCATGTATGCTATGTTATGTACCCGTCCAGATGTCTCGTATGCCTTAAGTATGACGAGCAGGTATCAAGTAGATCCTGGTGAAGGTCACTGGACCACAGTCAAGAGTATCCTTAAGTACTTAAGAAGAACTAAGGATACGTTCCTATTATATGGAGGTAAGGAAGAGTTAAGTGTAAAAGGTTACACTGATGCCAGCTTCCAAACCGACAAGGATGATTCTCGATCGCAATCAGGTTTTGTGTTTTGCCTTAATGGTGGTGCTGTGAGCTGGAAGAGTTCAAAGCAAAGTACAGTAGCCGATTCTACAACAGAGGCCGAGTATATTGCAGCCAGTGAGGCAGCAAAAGAAGCAGTTTGGATCAAGAAGTTCATTACTGGACTAGGAGTTGTGCCTAGCATATCAGATGCTATAGAACTCCAATGTGATAACAATGGAGCTATTGCACAAGCTAAAGAACCCAGATCTCACCAGCGATCCAAACATATACTTAGATGCTACCATCTTATTCGAGAGATTATCGATCGAGGGGATGTAGAGATATGCAGAGTACCTTCAGATGATAACATCGCTGATCCCCTGACCAAGCCTCTGACACAGCAGAAGCATGATCGTCACACTAAGTCACTTGGTATTAGATATATGAGTGATTGGTCTTAGTGCTAGTGGGAGATTGTAAGAGTATGCCCAAAGATCAATCATGAGATGGTTGTAATAACATACTTAATTTACCATGTTTATTAATATAAAGCGTTGTCATTATTATTTCAATTTTTCTTTCTGTGTGTATAGATAAACTGTTTTATAATAATGTCCCGAGAATAATATGATTATTCTTAAAAGATCCTTAGTCGAGTATTATTGTTGACTAGGACAATAATAATGCATTAAGACTAACATGTAGTTGATTGATGATAAAGAGTTGTCATTGATATGGAGTGTCAAAATCAATGCATGAATATGTGTGTTAGAGAACAACATATTGGATTGACCCGCTATGAGTATGTTTCTTGGATTATTATGTAATTGTCACAACATTACTCATAGTGATTAATATGTATATGATCCTCAGACTTGAGATCATTATTATCCCAGCATCGTGAGTTGTATATTTTGATACAGTCAAACGTACATCGTAACAGGTTGTTCTATAAAGGCTGATGTTGGATATACCACAATCTATGTAGAGAGATATGGTTGATCAATAAAGGATAAGTCCCTCCTACATAATAGGAGTAATATCTTAGGCCACTTGATTGAGTGAGACTAGAAATGCATGGCCATGCTCAAATAAGTTGATATGAGATGTCATACTAATTTGTATATCGTAGTCTACTCAAGATATCAAGAAACATGGGATGGATTATGCAAGTGTGACTATCCCATGACTTGTATCACGAAAGGTTAATCACGAAAGGTTATGTCGAATCATGACTTCTTGTAACTTAGGTAGCAATGATGCATTGCTAGATGCCACTCATTGTCTGTGATAATAGAATCGTTCTAGTATTACTGCTAACATTGCAAGAACCTACAGGGTCACACCCCATGGTTGGAATGAACGGAATAAAATATAGTTGGTATTGTGCTTGGTTGTCACATAAATTAAATTAATTAAAGAATTAATTTAATTGGGCAATCAAATATTGAACATATTATATGTACAAGGATGTTGTACACATAATGATAACATAATTTTATTAATATATGAATTTGATTCAATATAAATTTAAATAAATATAGTTTACCGGAATCCTTATTATAATTAATGTAATTATAATTTTCAGATATAATTAATGTAATTATAATTTTTGGTTAAAAACTTTATTGTATTTATTTAATCTTGTAATACATTCAAGACATACCAATTATAAAAGGCCCAATTAAGAGGATACCTATTATAAAAGGCCCAATGAGAAAGGCACCCATTATAAAAGGTATTAAAAGGAGACAAAACAAAATATGAAAACCCTAAGTGATTGCTTGTTAGGTCTAGCAGCCGTCAAGCAAATAAGCCTCCAAAATAGTTTTGGAGATTTCTTCCGTTCATAGTCAAACCGGGTGGATTATGTAGAGGCCGACATCGGAAAAGGTTGAGGCTTGATTCGACAGTAGATCAAAACTCTTGTTGCAAAGGCGTCGCTGTCTACTCAGATTGAAGTTTTGGTAATTTCGAAACCTTTATTTCACCCTGATTCGTTCCTCACACATGGATCCATGATTTGGATCGCCGGATCTAATTTTATTCTGCTGCGCCATGGGGTACCGACGTTCCATCATAGAGTCCCCTACTTGGCCACCACTCTTCCTATGTGATAATTTTATCTTTTAATTATCACTTTATTTAATATTAGAATTAATCCCTCAATTATCTCTTATCTCTTAATTAAAAATAACAATAATTATCCCTCATTTATCCATCTATTTGCCGAATTTTAACAAAAATAAAACACCTCCCTTTAGTGCCTTGTTGCCGTCCAACTCTCTTGTTCCTTGCACCAAAATAAAATTGCTTTATTTGCTCCCCAAGTGACTCGAACCTAGGCTCCTTCCCCCTTGATTGTGGCGTCACTTACTGGGCTTTAAGTGGCGCCTCCTTGCCACTTTTCTAAGCCCGATCTTGTGTCAAATTTCTTCTATAAATTTTCTTAAGGCCACCTTGCCTTAGTTTCCTCTTTTAACCTTAACATTTCCTTACATTTCCAAGTTTCCAAAAATGTTTACTTTCCCCTTTTAAACTTAACATTTCCTTACATTTCCAAGTTTCCAAAAATGTTCGTAATACGTTTATAACACATAAGGCATGTCATTCCATATAATTAAATCAAGAATGCATAGGCCCATTTTTAGGATGTTACAGTTCTACCCCCCTTAAAATAATTTCGTCCTCGAAATTACCTGGCTAAAATAAATGAGGGTATTGCTGTCGCGTTGCCTCCTCTGGCTCCCACGAAGCTTCCTCCGATCCATGATTTCTCCATAATACTTTGACTAGAGGAACTGACTTCCTCCGTAATACTTTCACATCTCGTTCTAGGATCTGAATCGGCTCTTCCTCGTAGGACAAATCTGGCCTTAGCTCCACCTCTTCAACCGGAACTACATGAGATGGGTCTGATCGATATCGACGTAGCATGGACACATGAAATACGTCGTGCATCTGCTTCAACTCCGGTGGCAACTGCCACTGGTCCAATTCGCTTCAACACTCGATAGGGTCCTATGAACCTTGGGTTTAACTTCCCTTTCCGACCAAATCTCATCACCTTCTTCCAAGGCGAAACCTTAAGGAATACTTGATCTCCCACAACAAATTCTATTTCCTTCCGTTTGAGATCCGCATACGACTTTTGTCTATCAGAAGCTTCCTTCAATCGTGTCCGGATTATCTCAACCTTCTCTTCAGATTCTACCACTAACTCTGGACCCAAAACTCGACGTTCCCCTAATTCTGTCCAACAAGTAGGAGTTCGACAGTTCCTACCATACAACGCTTCATACGGTGCCATCCGAATACTAGCCTGATAGCTGTTGTTGTAGGTGAATTCTGCTAGAGGCAAATGGTCCTCCCAACTTCCTCGGAAATCCATCACACAGCCTCTCAACATATCCTCCAACACTTGTATTACCCGCTTAGACTGCCCGTCTGATTGTGGATGAAAAGCCGTAGTGAAGTCCAACCTAGTGCCTAAAGCTTGATGAAGTGCCCTCCAAAACCGAAAAGTAAACCTTGGGTCCCTATCTGAGATGATTGACACCGGAAATCCATGCAACCTTACAATTTCCACCACATACAGTTTGGCCAATTTTTGCAAGGAATAATCAACCCTTACCGGAATAAAATGCGCGGACTTAGTCAATCGGTCCACTACCACCCATACCGAGTTCTTCTTAGTAGGCGTAAGGGGATGCCCACTAACGAAGTCCATGGTAATTCTCTCCCACTTCCATTGTGGAATCTTGATTGGCTGAAGCAATCCTGGCGGAACTCGGTGTTCAGCCTTAACTTGCTGACACGTCAGACATTTTCCTACGAATTCAGTAACTTTTCGTTTAAGATCAGGCCACCAAAATTGTTCCCTTAGATCTCTGTACAGCTTAGTGCCTCCGGGATGCATAGCATAAGGGCTACTATGCGCTTCTCGAAGAATCCTCTGTCTTAACTCTTTGTCCTTCGGCATACAGACCTTTCCCTTGAAGCACAATACTCCCTCATCATTAACACCATAATCCTCTAACTCCCCGTTCTGTACTTGTTGTAACTTAGCAATTAGATCCTCATCCACCAACTGACTTCTCTTGACCTCATTCAACCATGTTGGTTTGACTTGCAATTCTGCCAGCAGACTCCCATCATCATACAAACTCAAGTGTTCGAACATCGCCCTTAGATCTGACACCACTTTTCGACTTAGGGCATCAGCCACCACATTTGCCTTGCCCGGGTGGTACTCTATCGAACAATCATTATCCTTCAATAACTCTACCCACCTTCGCTGCCTCAAGTTCAACTCCTTCTGAGTCAACAGATACTTAAGGCTCTTGTGGTCTGTGTAGATTATCGACTTTTCTCCACAAAGGTAGTGCCTCCAAACCTTAAGAGCGAAAACCACTGCTGCCAGTTCCAAGTCATGGGTTGGGTAGTTAACCTCATGCGGCCTTAACTGTCGAGACGCATAAGCGACTACTTTTCCATCTTGCATTAGAACACACCCTAATCCCGTATGAGAAGCGTCACAGTATACCACAAAATCCTTTCCTGCCTCCGACTGAACTAACACTAGAGCTTCAGTCAAAACCCTCTTGAGCTTCTCAAAGCTCTCCTGTTGCTTATCCGTCCATACAAAGGGTACTTCCTTCCTTAGCAACTTTGTTAAAGGTGCGGCTATCGATGAAAATCCTTCCACGAACCTTCTGTAATAGCCTGCCAAACCTAAGAAGCTACGGATCTCAGCCACGGACCTAGGTGGTTTTCCAATCTAGCACTGCCTCAATATTTCTAGGATCCACCCTTATCCCATCTGCAGACACCACATGCCCTAAGAACGCAACCTCCTTCAGCCAGAATTCACACTTGCTGAATTTGGCATAGAGCTTCTTCTCCCTTAACACTTGTAGCACAACTCGGAGATGCTCATCATGCTCCTCTTCAGACTTGGAGTATACCAAGATATCGTCGATGAACACAACGACGAACCTATCCAAGTAGGGTTGAAAAACCCGGTTCATCATATCCATGAACGCGGCTGGGGCGTTCGTCAAACCAAACGGCATTACTACTAACTCAAAATGCCCATACCTTGTCCGAAAAGCTGTCTTATGGATATCGGCTTCCTTCACCTTCAACTGATGATATCCCGACCTTAAGTCGATCTTTGAAAATTCCGCGGCCCCCTTAAGCTGATCGAACAAGTCATCGATCCTTGGCAAAGGATACTTGTTCTTGATGGTCAGCTTATTCAACTGACGATAATCTATGCACATACGCATAGTTCCGTCCTTCTTCACAAACAGGACTGGTGCTCCCCACAGAGACACACTGGGTCGGATAAACCCACGATCCAGCAATTATTGGATTTGAGCCTTGAGCTCAACCAACTCCTTTGGTGCCATCCGACACGGGGCAATTGACACAGGAGCTGTTCCAGGCAGCAATTCAATTCCAAACTCCACCTCCCTATCTGGGGGTATTCCTGGTAATTCCTCCGGAAACACATCTTCAAAATCCCTTACAGTTCTAACTCCACTAACACCTTCTTCCTTTCCACCCAACGCACTTACGAAGGCTAATAACGCCTTGCACCCTTTCTGAACCATCTTTTCCGCCTTAAGTGCTGAAACTACATTAGACAAGTAGTTTCTTCTTTCTCCTATCATAATGACCACCTCATCCTCCGAGGTCCTTAATTCCATTAGCTTAGCTGCACAGTCCAACACAGCTCGATGCTCTACCAACCAATCCATACCAATTATGAGATCAAATTCTCCGAAGGGAAGTTCCATCAAGTCTGCAGAAAATACTATGCCTTGAATTTCTAAGGGTACATTCCGAAAGATCCTATTCACCACTACAGTTTGACCTAGTGGGCTTACTACAGTCATTCCCCAAACCTGACCCACGAGTCTTGACCGGATCTGGTATGTTCCTCGATGTAAACCTGTTCAAAATTCTTTTGTTACTTAGGGAAAACTTGTGTGTTTTGTAAGAAAGATTGGTTTGGGTTGGGCTTGAATTGAAAACAAGTTTATTTTTGTTAAAAATCTTTTACTTTAGGTGACAAAACAAGGGTTTGTTTTAAAATAAATTTACTTAAACTTTACGTGATAACAATTCGTACATAACAATTAAGAGTAAAATAAAGTACTTCAACTATGGCCTTATTACATCAAAATAATTCCCAAAATTTAAATTCAAAATACTTAAAATAAAATAGTCCGAATAAAATTGAATTTCTTGCTGAGCATGGCCATCCCTAAGCTTCTGTCGGCCCGGTCTATCACTGATCGTCACCTGGAAGAAAAAGTTCCCCAACGGGGTGAGTCAAACAGACTCAATGTGTAACCAACACTAAAATTTAATAATTCAGGCATACATTTTCATACATGTTCATATAACAGATAGAAAAAAAAATGATGCAACCCGAACCCAAACCTATATACCATCCGCTACACATCACCCGTACCAACCTGCACACCGTGGGGACTACTAAGTCAACCCTCCATCCGCTACACACCATCGAAGGCAGTCACTGCAGTCGACGTGCTCATCGCCCTTATAAATATTGTGGCATAGCCACCAGATACATATTTTGTGTCATGCGACACCATATTCAGATATCGTGGTCTTAGGTCACCACATTCACTTATCGTGGTCTTAGGTCACCACATTCACTTCCCCCTTTTCATATAACCCATATGCCCCTTATCATACATATCATGTATTAACATGCCAATTTCTTATTTCACATTCTTATAATTTCGTATGTGTGTCATAACAGATATTTAACATATTCCTAGTAGGAGTAGGAAAACGTACCTGATTTCTTTGTACCATTGCATGGTACCTTAGCCTTACTTTCACATTCTTATAATCATATACAATAATTTAAAGCCATAAAACTATTAAGGTTTAGTGTGGGGTACACACCTGATTCGCTTAAGGTTTCAATCCAAATCCCGAAATCCGATCTAAAGCCTTAGATCTTAAATCCCTTGCTACCGATTGACTTAAAAAAACCAAATC
Source organism: Gossypium australe (assembly GCA_005393395.2). Taxonomy (NCBI): domain Eukaryota; kingdom Viridiplantae; phylum Streptophyta; class Magnoliopsida; order Malvales; family Malvaceae; genus Gossypium; species Gossypium australe. Next base: position 45,306,058 of record CM016619.1, read on the forward strand.
CCGAAACTTTGTTGTATTCCTCCCAAATCTTAAATCCCGGAATTGATCTTTTGCCTTAGGTGTCTGTCGAAATCCCTTGTGGATTTTAAATCCCGAAAGTACCTCTTCTTGTAGTCAACAACTTGCTAGATCCTGAACACTCCTTCCACGTTTCGGCAACCATGAACATCAATGAGATTAGTCCTAGATTTCAACAAGTCTAGAAGTGAAAGAATAGAAACCGAATGACAATTGGCCCTTACCTTTAATACCAAAGTCGACAGCACCCTTGCTTGAAGCCCCTCAAAGATTCGGCTATGGACTAAGTGTGATCAACAAGTTTCGGCTTTTGAGACTATGAAGAAATCGGCTAATGGTTACCTTGAGGGTTCGGCTTTGATTGAATTCAAAAAGGAAAAGAGGATGATGAGCAGAGAGAATTCGGCAGAGGAAAGAAAGAAAAGAATGGAGAAATTTGCTAGAGAATTTCGGCAGAGGCTTCCTTGAAGAGAAAAGAATGAATGAAGAATGGCCTTACTCTTCCTTCCTTAGTCGAAATTACTAGGCTAGAGTCCCCTACTTGGCCACCATTCTTCCTATGTGATAATTTTATCTTTTAATTATTACTTTATTTAATATTAGAATTAATCCCTCAATTATCTCTTATCTCTTAATTAAAAATAACAATAATTATCCCTCATTTATCCATCTATTTACCGAATTTTAACAAAAATAAAACACCTCCCTTTACTGCCTTGTTGCCGTCCAACTCTCTTGTTCCTTGCACCAAAATAAAATTCCTTTATTTGCTCCCCAAGTGACTCGAACCAAGGCTCCTTCCCCCTTGATTCTGGCGTCACTTACTGGGCTTTAAGTGGCGCCTCCTTGCCACTTTTCTAAGCCCGATCTTGTTTCAAATTTCTTCTATAAATTTTCTTAAGGCCACCTTGCCTTAGTTTCCTCTTTTAACCTTAACATTTCCTTACATTTCCAAGTTTCCAAAAATGTTTACTTTCCCCTTTTAAACTTAACATTTCCTTACATTTCCAAGTTTCCAAAAATGTTCGTAATACATTTATAACACATAAGGCATGTCATTCCATATAATTAAATCAAGAATGCATAGGCCCATTTTCAGGATGTTACAAGATCACCTTAACAATGTCTTTCATTTCTTGAATCAATTCCAGCCCAACAAATTTTCTTTCAAACAATTTCATCCAACAAATGGGTGTTCGACACCTACAACCATATAAGGCTTCGTACGAGCCCATTTGAATACTCGATTGGAAACTATTATTGTATATGAATTCGGCCAAAGGTAAATAACATTCCCAACTTGATTCAAAATCGACTACACAAGTGCAAAGCATATCTTTCAAATTTTGAATAACATGTTTAGATTGTCTGTCTATTTGCAGGTGAAAGGCTGTGCTGAAATTGTGTCTCATACCAAGAGATTCATGCAACTATTTCCAAATCTTGAAGTGAAACGAGTGTCTCGATCAAAGATAATCAACATAGGGACATCGTGTAACCTCACAATTTCCTAAATATAACTTCAGCAAGTTTTTAAAGTGACCAATCTGTCATGACTGCAATGAAATGGGCCGATTTCGTAAGTCGATCAACAATCACCCACACAACATTTTTCTTGCTCGAAGATAATGGTAATCCCGTTACAAAATTCATCATGATGTGTTCCTATTTCCACTCAGGAATAGAAATGGGAAGAAGTAATCCTGTGGGAACCTGATGTTTTGCCTTAACTCGTTGAAAGTTAAGCATTTAGCTACGAACTCAACTACATCTATTTTCGTTCCTGGCCACCAATACACTTTTCTAAGGTCGCGATACATTTTCGTTCCTCCAAGATGCCAAGCTTGTAAGATTATTGTGATTAAACTGTTTCAATATAGGAGTATATTGTTACCTCACTTAATCTTTTACTTGCTTATTAAAATTGATTAATTGTTTGAATTGACATAGTAATATGTTCAAGAAATTATTTAATTTTGTAAGTCTGTATGTGCTACATAGTTAACAAATTACCAAGTTTCCGTGAATTTATTCGTAATAATATGAACTTTGTCTTAGTAATATTAAGTTAAGAAATGTAATCGATCTAACACAATTATGTCATATTGATTAAACTTGTTTTTCAGAAATCGTGCATTGGAATTTTTACTTTTTATTTTTATTACTTAGTTAATTTTTAGTTATTACATCACTTTTTTCAAAACAAAAGATTTTCCCATCACCAAAGTGTTTTTAATTGCATTTCATAAATATTTTCTTACACTGTAACACCCATTACCCGTATTTCACGCCGGAATAGGGTATGAGGCATTACCAGACTTAAACACTAGCATTCATATCAAACCAAGACATGAATTTCCATCTAAAATTAAAAAAATTCATAAACATTCATGTCGTTCCTTAAACGAGCCTACGAGGCCTAAAACATACATTAGGAACGGTTCGGGGATTGAACCGAGAACTTTAGAAACTTTCGGGAAACTTAAAAAATTTTCATCATGAAACAGGTCCACACGCCCCTGTGTCTACCCTAGTGAACAAATACAAGGCTATTTTCCAAGTTATTTTGTTACCCTTATTTGCATACATTCAGACAACATCACATGGCACAAATCATGGCATATAAGTGCCAAAAACAACTACAATCAAGCAATAACGTATCATTTTTATACCATCATCTATCAAGCAAATATAAACCACATCACCAAACATTGACATATGCACATACATACTTATATGGGCTTACAACCATTTAGCCAATATAAGCCAAATTTCATGGCTACAAATTACCTCCAACCTTTAGCCATTACAGGCTAATACATTTAGCCAAATCATAATGACTCATACACCAAATGACTAAGTCCCTCTACATGCCATAAACTCAAAGGGGTTTGCATTCACCTATACCTAACATGATAGCTTGATAGTGTGATAGCATCTCCAGCGATCTCCAACCCGAGCTAGCTTAATAACCCTATAGCACATGAGAAAGGAAGGGGAGTAAGCTACAGAGCTTAGTAAGTTCGTATGCAAATAATAAGCATCAATAGACATACATTTTTCATACAACTAACATAACATAACACAGCATAAACGTCATTAAATCTTCACAGGCATAACTTCCACAATCACAATGCTTACCCTCTTCAATTTATAAGCCTAATTTATTATATCTTAACATTTGCCAAACATTCGTAATATCTCTAATATAACATACCATAATTGTAACACCCCTAACCCGTATCCGTCGTCAGATTAGGGTTAAAGGCGTTACTGAACAGATCGAACACTTTTACAGATATTTCATACATACATTCATCATTCGCAATCAAAGAGTCCCTTATATTGGTCAGTGAGACCAAAATCATGCTCTAAAGTAGGGTCGGGACTAAATCGAACACGAAAATTCTCGAAAATTTTAAACATTTCTAAGTTTCAAGGGTTACACGCCCATGTGGGTAGGCCGTGTGCATCCCACAGCTGCTAGACACACCCGTGGTCGAAACTGACTTTACTTCCACGGCCACTAAGCATGCCCGTGTACTCCGGCCGTGGTCGATCCTGTCAAAAATCACACGGCTACTAGGCACGTCTGTGTGCCAAAGCCGTGTACTCTTATGCTAGCTACTGACTTAGCCCCACGGTCACTAGACACGCCCGTGTGCCACAATCGTGTGGCAAAATAGGCCATTTGCAAGGCCAAAATGCCACCCACATGGGTCTTACCTACAAGCCAAAATCATTAAAACATCTCATGCCTATTTGGCAACCAAGAACATACCAAAATAACCATCCAAATTACAAGACTAAAACTCATCTCATCACAAGCATAATTCATTCATTTGCTTAATCAAAATTTGACCATTTCATGAATCAACTAACCATGCCAAAAACATACTTCACACATATCACATTCATTCAAGAAAAATCTCAATTCATAACAAGCCAAATCACATGGCAAAGTTCATATAACAAACTTACATCAAATACTAGCCTATACATGCCATATCTAGCTATATACATTTCCAAAATTTACCAAAATGAGTTTAGTAGTGTGATGATGATCCTTGACGTCCCCAGCCTTCTGTAGCTTTGACGACCTATAAAACAGAGAAAACATACATATAGAGTAAGCTTCCCAAAAGTTTAGTAAGTCATAATACAAACAAACTTAGCATGTAAATCATATAAGCTTATAGAAACATTGGCAATATTCATACTCATAGCAAATTTCTCACGTATATGCTTTGGTCCATATGATAGGCCATAATTGCCACATTTATCAACCCAAGAATCATATATATATATATATATATATATATACATAGCTTATTCATAACCATTCTTGTAACTCAATCACATTATCATATCCACTCTTATATTGTTCAAATCAAAATCACATAGGTACTTACCTTATTATACACACTTAGTGTACATAATACACGTACCTGTAACGGATTTACAATTTTCATTGCCATTCGTATCTCAAACTTGCCCGTTGAACCGTAAGAAATCTAGTAGGATACTCAGAAAGCTCGGAATAGTTGTACAATGCCAACGTCCCGGACGAGGTCTTATATGCACTCAGATATCGATGCCACTGTCCCAGACATGGTCTTACACGTAAAGATAATATCGATGCCAACGTCCCAGACGTGGTCTTACACGTAAAAATAATATCGATGCCAACGTCCCTGACGTGGTCTTACACGAAATCTCAAATCAATGCCAACGTCCCAGACGAGGTCTTACATGATAAAACATAACAGATACCTATGTCATGACATAGCTAATCCTATCTATTCCTATATTCATACGGGACTTTTTTGGATATTGTCACTAAGTAATCCTTATCTCGGAATTCATGAACAGATCATATCATGAGTATTCATTGATAACATTAGTCATAAGAACATACATAATTCAATACGAATACGTTTATTTGCATAATGACTTACCTCTGATTCGATTTAACAAAAACAGAAACGACTACTCGATTACTTTCGCTTTCCCGCGATCTAAGTTCGTTTTCCTCAGTTCTTGATCTATACATATTCAGAATTAACTCTTTTATTCACTAACTTATTCAATTCAATCCAAGGACACACATTTAGGACTATTTGCAAATTAACTCTCATATTTGCACAATTTATCATTTAGCCCATTTTTCTCAAAACATCAAATTCACAAAATCATTACATACTCATGCTTAGCTGAATGTTCATACATCACATACAAGCCCATATTTTCCATCAAAATTACAATGTAGTCCCTCAAATTGCTATTTTCTCAATTTAGCCCTAATTAGCTAAATTCATCAAAAATTCAAGAACAAAGTATGTTCATCTAGTTCAAAACTTTCATTTAACAACTAAACTCATCACCAAGCTCAACATATCATCAATGGCGTATCTCACAAACATCATCAATGCACAAAATTGAGACATGAGCTTGATAGTAGACTAAGCAACAATCTCAAAAACATAAAAATCATCAAAATCTAATTCAAAATCATACCTTAATTCAAGCTTGGAATGACCGAACCTAACTTAAGGTTTTCTTCTTTTTCTTTCTTTGATTTTCAGTGGTGAGACATGAAGATGAGCATCCACTTTCATTTGCTTATTTTTATTACAAAACATATTATTAATGCAATTACAAAATCATCCTTATAATAAAACATATATAAAACATGATTTAAGGCCATTTTAGTAATTGTGCCGTCCACCATCTTAGGTAATAGGCAAATTTTCCATATAAATCCTCCATACTTTTAAAGACATGGCAAATAGGCACCTTTTCATGTAGCATGCTAATTTACATGTCAATGCAATTTAATCCTTTGCTCAAACTAAACACACAGACAGACGAATTAATTTACGATACTTTAGCACATGCATAATTACTTATCAGAGGCACAAAATATAATATTAAAATATTATACAGACTCGGATTTGTGGTCCCAAAACCACTGTTCCGATTAAGGTATAAACCGAACTGTTACAATAATAATCATTAACAAATCATTTCAAGCCTCATAGTAACATGCACATTAATTATGCGTATTCATACTTTCAAGCCCAGAGTTTAACATCTTTCAATGATTTAACTCTTAACTTCTCATACTTTTATAACCATTTTAATACGCAATTATGTAAATCTTTCCTTTTTCACACATAACCGATAAATCACAATTCAAACGAAAAAACATTTACTATTTCACCAATCGATTTCGCCCCAAAGCATTGCACATGCTCGTCAACTGAATCTACCATGAATTTACATATAATAAACATAAACACTTAATCACAAGATTCCATAAATATTTTTAATAGAAATTAATACCAATCTTTCCCTTATTTCATATTCAATGAGTCCTAATCAAGGAAATAAAAAACTTCATATCACAATTCCATTTGGCCTAAAAGCCCTTTTTCATAAGTTTCAATCAACTTTACAATGTATTTATTCACCACACACATAAACCAATAATCACATAGTTAACTTAAAGTCATTTTCATTCTGATCATGAATTCATAATATCATGAAGCCAATGCTTATAAACTTTATGTACATACCTGTACCAACTCATAACATAATCATTTACTCTTTCCAGTCTTTGACATACCCGCTGAACACTTGGAATACGAATCGGATACACGGAAAGTCTTTGCACATAAGTGCCACATATGTAGCCAATGCTACCTAATATCTCATAACACACAGGGACTCGTTTTATAGCTAATCACGAGCCTACTCACACAACCTGTCAGTCAAGACGTAACTACGCAGCACACAAGTTGTCAGGTATCTGCAAACACATGCCGGACTACCCAGCCACTAGTAGACGTACGAGACCAGCACCCAAATCACATAAACACATATATCACATGGAATCCTAGTGACATGTCACTCGTATCCTATTCTATTCCTAAGATTCAAACGGGATGTCACTCGTATCCTATTCTATTCCTAAGATTCAAACGAGATTTTCTCTCTTGTCGAAACTTGTCGAATGTATTCATAGAATCAAATATACAGTTCATACAATATCAAAACATTAAATAATTAATCACAACATTGCATTATTTACATAAGAACTTATCTCAAGTTCGACAATGGCGAAAAGGACCTATTTGTCCAATATTTGTTTTCCCCCGATCTAGACTCGAACTTCATTTTTCTTGATCTATAATATCAAAATTTAGCTCACTTATTAGTCAAATTATTCAATGTGAACCAAAAATCACATTTTGGCAAAATTATGTTTTTCCCTTAAAGTTTGACATATTTACATTTTTGCCCCTAGGCTCTAAAAATTAAATCTATTCAATTTCTGTAACATAGAAGCCTAGCCGAACCATTTTCATAACTATAACAGCCAACAATTTCCATTGGAACACATTTTTTATACATATTTTATAACTTTTACAAATTAGTCCTTTTCGACATTTTCACCAAAAATCACTTAGTAAAAGTTGTTCCTCTAACCATAAACATGCATATTCTACCATTAAATATCCAAATACACACATATTCATCATGGGTTAAAACCCTAGACTTGAACCATATCTCAAATTAATGGCAGAAATAGATAGATCTTGTTACGAGTATTTAAAAAATGTAAAAATCATTAAAAACGGGGCTAGAACGAACTTACAATCGAGCTTGGAAGTTTGAAAAACTCTAGCCATGGTTTCTTCATGGTAATTTTAACCATAGCTTGAAGATGGATAAAAATTGGCTTTTTCTTTTGTTTTTAATTCATTTTAATAACTAAATGACCAAAACGCCTTTAACTTAAAAATATTCCATTTTAGCTATTTCATGCCCAGATTTGTCCAGTAGATTAACCAATGGTCTAATTATCATTTTAGGACCTCCAATTTAAAATTTCATAGCAATTAGACACCTCTAGCTTCTAGAAATCATGTTTTGCATTTTACAATTTAGTCCTTTTGACTAAATTGAGTGCTCAAACGACAAAATTTTCGAACGAAATTTTCATGAAATCATCCCATGAAATTGTAGAACATAAAAATATAATAAAAATAAATTTTCTTACGTCGAATTTGTGGTCCCGAAACCACTATTCTGACTAGGCTCAAAATCGAGTTGTTACAACTCTCCCCCTTTAGGGATTTTCGTCCCCGAAAATCTTACCAGAAGAAGTTGCTTCTAATTCTCTTGAAACATTTTCACTAACTTCTCAGAATCTCAAATTGATGTAACCTCGTATATCTCTTTCCAATAACCTTTGAACTTTAGCAGACAACGCCGAAGTATATCGTTATGATCTCAGTAACTCTTTCAGGAATACATATATTTAGTTGATCTGTCAGATAAAAAATCTGTACATACTAAAATGATTATACGGATCTTTCTTTGTCAAATGATAAACCATAAACCAATTAATATCTTCCTTTTAGAGATAAAATAATCTTGATACAAAATCTGTAGCAATTTCATCTCATAACACAGTATTATTATCACTGACTTTATTAGTCATGAATACATTTGATTTTCGGCTTTTACTTGGTGACGAATTGAAATCAGAATACGAACTCAAAAATATCATGTAATATACATAATTACTAGAACATCAACTTCATATGATTGCACAGTTTATCACTCTTGGATGAGCAGACGAGTTACTACTGAGTCTCGTACAAAACTTCTGCATAACTCTGGATTACACATTATGTGAATTTTATTTCAGAACAATAATAATAATAATGGGAATTAGGTCCAACCCGAAATTCAGAATAGAAAGTCCTTTTACATTGTACTCGTTTAGTTGACCACTCTCTATCACATTTTTGAACTTCTCAACTCGCAAAGAAAGCATCGCTTAAGCTTTTAACTTAGCTAGAATTAGACCATCATAAAATAAGATCAATCAAGTAACCAGTACTCACAAAAATAAACAAAGATTTTCCATCCAGGCATCTATAACTAAAACTGTTTTCTAAGAGATAAATTAATAACTTACTCGAAATCTTTCATTATCTCAAACCATTGACACTGTCTTAAATTTTAGATCTTTCTAGGACATTCAATACTTTAACTCTTTGGACCAGGAAGCACGTGACATTTCCCGTCAAACACACGAAGTCGTCAAATTTTTAACACAGGCATAAAAGTGACTCTCTCTAAATCACCAGTCGAACAACTATTTTTAATGTGACCTTAGCCGTTTGAAAGTACAAACTACCTCTTTACATTCTTGTATTAAAAATTATTCTAATCTGTTCACTAGTACGTCATTGAAAAATCGCAAATTCTTTTCTTAATTCATACTGGACTCAGAACTAGAGCTTCTGTTAAATATACTTTCAATTGTTTCCAACCCTGTTAACATGCACAGATCATTCAATCTTTCATAAATGTTATGACTTAATTAATCAGAACCGCTTTAATTTATAATAACATCATTCGATTAGGATAATCCAATAGGCTTATCTCTGTATTATGCTTTCTAGAATAAAATTTTTCATTCAGGTTGTTCGTCTTCATACTCGTGAATGCACAAAATTTATTCTCTTAACTGAAGGACATGCTTAATTACATACAACTCAAATCACATCTCAACAAATCAGCTTACTCTGATAAAAACCAGTAAGTTGCTTTCAACTATCGAATAATAACATATCAGGATACTCTTTTCTTCATGTTGAGAAAATAGTTCAAACACACAATCCTTTTTAGAATTCTCTTAACATACCAATCAAGGATCTTGCAACCATATTAGCTTGAGGAAATACAGATATCCCAATTAAACTTACTGACTTTAGTCAAACTTATCAGAGAAAAGAAAATCACTATACAAGTCAAGCTTAAGCTTCTATCATCTATACATTTACCGATGACGATTCCTTACACGAAAATTGGAGAAATCCAGAAATACATTCATACTAAACATAGCCATCACAGACTAAAGAACATACTTTAAAGGTGAGCCATGTCCGATAATTCACACAATAAGGATGATAAGAAAACCCAATTACGATACCATACCGAAAGTTTGAGAACATAACTCATAAGAAAATAATACTGAAGATCTGGTTAATTTATCAGAGAAAACCAGAAGAAAAACAATACTTACCAACTCTGGACTTCCATTATAACAGAGATAATATGTTTCCTGCATATACAAAACAAAACCATAATCAGTAGAAACATGAGAATAATCTCACATAAATTTTTACCACCGACTTCATTCCAACATATTAGAATAGAATTTCGATATGAATTTCATCAGAAAATGAACAATCACATAAATCCCTGAGGATGAATGAATATATACACAGAATACTCAGAAGAGATCATTCTAATCTATTCAACCATAATTGTTATACATAGACATCTTTATAACTCAAATATCATTTCTCTAACTAATTTTGTCATCAATAGCCTCCTTTTACTCCACTCACTAACGAAACCAATTCGGGAGAAATTTCAACAAACATACCTTTAGACTTCATACCTAATTGAGTCGATAAGCCAAGGCTAACTTCTTCTTAATCCATGACATTGCATAATCTGTATATTCTTTAAAACATTTTTATATATCTTCCAAAATTGTTTTCCCTTTCCAAACAATTCTCATCTCTGTATGCATTACTAATTATTTCACCACTGAACTCTTCAGTTTCACACTTATGGACTTATTCAACATGCTTCTAGTGATTTTTCATTATAAAGCAACACTGGTAAGGGGGTGAAGTCGTAAAGCCTCTAACTTGACTCTCATAAATATACACTTATGACTTTGCATTCATCATCAACATAATATCATCAAAATCATATAATTCACTCTAAGAAAATTAATATACTTATTTATTTTACAAATATTTCTTGTCATCCAAAATTTCAAATGATGAATGTAATTAATTAAATTCAATATCAATATCTAATTAAATTCCAACACTTAACTTCAGTATCACTTGCCAACACTTGTTAAATTAGAGAACGTCTTACGAGTTCGAGTATGTCGTTTACTTAACCCCATAGTCCAACTATGGTCTTGCACATATTTCTCCATGGCCCTGCTAGGGTCTTACAAGCATCACAATGCCATAGCCCAGCTATGGTCTTACATGTCATTACGATACCATAGCCCAGCTATGGTCTTACACATTTTTACGATGCCATAGTCCAATTATGGTCTTACACGTGTACACATGTACTGCTATGGTCCAACCATGGTCTTACGTCCACAATGCCATAACCCAGTTATGATCTTTTCACTGAAATGCCATAACATACACATCATGAGCTTCTATTCGTACCTTCCAAAGTTCTATCTCATCATAGACACATTTCAAATATCTCAATATCACTTTTAGCACTATCAAAAATAGCTCGGTTGGAAAGCATCTCAATCTCAGCAAGACAGTTCTCGTCAAAGTCGGGAGATATCACACTATCATAGATGGTAACATGGCATGTATAGCTAGACTTATGTACGCTATGTTAGTCTGAGAATCGACTAAACCATAGCTCTGTTACCACTAAATATAACACTCCTTACCCATATTCGATGCCAGAACAGGGTATGAGGCATTACCAGACTTAAACACTAGCATTCATACCAAACCAAGACATGAATTTCCATCCAAATTTAAAAGCTTTCATAAACATTCATATCATACCTTAAACAAGCCTACGAGGCCGAAAACATACATTGGAAACGATTTGGGACTAAACCGAGAACTTTAGAAATGTTCGGGAACCTTAGAAAATTTTCATCATGAAACAGGTCCACACGCCCGTGTGGGTGAAGGGACACGCCCGTGTTGCATACTACACGCCCGTGTCCTTAGGCCGTGTCCTCTACACGGCTGAGACACACGCCCATGTCTCTGCCCGTGTGTTGAACTTCTGGACATTCTGTTTTTCCAAAATTAAGGTGCAGGGGACACATGGTCGGAACACATGCACATGGGGCAGGCTGTGTGTCACACACGGCTTAGACACACACTTGTGTGTCTCCCCGTGTGGACTAATACAAGGCTATTTTACAAGCCATTTTGTCACCCTTACTTGCACACATTCACACAACATTACATGGCATAAATCATGGCATATAAATGCCTTCAAAAACAACTACAATCAAGCAATAACATATCATTTTTATACCATCATCTATCAAGCAAATATAAACTACATCACCAAACATTGACATATGTCCATACATACTTATATGGGCTTACAACCATTCAGCCAATATAAGCCAAATTGCATGGCTACAAATTACATCCAACCTTTAGCCATCACAAGCTAAAACATTTAGCCAAATCATAATGACTCATACACCAAATGACTAAGTCCCTAGACATGCCATAAACTCAAAGGGGTTTGCATTCACCTATACCCAACATGATAGCTTGATAGTGTGATAGCATCTTCGGCGATCTCTAACCCGCGCTACCTTAATAACCTTATAGGACATAAGAAAGGAAGGGGAGTAAGCTACAGAGCTTAGTAAGTTCGTATGTAAATAATAAGCATCAATAGACATACATTTGTCATACAACTAACATAACATAACACAACATAAACGTCATTAAATCTTTACAGGCATAACTTACACAATCACAATGCTTACCCCCTTCAATTTATAAGCCTAATTTATTATATCTTAACATTTGCCAAAGATTTGTAATATCTCCAATATAACATACGATAATAATCATTAATAAATCATTTCAAGCCTCATAGTAACATGCACATTAATTATGCGTATTCATACTTTTAAGCCCAGAGCTTAACATCTTTCAATGATTTAGCTCTTAACTTCTCATACTTTCATAACCATTTTAATAGGCAATTATGCAAATCTTTCCTTTTTCACACATAACCAATAAATCACAATTCAAACAAAAAACATTTACTATCTCACCAATCGATTTGGCCTCAAATCCTTACACATGCTCGTCAACTGAATCTACCATGAATTTACGCTTCATAAACACTTAATCACAAGATTTCATAAATATTTTTAATAGAAATTAATACCAATCTCTCCTTCATTTTATATTCAATGAGTCCCAATCAAAGAAATAAAACACTTCATATCACAATTCCATTAGGCCTAAAAGCCCTTTTTTATAAGTTTCAATCAACTTTACCATGTAATTCACCACACACATAAACCAATAATCACATAGTTAACTTAAAGTCACTTTCATAGTGATCATGAATTCATAATATCATGAAGCCAGTGCTTATAAACTTTACGTACATACCTGTACCAACTCGTAACATAATCATTTACTCTTTCCAGTATTTGACATACCTGTTGAACACTTGGAATACTAATCGGGTACACGGAAAGTCTTTGCACATAAGTGCCACATATGTGGCCAATTCTACCTAATATCTCATAACACATTGGGGCTCGCTCTCGAGCTAATCACGGGCCTGCTCACACAAGCTGTCAGTCAAGACGTAACTACGCAGTGCCACTCACACAAGCTGTCAGGTATCTGCAAACACATGTCGGACTACCCAGCCACTAGTAGACGTACGAGACCAGCACCTGGATCACAAAAACGCATGTATCACATGGGATCCTAGTGACATGTCACTCTTATCCTATTCTATTCCTAAGGTTTAAACGGGATTTTCTCTCTTGTCGGAACTTGTCGAATGTATTCATAGAATCAAATACACAATTAATATAATATCAAAACATTAAATAATTAATCAATGCATTGCATTATTTACATAAGAACTTACCTCGAGTCCGATAATGGCAAAAAGGACCTATTTGTCCAATATTTGTTTCCCCCAATCTAGACTCAAACTTCATTTTTCTTGATCTATAATATCAAATTTAGCTCACTAATTATTCAAATTATTCAATGTGAACCAAAAATCACATTTAGGTAAAATTACGTTTTCCTCTAAAGCTTGACATATTTACATTTTTGCCCCTAGGCTCAAAAAATGAAATCTATTCAATTTCTTTAACATACAAGCCTAGCTGAACCATTTTCATAACTATAACAGCCCACAATTTCCATTAAAACACATTTTTAACACATATTTTATAACTTTTACAAATTAGTCCTTTTTGACATTTTCACTGAAAATCACTTAGTAAAAGTTGTTCCTCTAACCATAAACATGCATATTCTACCATTAAACATCCAAATACACACATATTCATCATGGGTCAAAACCCTAAACTTTAAGCCATATCTCAAATTAATGGTAGAAATAGATAGATCTTGTTACGGGGATTTCAAAAATGTAAAAATCATTAAAAACGGGGCTAGAACGGACTTACAATCAAGCTTGGAAGCTTGAAAACCCCTAGCCATGGATTCTTCATGGTAATTTCGGCCATAGCTTGAAGATGGACAAAAATTGGCTTTTTCTTTTGTTTACAATTCATTTTAATAACTAAATGACCAAAATGCCTTTAACTTAAAAATATTTCATTTCACCTATTTCATGCCTATTTTTGTCCAATAAATTAATCAATGGTCTAATTACCATTTAAGGACCTCCAATTTAAAATTTCATAGCAATTAAACACATCTAGCTTCTAGAACTCAAGTTTTGTAGTTTTTACAATTTAGTCCTTTTGACTAAATTAAGTCCTGAAACCATTGTTCTGACTAGGCCCAAAATCGGGCTATTACATACATAGTCCTTGTGGGTACGGTAACTCAACATTTACTTGTCACTTATTACTTATTATGATTATGTACACTTGCTCATTCTCATCGTTCCATCCACCTTAGCTCCTAGAGTACCTCTTTACTCTAAGGTTTTGTAACAGCCCATTTTTGGTCAAATCGGAACAGTGGTTTTGGAACCGCAAATATGAGGTCAAAATATTTATTTTATTATTATTTTAATGTTTATAGCATGATTGAATGTTGGTGCGAAAATTTCGTTAAGAAATTTTATTGTTTGAATGCTTAATTAGGTAAAAAGGACTAAATCGCGTAAGGTGTAAAATTAGGGTTCTATAAGTTAAAGGTGTTAAATAGCTATGGAACCTTAAAGTTAAGGTCCTTATGTTGTAATTAGACCATGATTAGTGTGAGTGGAAATAAATGGACATGAATAAATGAATTTAAATTATTTATAACAAAGGTTATTTTAGTAAACTAGTTAATAAAAGGTTAATTAAAATAATACAAAAACCAAATTAGCCTTACATTCTTCTTCCTAGCCGAAAATAATGGCTTAGAAAAGCAATGAAATTTGTTTGAAGGGTCAGTCATTTGAAACTGAATTTGGCAAGTGATTTTTGCCCCGTTTTTAATGATTTTTATGCTTTTGTGATCATTGCATCTAGTACTAGCTAGCCCAGGGACTAAGCTACAAAAATGTTAAAGATTTTGAAAGTTTCCATTGATGAATATATGTTTTCTTTGGTGTTTGATGATGAATTTTGAAATCTTGTTGCTAGACAAGTTTTATAAAGTGATTTTTAGAAAAAATGCAAAATAGGGATTAAATTGAGAAATGTGTAAAGTTAGTGGTTAAAATGTGAAATAAATGAAAAATATGGGTTACTAGGGGTATAATGGTAATTTTGCTAGCATGGGTTAGTCTTGAATTTCATGAATTTGTGATTTTGTGAAATAAGGACTAAATTGCAAAAATGTGAAAGTTTAGGGGCAAATGTGTAAAATAGCCCAGATGTGTGTTTTGGATTGAATTGAATAATAGAAGAATAAATAAGTTGATTTTGATTACTTAGATTAAGAAAAGAGGAATTCAGACTTAGATCGGGGAAAAAGTAAAGTAATTGAATAGTCGATTCGTTTCGTCATTTCCGTACACGAGGTAAGTTCGTATAATTGAACTTAATTGTGCATATCTTTAATTGATGGATAGAACTGAGATTTTATGTATTCCATTAGCAAAATTTGGAGATATTGAATTTAATTGTACGGTTTAAGCATAGGAGTTATTGAATAAGATCATAGCTAGGCTATGGCAAATCGAATAATAAGACCATAATCGGGTTATGGCATGTGAATGTAAGACCACGACAGGTCCTTGGCAATGTATGTGTAAGACCATAGTTGGACTATGGCATCGAAAAATCGATGTATTTGTTTCGTAAGCATCTATAAGCTTGAATTGATTTGGCAAGAGAATTGGTGGTAAATAGATATGTATCGGTACAAGTACGTACTGTAAACTATTCTTGTATCGAGTTGAAAGAAGTTGAGGATTTATGAGTTTCGATATGATTAAAATTTATGTTAGTTCATTGATTAAGGCTTTAAATGTTAATTATGTTATACATTTTGAAGTTTTAATGATTATAGAGATTATTTCATATTTACATACGAACTTACTAAGCTTTATAGCTTACTTTGTTTATTTTCTTCTATGTTTTATAGTATATCGAAGCTAGCTCGGAACCGGGAGTGGTCAGAGACTTCATCGCACTATCGGACATCTATTCTGTTACTTTTGAGGTGTGTATATATTGTATATGGCATGTGTAACACCCCAAACCCGGTCAATACGCCACGACCGAATCTGGTATGTCACTGAGGAAAAAGTTTGAAAAGAACCGAATTAAGAATTAGAATTTTAGTGAAAAACTCTTTTAAAATTCTATATTTGTAGAAAACAGATGTATAATAAGTTTAAACTGATAATTTACTTTGAAATTTCATAAATAAAACTTTAAAGCTTAGTTGATAATTCATAGGTTAGAAAACATTTGTATCATTTAAGAAAAACTCGAATTAATACTATGAAAACATTTGCATTTGAATGTGGAAACTTAATATTTGGAAATCATTTAAATTGTAGAAACACTAAATTTACATTTTACTATCAAACTATTTTTATTACCCGATGGTAAGATTTTGAAACCATTGCGTTTTTTTTTTATAATTTTAGAAAACTTTGGCTCAATTATTAAATTAACCGAATAATTTATAAGCCATATTTAAAACATATTCAAAGCATATAAATAATCCAAAACATAATTAAAAAGGCCTTATTACAAACCCAAAATAAAACAAAAACCAAATTAAAATAATTTAAAGTACCCCAAATCGAAGTTCACGTAAAATCAAATTTTATTGCATGGCCTCCTCGAGTTTATCCGGCTCCTCAATCCGCGATCTCACGAATCACCTGAAATGATAAGGGAGAAGGTGAGTCACCAAGACTCAGTGCATAATCCCTCTCCCGGTTAATGCAACATTCTTACACAATTTATAATCAAGCAACATACATATAATGCACCCAACCTAGCCATCCATAACTCCTTTCCTACCCCGTGTGGTACCAAACCACTGGTGGTGCCAAACCACTGGTGACCCAAAGTCACGATATCCAAAATGTGATACCAAATCGCTGGTGACCAAAGTCACGAATAATCAAGTTGTGGGCCAACCCACGTGTGATACCAAATAGCTGGCGACAATCCCATATCTCAAAAGTGGGGCCAAACCACGGTGGTGTTAAACCACAGGGACGAGTCGCTATGAGGTGCCAAACCTTTGGTGTCCCAAAGACACAAATGTGATACCAAATCACTGGAGGTACCAAACCTCTGGTGTCCAAAGACACGAATATCAAATCCTTCCCCCTCCACTCATGTTCCCAAACCGATGTATTAAGAGTATCTTTATGGATGGCTAGGTTGGGTGCATTATATGTATGTTGCTTGATTATAAATTGTGTAAGAATGTTGCATTAACCGGGAGAGGGATTATGCACTGAGTCTTGGTGACTCACCTTCTCCCTTATCATTTCAGGTGATTCGTGAGATCGCGGATTGAGGAGCCGGATGAACTCGAGGAGGCCATGCAATAAAATTTGATTTTACGTGAACTTCGATTTGGGGTACTTTAAATTATTTTAATTTGGTTTTTGTTTTATTTTGGGTTTGTAATAAGGCCTCTTTAATTATGTTTTGGATTATTTATATGCTTTGAATATGTTTTAAATATGGCTTATAAATTATTTGGTTAATTTAATAAATGAGCCCAATGTTTTCTAAAATTATAAAAAAAACGCAATGGTTTCAAAATCTTACCATCGGGTAATAAAATAGTTTGATAGTAAAATGTAAATTTAGTGTTTCTACAATTTAAATGATTTCCATATATTAAGTTTCCACATTCAAATGCAAATGTTTTCATAGTATTAATTCGAGTTTTTCTTAAATGATACAAATGTTTTCTAACCTATGAATTATCAACTAAGCTTTAAAGTTTTATTTATGAAATTTCAAAGTAAATTATCAGTTTAAACTTATTATACATATGTTTTCTACAAATATAGAATTTTAAAAGAGTTTTTCACTAAAATTCTAATTCTTAATTCGATTCTTTTCAAACTTTTTCCTCAGTGACGTACCAGATTCGGTCGTGGCGTATTGACCGGGTTTGGGGTGTTACAAATTAGTATCAGAGCTTGAGTCATTTTGGTATGACTATTGAATATGTATTTGGGCTATTTAAGTTGGTTTGTGACGATGAATTTGTTAATGTTTAAAGATGTGTAAATGGCTTTGCTTTAAGTTTGGCAATTGACCTATATTGAGTGAATGGGGTTGAATTGATAATGCATGTTTGAAATGGTTTAATTTATAAGGAGTTATATAGGTGAATTATGTCTAGTAAAGCAAGATGAGTTGATAGGTACTTGAAATGATAAATGGTATTGTATTGAGTATTAGAATGGTTGAAAAAGATGTAGTACGATTGATGACTTTTGGTTGCATATTTGTGTCTTATAATGGTACCATTTGAGTTTGTGTAGGTATGTGCAAAATGGGTGGCAAAATGGCTTGGTAAATAGCCTATTTTTGTTCACATAGGCATGTGTCTCGGTCGTGTGTGACACACGGTCATGTTACTTGGCCGTGTGTCCCTTGGTGTTGAAATTGAAATGAAGTCAGTATGCTCCACACGGTCTTACACACGGGCGTGTGATTGGCCGTGTGCCACAAGTCAGTATACCCTCTAATTGGCACACGGCCTGACACACGGGCATGTGACTTGGCCGTGTTGCATAAGTTAGTAAACCCTACAGGTTTGGCAAGGCCTAATACACGGTTTGGTACACGGGTGTGTGTGGCCACTTCGAAGGGCACACGAGCTAGACACACAGGCGTGTGGTTGGACTTGTTTCCCAAGTCAGTATGTACCCCCTATTTTCACACGGCTTGTGACACGGGCGTGTCTTGTGGCCCTGTGAGACACATGGCTTGACCATACGGGCGTGTATCCTCTGTTTGATGCAAAAAAAAATTCTATGTTTCACAAAATTTTTTCAAGTTATTGGTTTAGTCTCGAACCATTTCTAATGCATGTTTCAGGCCTCGTAGTGTCGTTTAAGGGACACTATCATTGGTTGAGATTGAATTGTATTTGATATGATAAATTGTATATGAAATGTATGTTTATAAGTGTTGTAAGTCTGGTAATGCTCCGTAACCCTATTTCGGCATTGAATACGGGTGAAGGGTGTTACATTTATTGGTATCAGAGCTACAGTTTAATCGATTCTAGGACTAACGTAGCATGTGTGAGAGTCTACCTGTACATGCCAAATATAACATGTGATAGTGTGATGAATCCTGACATTATAAACTATGTTTTTGTATAGTAATGGATCCCGAACGAGTTGTAGTAGATGATGTTGAGAGTAATGCGCCAGCTCTGGCTCAAGGGATAGCGCCTTCTGAATCTAGACCCGTGTCGAGTAGTTACGGAGGTGAGTCTAAAGAAGTCTTTGTCCAGATGATGAACGAGTGGTTCACTCAATATGTTTGGACAAATCCCGACTGCTCAACAATGTCCAGCCCCATAAATCCTCAACTAATCCCTGTAGTTTCTTAAGTTATTGATCCAATACGATTGAACAAGCCGTCATCTATAAAATTTGTAAGCATGGGGCTGAAGAGTTCAGGGCTAATGTTGATGATGATCCTGAGAGAGCCGAGTTTTGGCTTGAAAATACAATCCGAGTGTTTAATGAACTTTCTTACAAACCGGCTGAATGTTTAAAGTGTGCTATATCCCTTTTGAGAGACATTGCATACTAGTGGTGGAATATATTAATATCTGTGGTGCAGAGAGAGAGAGAGTCACTTGGGAGTTCTTTCAGACTAAGTTTTAGAAAAAAGTACGTAAGTCAACGATTTCATGATCAAGAGCATAAAGAGTTTTTAGAACTAAAACAAGGCAGCATGACTGTAACCAAGTATGGGAAAGAATTTGTACGGTTAAGTAAATATGCTCGAGAGTATGTTTCGACTGAATAGATAATGTGCAAGCAGTTTGTTGACGATTTGAATGAAGATATTAAACTTCTGGTCAGGATATTGGATTTAAAAGAATCCCTTGTGTTAGTTGAGCGTGCCTACAAAGCTGAAGAACTGGGCAAAGAAAATAGAAAGGCTGATTCTGAAGCTAGAGATTCGAAAAAGAGATTGATGAATAAACCCTATCATTCTTCATCAAAGAAATCCCGAGATTTGTAAAGTCGATCAAATGCATCAATGGAGTACTCTAATAGAGGTCGTGGGAAACAATTTACAAGTTCAAAAACTCCATCTATGTTAGTGGCAACTATGGGTAATGTTAGATCGAATAAACCAAAATGTGGAAGATATAGAAAACGACATTTTGGAGACTGTAGACTGAATGATAAAGCCAATTTTAGATGTGGTTCGCACGAACACTTCATTCGAGATTGTCCTTAGTTAAATGCGAAAGATAAATTTTAGAGTGCAAGACAAAGCAACACGATTGTGAGAGGAAGACCATTCTGTAATGTTGGAAATGTGAGTGGTGGTAGAGGTGCAACACGAGATGCTGCTGTAAGATCAGAGGCTGGAACACCTACCAGAACTTCTGCTATTCGCACTCGTGAAGAAGCATCATCTCTAGATGTTATTACAGGTACATTCTTTCTTTATGACATTGATGTAGTTGCATTGATAGATCCCGGATCAACTCATTCATATATATGCGTGAACTTAGTGTCTAGTAAGAATTTACTTGTTGATTCTACTGAGTTTGTTATAAAAGTGTCGAACCCCTTAGGCAAATATTTCCTGGTTGACAAAGTATTCAAGAATTGTCCGTTAATGACTCAGGGTTACTGTTCTATGGTTGATTTGATGTTGTCGTATGATAACTTTGATGTTATTCTGGGTATGGACTGGTTGACGTTGCATGATGCAGTAGTAAATTGTAGACGAAAGACCATTGAGTTGAAATGTCAGGATAATGAAACTCTCTGAATCGAATCAAATGATTTGAAAGGTTTACCAACTGTAATATCATCGATATTAGCTAAAAAATATGTGAAAAAGGGATGCAATTCATATCTTGCATATGTACTTGATATAAAAGTGTCAGAAATAAAGATTGAATCAGTACCAGTTGTTTGCAAATATCTGGATGTGTTTTCAGAAGAGTTATCGGGTTTGCCACCGATTAGAGAGGTTGAATTTGCTATTGATTTAGTACCGCGAACTTCACCAATATCGATAGCTCTGTATAGAATGGCTCCGATAGAGTTAAAAGAGTTGAAAGCTCAATTGCAAGAATTAACTGATAGAGGATTTGCAAGACCGAATTTGTCGCCCTGGGGTGTACCAGTGTTGTTTGTAAAGAAAAAGGATGGTTCTATGAGAATGTGTATAGACTATTGACAACTCAACAAAGTGACAATTAAGAATAAATATCCTCTACCAAGAATTGATGATTTATTTGATCAGTTGAAAGGTGCAACAGTGTTTTCAAAGATTGATTTGAGATCTGGTTATTATCAGTTGCGAGTTAGATGTGCCGAAGACAACGTTTAGAACAAGGTACGGACATTATGAATTCATTGTTATGCCTTTTGGATTGACTAATGCTCCTGCCATTTTTATGGATTTGATGAATCATATTTTCAGACCGTATTTAGACAGATTCGTGGTTGTATTTATTGATAATATCCTGATTTATTCTTGAGATGAATCCAAGCATGCCGAGCATTAGAAATTAGTGTTACAGACCTTAAGAGATAAGCAATTATTTGCAAAATTCAGTAAATGTGAGTTTTGGCTCCGAGAGGTTGGATTTCTGGGGCATATCGTTTCAGCCGAAGGTACAACATATGGTTATAAAATTTCATTCCAACTTCAACTTCTCACTCATATTCATAACATCCTTATTATGGGCCTACGAAGCCCTAAACATACATAGAAAGGTTTCAAAACTAAACCGAAGACTTTTGCGCACTTAGAAAATTTTTGCCTAAATAGGGCCACATGTGCGTGTGGATGAGGGGACACGCCTATGTGACATATCACACGCCCGTGTTCCATACCCGTGGTCGACACTGACTTGCATCACACAGCTTGTCACACACCAGTGTGTCTGGCCCGTGTCCTTCGACCGTGTGGCGAATTAAATTCCAAAATTTTGGTGCAGACCTCACACGGCCTGGGCACACGCCCATGTCTGTGGCCGTGCCTTCCACACGGTCGTGTCTCTGCCTGTGGGTTTACTACTGAGCATATTGACTTGCAAAACTAACATGCAAGGGACACATGGCCTAGCCACACAACTTGACACACGCCCGTGTGGACAAGAAACATGCTATTTGCCAAGCTCTTTTTATCACCCTAACTCATACAAACATAAATCACATTCAACCTACAACCCGTTCATGCATATTTTATCCAAGCCACCAAATCATGCATCATACACATTCATGAATAACCTCATCTTTTCATATATTAATAATAATGAGCCAACACCTTTGGCCAAAATACATGATATTCAACTAAGTCTAGACCCTATATATGCCATACTCAGAATGCTAAGTCCAACTATACCGAGATGTGTTGATAGTGTGGGTGATCTTATGGTTATCTTCGTATCCCAAGCTGGCTCTTTGACACTATAAAACAAGGGAAAAGAAAGGGAGGAAGCTTAAAGCTTAGTAAGTCTACATGTAAATAATAAGCATCATACCATATGCAAATCGATCAATAACATTACATATTATGTAAGAACAATTAACAATTTCCAAGATCATGCTTACTCATCTCCACTCTTACCACATCCCAACCATATCTCAAATACATTGCCCACAATTATTTGTAATTATGCCCTGCATTTATCACCACAAAGCCACATGAAATATTTACTTGAATGAGATTCTTGATGAACCCCTCGGAATGATACAAGTATTCGGTGGTTTCGCACACAGTCAACCATTGTTCAATAATAGGGTGGTACTGCACACAGCCCACCCATAATGAAAATTACAATGGTTACGCACATAGCCTACCGAAATGATAATATAAATGATGGTAACATACACAACCCATCATAATTAAATAATATGGTGGTATCCCACACAGCTCACCAACAATGATGATTACGGTGGTATCGCACACAGCCCACCAAATGATAACTACGGATATTTTTCTGTACTTACATTTCAATTCCGAGGTTCATACGAGAATTTACTCATTCATTATCATTTCCTATCAATATCTCCACTAAGTATTACATCCATACAATGCATTAATAGATAACTTCATAAGTTTTAGAGATGTATCGTTTACATGTAAACCTACCTCTGTAGAAAATGTGTTAATTGACGGTTTAATCCATACATAATCTTGCCTTTCCCTCGGTCAAGGTTGTTTCTGCGCTCTTCTTGATCTATAAAAATAAAATTCACTCATTCAATTACTACATAATTTGTAACACCCCAAACCCGGCCTAGACGTTATGACCGAATCTGACGTGTCACATTGAAGTGTTTTTTGAAATCAGACTTATTGAGGGAAAATCATTTTTAACAATTGCCATTTTTGTTACTGTTGGTTTCTTAGTTGGTTAAAAACCTACGGAAGCTACTCTAATTAATGTCATTTTGAAGTTTGAAATTGTGTGTTTGTCTTTTAAAAACATTTATTATTTTTGAAAACTTATTTGTATCAGTTTGGCAGTTTCAAAATAAGAAATTAAACCCAATTAAAAGAAATTAAAATCACCAGAGGCCTTATTACATAAACATAAACCCAATATAAAAATTTAAATAACTAAGTCTAAAATAAAATATTAGCAAACGTGTGGCCACCTCTGAGTCCCTCCCAGCTCCAAATCATCTAACGTTAGGGATTACATGTACAGTTAAAAGAAAAGGGTGAGTTTATGAAACTCAGTGTGTAATCTTCTATCATGCAGTAACAGTCTGGGCCTGAGCCCTATTCAGAAACAGTGCAGTGTCGGCCTTATCCCATTACAGTAATCAATGTGGGCCTAAGCCCAATACAGAATCAATATGGTGCACATATGTAACCCACCCCAATCCAACAAACAGAGCACCTGTACCAACCAACACACCATGTGGGGATAAAATCAACCCACCTAACCAAGACACCAATATTGCAGCATAACTACTAGTAATAATAACGCAGCAGAGCTGCCAGTAACAGTATATGTGGCAAAGCCACCAGTAACAGTAACGCAGCAAGGCTGCCAGTAACAGTATATGTGGCAAAGCCACCAGTATAGTATACTTCCTCTACAACAGCATCCCACCCCCATGCAGTATGTCATAACTCATACTTATATGCAGAATGTCACACTCAGTAACAATCATATACAAATCATGAACACATCAGTCAACCTACCCTTAGGGGCATAACCGTCATTTCACTCTTTAGGGGTATTTTAGTCATTTTACTCCTTAGGGGTATTTTAGTCATTTTACAACCTTCCCGAAGGTCTACAGTCGCCTTGAGCGACACTGATAACATATATGGTCAAAACGGTGTAAATGGGCCCAAAGCCCAATATTCGGCCCAAGTGGGCCCACACGGCTATGCGAACGATATAGCCCAGTTCAGTATTTGCCACTTATCGTGGATTTATTTCGTGTGGGGCCCACGAGCCCACACAGCCTATTTCAATCAAACGAGGCCCATAACAGCCCAAGCACACAAGGATGCTCGTGGTGGCCGCTACAGTCTATCGCCCACGATTGAGGGCTTGGTTTACCACACGAGCGATTGCACGCTCGTAAGGCCTCAAATGCCGATGTTTCGGCTTTTCGGCTTTTGCCAACTTACGAAAATGATAGTGTGATTACACACCTGTTTAGTGAGACGCGCAAAGAATCCCATATATGCTGAACCTACACTTAACAAGATCTTCAGTTAATTAACTGACAATTCAAGTTAACCACTTCTTAACTTTTAGCCTAAAAATACACCATCTTACATTCATTGAATGAGGGTGGCTTAATCCTCTAAGATTGCTAACCTAAAATTGATCACACGCCTTGCCGAGAATCTGAATTATAAATAGATCTTGTTAGATAGGATCAACTACTATCTCATCAACATAAAGACAACATTCGGCTTAACCCTAAAAAATGAGGTAGCATATAACCTTAATTGGATACTTGAGGAAAAGGGCTATGGTTGCTTCAAAACCACTTGTACACCACCACTCCTTGAGGACACCCTAGAAATAAGGAAGGAATCATAAATCGGTACCCAAAAATAAAGGGAAAAACATTCGGCTTAGATGAATGAAAGGCAACATAACTTAAACCCTTACCGATTGTTAAGAAATCTTATGAAGACCGAAATAGTAAAGCAATAGTAGACTAGAAGAGTAATTGGCCAATCCGCTAATAGCAGAGTAACTGAAAATGGCTAGCCAAAAAGGTGAAGGGTATTCAGCCTAAATAATATGAGTATATCAGAAGAAAACAGAAAAAGGGAATGAAGCAAACAGATGAAGAGAGAATTCAACTAGAAAAGAAACCAAGAGAAAATCGAATAGAGAGGGAAAGATGGAACTATATTCAGTCAAAGAAGAGGGTGAAAGCAACAAGCAATTCAACAAAGGCTTAATTGAATGGTAAGAGAAAAGAAAAGGTGAGAAAGAGAACAACTGAACTAGGTTGTGAAGAGGAGGAGTCAGCACTAGAATGGACAGAACAAAACCCGAAAGGAAAAATGCTCGAAATGCAATAATTGGCTACATGAAAAGGAAAATGAAAGAAAACACTGCTAAAGGTTGACAAAAGTCACAATTCGACACACCCAAAAACAACACAAAAATGGCCAAAACCGAACAAAGAGCAGAGAAAAGCACTTAGAATCCCCCTAGCCGAATTTGTATGCCCAAGACTCCTTGTTCGGCTACACCACACCAACATTTGAATTTCCTTGATTTTCTCCTCCTAAATCTCCTCCATAACCTTACCAACATTATCATATCCCTTGATCACCTCCCTTGACCAATTCCACAACCACGTCAACAGAGTTTCAGTCAAACTCTACCTCTCACACCACAAGGATATAAAATAAATACTCCATTGCATGCCATGGAATTCGAACCTAAGCTCTCATATCAGTCATTTCACGCCATCACCATTAGTCCACCAGCTCATTTGTGTCTCATTTCCCCTACAATTATTTGTACACCCTACATGCTAATGCTCAACCCCTTTAATTAAGAAAAAATAAATTTTTGCTAAAGACAAAGCTCGAACCTAGAGTTTCTCAAAGACCCTCCACCACTCCTAAACCACTCAAACAATCCATTATTCAAGTCAAAACATATAAAATCAAAACATGAATTTTTAGGGCGTTACAATTTTACCCCCTAACAGAAATTTTAGCCTCGAAATTTAGCTGGTCCGAATAGATGAGGGTATTGTTGTTGCATTGCCTCCTTAGGTTCCCATGTGGCTTCCTCGGTACCGTGATTTCGCCAAAGCACTTTAACCAGTGGAATTGATTTCTTCCTTAGTACCTTAACCTCACGGTCCAATATCTGCGCTGGCTCCTCCTCGAAAGTCAAATCTGGCCTAACCTCAATCTCCTCGACTGGTACTATATGTGTGGGATTAGAGCAATAACGTCATGGAAACATGAAACACATCATGAATCTAGTCCAATTATGGAGGTAACTCATATTGATAGGCGACTGGTCCCATACGCTTCCCTATACGGTAAGGCCCAATAAACCTAAGGCTAAGTTTCCCCTTTCACCCAAACCTCAGTATCTTTTTCCATGGAGAGACCTTAAAAAATACCTAGTCTCCCACGGAATACTCAATCTCTCGGCGTTTAAGATCTGCATAAGAGTCTGCCTATCAGACGCTTCCTTCAACTGGTCTCGAATCAGTTTTACCTTTTCTTCATCAGAAACTAACTTTGGCCCCAAAACTCGCCGCTCGCCCAGCTCAGTCCAACAGGTAGGAGTACGACATCTACGACCATACAACACCTCGTACGGTGCCATTTGAATATTGGATTGATAGCTGTTATTATATGCTAACTCTGCTAGTGGCAAATAGTCTTCCCAACTGCATCGGAAATCAATGACACAACTTCTTAACATGTCCTCCAATATCTGAATCACTCTCTTTGACTGACCATCTGTCTAAGGATGGAACGCAGTACTGAAGTCCAACCTAGTACCCACAGCCTTGTGTAATTTCTTCTAGAATCGAGATGTGAATCGAGGGTCTCTGTCAGATATGATGGAGACTGGTACCCCATGTAGTCTCACAATCTCAGCCACATACAACTTTGCCACCTTTTGCAATGAGTAATCAGTGCAGACTGGTATAAAATGGGCAGATTTAGTCAACTGGTCTACATTGACCCATACCGAATCCTTCTTAGTAGGCATTAAGAGCAGCCCACTCACAAAATCCATGGTTACTCTCACCCACTTCCAAAGTGGAACCTTAACTGGCTGTAGTAACCTAGAAGGTAGCTGATGCTCAGCTTTAATTTGTTGACATGTCAAGCATTTACTCACAAAATCAGTAACTTCGCATTTCAGCCCTGGCCACCAGTATAGCTCATGAAGATCTTGGTATAACTTGTTTCTACCAGGGTGCATAGCATATGGACTACTATGCGCCCCTCGTAGTATAGACAGTCTTAGTTCAGAATCCCTCGGTACACAGACTCTCCCACGGAAACACAGTACTCCCTCAATATTCAACCGAAAATCCACAGTCTCTCCATTCTCAACTTGTCGGAAATGAGGAACCAGTGACTCATCCAACAATTGTTTCCCCTTAATTTGCTTAGTCCACGTCGGCCTCACTTGAAGCTCAGCTGAAAGGCTACCATCATCATACAAACTAAGATGAGAAAACATTGCTCTCAATTCAGATGTAGCCCTACGGCTCAGTGCGTCAGCTACCACGTTAGCCTTACCAAGGTGATACTCAATCGAGTAGTCATAATCCTTAAGCAGCTCTATCCATCTTCGCTACCTAAGATTCAGCTCCTTCTGAGTGAAGAGGTACTTGAGGCACTTGTGATCTGTGTAGATAATACACTTCTCACCGTATAAATAGTGCCTCCAAATTTTTGTGTGAATACCACCGTAGCTAACTCCAAGTCATGTGTAGGGTAATTTTCCTCGGGAGGCTTAAGTTGACGAGATGCATAAGCAACCACCTTACCCTCATACATCAGCACACAACCCAATCCAATGTGTGATGCATCATTGTAGACAGTAAATTCCTCCCCAGACTTTGGTTGTATCAAGACAGGGGCCTCAGCCAGAACCTTCTTAAGTTTCTCAAAACTTTCTTGCTGCTTATCAGTCCAATTGAACGGTACCCCTTTACGCAGCAACCTAGTCATAGGTGCAGCAATCACAAAAACCCCCTCGACAAAACGTCTGTAATACCCTGTCAAACCCAGAAAGCTTCAAATCTCAGATACGGTCTTAGGTGGGTTCTAATCCAGTACGGCTTTAATTTTTTGAGGATCAACCCTAATACCCTCAACAGTTACCACTTGACCCATAAATGTCACTTCTCGCAGTCAAAACTTACACTTACTGAATTAGCGTACAATTGTGTCTCCCTCAAAATCTGCAGAACAATTTGGAGATGTGCATCATGTTCATCCTCAGTTCAGAAATACACCAAAATATCATCTATAAATACCACCACGAACCGATCCAGATAGGGCTGGAACACTCGGTTCATCAGATCCATGAAAGTAGCGGGTGCATTTGTCAGCCTAAACGGCCTCACTAAGAACTCTTAGTGACCATAACGAGTCCTGAACGCAGTCTTATACACATCAGTCTCTTTAACTCTAAGCTGATGGTACCCCGAACGAAGACCTATTTTAGAGAAAATTGACGCTCTTTGCAGCTGATCAAATAGATCGTCGATTCTTTGCAAGGGATACTTATTCTTGATAGCCAGTTTATTAAGTTGCCGATAATCGATGCACATGCACATGGACCCATCCTTCTTCTTCACAAACAACACTGGTGCTCCCCATGGAGACACACTCGGTCGAATGAATCCTTGGTCTAGTAGTTCTTGAATTTGAGCTTTTAGCTCAACCAGTTCTTTTGGTGCCATCCTATAAGGGGCGATAGACAAAGGAACTGTTCCAGGCAGGAGTTCAATACCAAACTCGACTTCGTGGTTTGGAGGCAACCTAGGGAGCTCATCAGGAAACACATCAGAAAAATTCTTAACTGTCTTGATATCTCCAATGGAAGGACCCTTAGAGTCAGATACACCAACATAGGCTAGAAACGCCTTACAACCCTTGCGAACCAGTTTTTTAGCCCTCAGTGTTACCAGCACCTCTACCTGGTGCTCCACGACCTAGTCCCATACCATTTCCTCCTTTGGCCTGCCCACGTCCTCTCGGTGGCTACTGACCACCTTTCACTGGCTGACCATAACCCAGTCCTGCAGCTTGCATCTGAATAGGCCTCTGGGGACAATTCTTAACCTGATGATCCATGGACCCACATCTGAAGCACGGCCCAATCCTCTTTCAGCACTCACCTGGTGAGATCTTCCACAATCAGCGTAAGGCTGCAGTCTAGTAATAGTAACAGGAACTCTAGTCTGAACCGGCCCATCAAACCTGGCCTTCTTAATTGGCCTCCCAAAAGAACTTGAGGGCCCAAAATCCCTCTTACTTCTGCCCTTACTTTTTTCACGGTTCTGGCGCTCTGAGTGTTTCACCTCTTCAGTAATCTTTGCCTTTTCTACAAGAACAGCAAAATCTCGCTCCCTCTGCAGAGCTATCAATACCCTTAACTCGTCTTGAAAGCCATTCTCAAAATGCACACAGCGTTCATACTCAGTTGCTACTATCCCGCATACCGACTCAACCGCAAGAACTCTTCCTCATATTCCGCCACTGTCTTATTCCCTTGGATCATGTTCAGAAATTTCCTTCTTCGGGTATCCACATAACTTACGCCCATATATTTCCCTTAGAAGGTCGCCTTAAAGAAATCCCATGTCATTCGGTCGACCTACATACCCTCTCTCACGGTGAGCCACCATTGGTAGGCCTCATCTAGCAAAAAGGACATTGCCCCTTTTAATTTTTGCTCCGTAGTACAATCAAGGTCATTCATTATTCATTTGGTAGCCTCTAACCAGTACTCCGCCACATTTGGGGCTACTCCAGAAATACCCCTAAAATTTTCCTCTCCATTAGACCGGAGTCGCTCTGAAATTGACCCTCGGCCCACTGTTCCAGTACTAGCTCCAGCAACCCTCTCTAAAATGTGGAGCATCGCTTAGGATGGGGCATCATCTCCAACTGCTCGATCATAAGACCCCGTCTCAGTTACTGGTAAGGCCGGTGCTTCCCCAGCAGGCATGTAGCCCGATACCGATGATCTGGCCCAAGCACTTCCTCGGCCCCTGCCGTGGCCCCGTATACCCCTTCCGCAAGTACCTTTTGTGCTCATTTCGATATGCGCTTTATTTGATTAAAAAGTCTTATGCATCAGATTATAATTTCTGTAATTATTAATAAATGTATTATCAAAAATAGTCATTAGGGGTTTTTTTCACAGATCGAGGTCTCACTACAGTTTACAGTCTCCTACGATTTCAGTTTCCTTTTTCTAGAGTTTCACAGTATAATAGTAATCAGAATTAGAGAACTTACAGAATTAGCGTCGGAGACTCGGTGTGCCACACTTATACATCATTCAAAAACGTTTTAAATCTTCAAAATCTACTTTCAGAAAAACTTTTCAAAACCCATTCCACAGTCGAGTTTTGCAACTTGACTCTGATACCACTAAATGTAACAGCTCAAATCCAGCATAGACGTTACGACCGAATCTGACGTGTCATATCGAAGTGTTTTTCAAAATTAGACTTATCGAGAGAAAACTGTTTTTAACGATTGCCATGTTTGTTACTGTTGGTTTCTTAGTTGGTTAAAAACCCGCGGAAGCTACTCTAATTAATGTCATTTTGAAGTTTGAAAATGTGTGTATGTCTTTTAAAGACATTTATTATTTTTGAAAACTTATTTGTATCAGTTTGATAGTTTCGAAATAAGAAATTAAACCCAATTAAAAGAAATTAAAATCACCAGAGGCCTTATTACATAAACATCAACCCAATATAAAAATTTAAATAACTAAGTCTAAAATAAAATATTAGCAAACGTGTGGCCACCTCCGAGTCCTTCACAGCTCTAAATCATCTAACACTGGGGATTACCTGTACAGTTAAAAGAAAATGGTGAGTTTATGAAACTCAGTGTGTAATCTCCTATCATGCAATAACAGTCCGGGCCTAAGCCCTATTCAGTAACACTGTAGTGTGGGCCTTAGCCCATTACAGTCATCAATGTGGGCCTATGCCCAATACAGAATCAATATGGTGCACAAATGTAACCCACCCCAATCCAACCAACACACCATGTGGGGATAAAATCGACCCACCCAACCAACAAATCAATATTGCAGCATAGCTGCCAGTAATAATAGAGAAGCAGAGCTGCAAGTAGGAGTACATGTGGCAGAGCCACCAGTAACAGTAACACAGCAAGGCTGCCAGTAACAGTATATGTGGCAAAGTGTAACACCCCCAGACTCGGCCCAGACACTATGGACGAAT
The DNA here is from genome assembly GCA_005393395.2 of Gossypium australe. Classification (NCBI taxonomy): domain Eukaryota; kingdom Viridiplantae; phylum Streptophyta; class Magnoliopsida; order Malvales; family Malvaceae; genus Gossypium; species Gossypium australe. The sequence continues at coordinate 45,337,996 of CM016619.1, forward strand.
ATGACGATGTCACATCAAAGGAAAATTCAAAACGACTTTGTTTAGGGGAAAACTCAAGTTTGAGGTTTTGAAACCCAAAAACTCTTGAATATTGTTAAGTTAAAATAAAAAGCCCATATTTTAATAAAACGTCAATGTGTTGAGTTATTTTCAACAATATGTTTAATCTTAAGAAATTTAATTAGGTTTAATAAATAAACAGTAATAATAAAACCCATAAGTAAAGTCAATTTGGAGTTACAAGGCCTTATTACAACCCAACGAAAATAAAGCGTTTAAAATAATAATGTTATACGAAATAAAGTAACAAAACATCTAAGTAACTTGCAATGTGGCCAACCCCGAGTCCCCTTCCACGTCGAACTGTCTACTGTGCATCAGCTGAAACATTAAAAAAAGGGGTATGAGTTTCAAAACTCAGTGTGCACAACCCTTGGCATTCAATACAATATACAATTATCACATTGGGCCTAAGCCCTATCACAATCGGTGGTCTTGGGCCTTAACCCATAATGACCTCATATCATTTCAAATGGAAACAAGGTTATGCAAAACCCTCCACAGAAATCCATCCACTACACACCATTTCCCATCCAACCTTATCCACCAGTGGGGATTTCTAAATCGACCCACCCCCCGCTACACTCCAAAGGTAGCACCAACATTGGCACTACTCAACATTGTAGCAGAGCTGCTAATCATATAATGGGGTTAAAGCCACCGGTGGATCCACGTCTTCGAGCGACTATGCGATCCTCAAATTCTTCCTCTGTACCATGATTTCCCACCAATATGCATCCTAAACAGATTATAGTATGAATGCAGCAAGCACATGAGTAACATCCATAAAACTCATACTCATCACATATGGGTATTCTAGTCATTCTACCCTACAGGAGTATTCTTCTAATTTTACCCTTCATGGGTATCCTCGTAATTTCGTGCTTGTCGGGTTTTAACTATGAACTTTGGCCCATCAACAAGTCCCCGCGGCTAAAATGAATAAACACTATGCACCAGGTAGGATACCAGAGAAGAGGAGGCGGGCCACTAGGACCGCTTAAGTACCAAGCTCTCCCTAGATCCAATCCTAGACATGCATATGTCCATTGCCACACCTTAACCTATCGACTTGTGATCATTATGTCAGAGTCTTAAAAATTTATAAAAAGAATGATCGAACCTAGAAACAAACTGTGACAACGATTGAGGCAAGTGCACCTATCGAACAGTAGTATAGTTTAGTGGCAAGATCGGATTGTCGAACCCAAAGGAACCAAAAGTACTAATACTAACATTCTTTTTATTATTTAGCCTATAATAAAAGTGAATTATCAATTAATCTAAAATTAGCTAACTATTAAGCTAAAGATGCTAAGACAAAGAGAATGAATTGGGGAAAATACTTGTGGGAAAACCAATTGATTAAGACAATACCCGAGGAAGAATCCACCTAGACTTCACTTGTTATTTAACTCTGAACCAGACGATTTATTCAGTTGACTTGATCCGTAGGATTCCCTAATTTATATTAATACCTCTTTCGAGGCTACTAACGTCTAACCCTAGGTTGATTAATTGAAATCTCTTTCTAATTAAAACCCCTAGAATTGCATTAAGTTGATCTATGGACTCCCATATTAGGTTTGACTCTAATCCGGAAGATTTTCGTCATCCTATTTCTAGGGTTGCGATCAACTCCGCTTAATTATGCTAGATCTACTCTTCAACAGGGACTTTTGCTCCACTCCCTAAGCACTTCAATACTTGAATCAATATCCTGAAATATTAAAGCAAGAATTAAGAACACATAATTAAGAACACATCAGGTATTTATCATATGGTTCAGAAGACAATAACAAAATCAGTCTTAGGTTTCATCCCCCTCAGATTGAGTGGTTTAGTTCATAATGATAAAAGAATACATCCTAGAAGAAAATATAAAACAAAACATTAGAAAAACCCTAAAACCCCCTGAAGGAAATTGAAGGGAAGATCTTCCGTCTTGAGTATAACTCCGGCTTCTTGAGATTAATCAACTATCTTTCTTCGAGTAAATTCCACAATTCTGGCCTCTCTGGCTTGGCTCTTCGGCCTAACTGGACACCCCCTGAAGGTTGGCCTCTAGGGTGTTCATATAGGCTTTTGGAATGGCTTTCTTTGCCTCTAAGTACCCTAATTCGAGTGAAATTCAAACAGGTCACGTCAGGGACACACCCGTGGCACACGCCCGTGTGAATCGTATCTAGGTCGTGTTAGGGTCTGTTGAGGAGGCACGGTCGTGTGGTCTTGGGCCCAGGCCGTGTCGATTTCATAATTTGGCCCATTTACTCTATTTTAGGCCCATTTCTCGTTCTTTTCGTCCTTCGGTGCTCTCCTAAGTATAAAACATGAAATTAAAGGATTAAGAGCACCAAATTCCACAATTCAAGGCTTAAATCATCCAAAAGTATGCTAAATGTGGGATTAAAATATGTATATATATTACGATTTATCAAATACCCCCACACTTAAACATTTGCTTGTCCTCAAGCAAAATTCTCAACTCACAATTAAAATGAGCTTTCTTGATTGATAACATTCATCGATAGTGTTCCATCATAATTCAAAGATAATTCATACATTCATAATTTAAGTAGAAGGGTCCTAAAGATTCAAACAATCAAAGTCATAGTTTTTGTAGCATAAAAACATAGGTGATTTCACTTTACCTAAATAATTACCTTTAATTCAAAATCAAAAAGAGTTGACATCTGCACTAAAGATTCACTCAAATCACTCAAAGTGTTTAAGGTTCAAAATTTAAGCACTCAAAAGTCGAACATGAAAAGTTAATCCCATAGGCTTGCATGAAAATCAAATCTCCACCACTGTAAAATGAGATGATACACAAATCAAAAGGTCTTTAAAAAGGGTTGTAATGGGGCTCGGGTTAAATGTGTGGATAAAGGCTGAATTAGAAGGTTAGAATTGAGATTGAATTGACAAGTTACCTAACTAGAAAAATGAACTAATCTTAACTAATTACATCAATTGAAAACTTGTAATACTAATAATATGAGCTTTTTCTTCAAGATGTGGAATTTAAATGTATAAGCTCACTTAATTATAAAACTAATAATGAATATACTTAAAAAAATTTTAAGAACAAATCAATACAATAATAAGAAAGAACTTTAACAACTTAAATAAAGAACATAGTTAGGCAACTATTCAAAATCAAATCTAGAAAAAAAGGGAGTCAATGAATGGTGATAACAAATACAAGATGGGTTTTGGGGTAATATTAGTGGGTGAGTCAATAAAAGGATTGTTAGGATCAAAGGGGTTCACTAAGGGTTTATTGTGAGGGTAAGCTTTTTAGTGGAGTGAGTGGGTTAAATCCTAAGTTCCTTTATCATCTCTGTATATCAAATCAATGATGTGGTCTCAACGTGTATAATCGAAGCAAGTTCTAGAATAACAAATCAATGTTGACACACTCATAATCAAAAAGTGAGCACGGGAATTATATATGCTCTAAAAGGCTCAAAATCTCACAAAATTTATGGGTTTTTGATATCAACCTTGTAAATTTCAAACTTCAAGGTAATAATTAGATTCAGGTAGACAACCTAATCAAAATTTTAATTTTTGAAAATAGACTCATCATGCTTGATTCTCTAGTTTCCTAAAGTTTAAATCATCACTGCACAATTATCAATAACTTAATCCGGAACATATCAATAAAAATCATGATTCGTAGGAAATTTCATCCTAGTAGTAACATGAGAAAATTACTTAAAGACAAGATATCATTCAGGGATTTGAGAATAATGTAGAAAGTTAGGAACTTTCTCGAAATAAATATTCAATCCCCACACTTAAGATGTACATTGTCCTCAATGTACAAAGATAGATAATAGCCAAAAACTAATAAAATCATAAGATAGGAAGAGAAGTAAAACTTCCTGAATTTTGGATGGAGTCAATGAAAAGAAATCGGATAAGATTGGCAGAGGTGAACGTGGGGGAGCGCCTTGAACCTTTTGAAATTGAATCCTCGGAGCAGCTGGCCTGATTTTATTGTATCCTAAGCTAAATCTAAATGGTATGAAGAATAAGAAGAAAATAATAAAGAAAGTAAAAACAAAATAATAATAATAATAAAAGTAAAAATGGAAAATGGATATGCGTTTAAAAAGAAAGGGGAAAGGGGACGAAGCTTTTGGGGGGGAAGTGAACAGAATAAGGGGATTTTAAGTAGAGGAACGGCCCATGCCCATGCCCTGGGCATGTTATGTCACATGGTCGAATCGCACGGCCATGTTAAACTTCATGCATATCTCCCACGCCCGTATAAAGGGTTCGCACACCCGTGTTACTTAATCAGTGTCGCCTACGGCTTATTAGCACGGGCGTATCGCATGCCCGTGTTCTTTAGTCAGTTTCAACCACGGCCGCATTACACGGCCTTGGCATTTTATTACAGCCCGTGTTTTGGGAAATTTTCGTCCTTGATTCGTAATGTCTCTGCCACGTCGGTGTGCACATTCGTGGTGTTCACACGGCCACGACCACGTCCGTGTGCAAGGCCATGTAGTAGGGAAACCCACGCCTACAAATTTTGGTAAGTTTTTAGTTAGATGCTAAAAAGGAAAAATAAAAGATAAAAATAAAAAATGTGAAATTTTAATGGGGTTAGTGCTCAAGTTGCCTCCCGAGAAGCGCTCGTTTAAAGTCTTGAGATAGACTTGTTATTCGTATGGCCATGGTGGTTCACGGAGTGAAAACTCCTTTTTTTTACTATCAATTCTGTCAACATATGGTTTGATTAGGGTAATATTTACCTCAAAAGTGCTGAAATTAGAATGTGTTACCTCGACCGTTCCGTATGGAAAGACCTTACGTGCCGAAAAAGGAGTCGCACCGTTTGTATTAAGCTCTGAAGTAGCTATTCGAGGGTCGGTTGCATCTGACAGTACCTGGTCCCCAACTTTGAAGTGATTGGTTCCACTGTTAATACTCGATGTCTTAGCTGTGCCAAGAACTGCGTTTAGCTCCAAATGCGACGTATCGTCTAACTTCCGTTTGTTTGTCAAAAACTCTTTTAAAAATTTCCTTGAATCTGGCATCTGCGGAAGAGCTTCAAGAAATGGCAAGTTAATATGTAATTTCTTTGGAAGTTTAAGAAATTTACCGAATTGTTCTTCTGTGTGGTCTTTCTTTATCGCATTGGGGTATGGCACACGTGGTTGGTACTCTGTAATTACTGGGTTTGATTTATCATGGCTTTCCTCAACCTTACCTTCCTCTACCATATTCTCTTACTTCAATTTTGGTTCATCTAACCCTTCACTATCGTGAGCAGTTATTGCTTGAGGTTGCTCTCTTGGGTTAGTTTCCGTGTTGCTAGGCAAGATACCTTGTGGTCTTTCTGAGATCAGCTTAGCAAGCTGACCTAATTGATTCTCGAGCCCTTGAATCGATGCTTGCTGATTTTAAGCACCATTTTGGTGTTTTGGAAGCGTGTTTCTGACACCGAGATAAATTTTGTTAGCACCTCCTTAAGGTTTGGCTTCTTTTTTTGCTGGTGAGGTGGTTGTTGAAAGCCTGGAGGAAGTTACGGTCTTTGATTACCTTGACCATCCACGAGAAATTGGGATTGTACCTCCAACCTGCATTGTAAGTGTTACTGTAAAGATTATTTTAAGGTCTAGAATAGTTACCCATATAGTTGACTTTTTCGTTCTTTGTGCAAGGGTTGTAGGATAGATATTCTGTGTTGTTCACCCCTCTTCCATATGTATCGTACTGTATTACCGGATGTACCTACATAGAACCATACCAACCATCAAATTTTCTATTTAAAAGCTCTACCTGGTTAGATAACATGGTGACCGCGTCAAGGTTGAAAACATCGACTGCTTTAGTAGGCTTTGTTCTCATGACTTGCCATTGATAATTATTCAGTGACATCTTTTCGGTTTCTGCGAGCAGTATGTTCTATTTCACTGTCAAAAATCAAGGGTCCTGATGGGTTCCTCGTAGTCATAAACTAGAATTACCTGCCAGAAGCAAATAAAAGAAGAATTAGCAAAGTAAAAAACAAAATTAAATTGCAGAAAAATAAAACAAAAAATGGCTAAAGTAATAAAAATTGAGCATTCTTAATATTTTAGTTCCCGGAAACGGCGCCAAAAACTTGATTATTATGTCAGAGTCTTAAAAAATTATAAAAAGAATGATCGAGCCCAGAAACTAACTGTGACAACAATTGAGGCAAGTGCACCTATCGAACAGTAGTATAATTTAGTGGCAAGACCGAATTGTCGAACCCAAACAAACCAAAAGTACTAATACTAACTTTCTTTTTATTATTTAGCCTAAAATAAAAGTGAATTATCAATTAATCTAAAATTAACTAACTATTAAGCTAAAGATGCTAAGAAAAAGAGAATGAATTGGGGAAAATACTTGTGGGAAAAACCAATTGACTAAGACAATACCTGAGGAAGAATCCACCTAAACTTCACTTGTTATTTAACTCTGAACCAGACGATTTATTCACTTGACTTGATTCGTAGGATTCCCTAATTTATATTAATATCTCTTTCGAGGCTACTAACGTCTAACCCTAGGTTGATTAATTGAAATCTCTTTCTAATTAAAACCCCTAGAATTGCATTAACTCGATCTATGGACTCCCATATTAGGTTTGACCCTAATCCAGTAGATTTTCGTCATCCTATCTCTAGGGTTGCAATCAACTCCGCTTAATTATGCTAGATCTACACTTAAACAGGGACTTTTACTCCACTGCCTAAGCACATCAATACTTGAATCAATATCTTGAAATATCAAAGTAAGAATTAAGAACACATAATTAAGAACAAATCAAGTATTTATCATATAGTTCAGAAGACAATAACAAGATCCGTCTTAGGTTTCATCCCCCTCAGGTATTTGAGGGGTTTAGTTCATAATGATAGAAATATACATCTCAGCAGAAAATATAAAATAAAACATAAGAAAAACCCTAAAACCCCCTGAAGGAAATTGAAGGGAAGATCTTCCTTCTTGAGTATAACTCTGTCTTCTTGAGATGAATCAACTGGCTTTCTTCGTGTAAATTCCATAATTTTGGCCTCTCTGGCTTGGCTCTTCGGCCTAACTGGACGCCCCCTGAAGGTTGGCCTCTAGGGTGTTTATATAGGCTTTTGGAATGACTTTCTTTGCCTCTAAGTACCCTAATCCGAGTGAAGTTCAAACAGGTTACGTTAGGGACATGCCCGTGGCACACGCCCGTGTGAATCGTATCTAGGCCGTGTTTGGGTCTATTGAGGAGGCCCGGCCGTGTAGTCTTGGGCCTAGGCTGTGTCGGTTTTGTAATTTGGCCCATGTACTTCGATTTAGGCCCGTTTCTCATTCTGTTCATCCTCTGATGCTCTCCTAAGTATAAAACATGAAATTAAAGGATTAAGAGCAGCAAATTCCACAATTCAAGGCTTAAATCATCCAAAAGTATGCTAAATGTAGGATCAAAATATGTATATATTACGGTTTATCAACTTGTCCACAGACAGGTTTGGTTATTACAAGAGTTTTATGTTTTTGAAGAGTTTGTCAAGCTAGGCCTAGAGTCCACTAAACCCTAACATATATTCCTAAAATCTCTTAAGGCCCATTATGCCCATTTCATGTCATGTAGCCCATTAAACCAATTTCATGCTCTTATATCCCATTGGGCTCAATTACGGTCCAATCATACAACCGTTCATGCCAATTCATTATTCATGCTCACATATTAACAATTTCCGTTTTCAGCCCACAAGTTCGGCAGGCCCATTTAGCCACTTTCGACTTTTCAGATTTTCGGCGTTGCCGATATCGTGCGTGTAGTGTTTGTACACACCTGGTAACCACTTGTGCTACAAACCTCTTAATCACTAACCTACAATTGACATCACTTAACAACTAATCATGGCTTAATACACATTTTATCAGAAACTGAAACCTCACCGTAACCTTACCGTGTGCCACACGTTCTAGTAACCCTTCATTTGCTACTATTTGCGATTATCCTCTAGATTTGCACCCAAACGTATATCGTCAAAATTAAGTGACCCATATTCCTCATAAGTCACCCCTATAAGCCATATTACATTCGGCCATTATTAAACCACAACCGAGACGAGTGCACTTACCTCTTGCTAACGATCCTTACCTACCACGTCTGTGATCTCTAAATCTTACCCTTGTTAATACAAACGGCAAGGAGAGGTTAGGTAGCCCTTCGGCTTTTAACAAAACTCACTAAGAAGATTGACTAAATACTTACCGAAAACCCTCCTTTGATCCTGTGGCCTAGATAGCTACCTACAAGATTCGGCTTTTAAACTTGACCAAAATTGGGTAACAATCGATTGTGATGAAGGAGAAATAACTAAGAATCGGCACAAGTAAGGCTATATGATATAAAGGTGTATTCGACTTTCAGAGAAAGAAAAAGAACACAATACAAATAGGAATTTTCGAAGAAAAGAATGATGGGTTCTTTTTTTTCGGCAAATGGAAGAATTTGGCTGAGGGGGAGAAAAACAAAATTTCCAAGAACCTCTAAAAGGGATTCGACACCCTCCTTTTATAGCCAACAGCCAAAACTCCTTTCCCTCAGAGTCCCATTCGGCACCATCACATCCACACTCCTCATCTCCTAACTTTTCTCTCTGATAATCCCTCCATCTCATCTGAATTTTCCTCCTCTATCAGCTCACAAGACCAAGTCAAACACTCCAACGAAAGAGTTCCATTTCAACCCAACTCTAGCTGTCCACTATGCAAAATAAAAACTCACAAAATGCCTTACCTTTGGTCGAACTTGGACCTCTTCACGCCACCTTGTAGCTCCCCCAAGTGACGCCATCTTGCCGCTGGACCACAGGCCTACTTGTGTCTTATTTTCCTTTTATTCTACTTAAGAGGCCTAAAGCCTGAGACTAGGGTCCCACTAAGGCAAAAATTAACTTTTTCCCTATGGTTTTCCCTATCCTTAAGACTTCAAATAAACCCGATAATACCACAAAAATTAATATTCTAAGTGCTACTCACACATGCCAACTTTAGTGCACAAAAATTAGGGTTTCGAGATTTTGTGGCGTTACAATTCTACCCCTCTAAAAAAAATTCGGCCTTGAAATTTACATGCTTGAACCAAGTGAGGGTATTGGCTTCGCATTGCCTCCTCGGGCTCCCAAGTAGCCTTCTCGGCATTATGGTTACGCCAAAGCACTTTGACTAAAGGGACAGACTTCCTTCTTAGTACCTTAATATCCTGATCAATTATCTGAACCGGCTCCTCTTCAAAAGTTAGGTCTGGTCTAACCTTGATCTCTTCGACTGACACAATGTGAGAAGGATCTAATCGCTAACACCTTAACATTGACACATGGAACACATCGTGTATTTGGTTCAGTTCCGGTGGCAATTCTAGCTGATAGGTAACTGGCCCAATTCGCTTCAACACCCGATATGGCCCAATGAATCTAAGGCTTAACTTACCCTTCCGACCAAATCTTAATACCTTTTCCAAGGGGAAACCTTGAGAAAAACCAGGTCCTCCACAGCATACTCTATCTCTCATCATTTGAGGTCAGCATACGACTTTTTCCTATCCGCCGCCTCCTTCAACCGATCCCAAATCAACCTTACCTTATCTTCGGTATCAGCTACCAACTTCGGACCCAAAACTTGTCGCTCACCCAACTCAGTCCAACAAGTCGGAGTACGACATCTTTACCCATATAGTACTTCATATGGAGCCATTCCAATACTTGCTTGATAACTATTGTTATATGCGAATTCAGCTAATGGCAAGTAGTCCTCCCATCTACCTCGAAACTCTATTACACACCCTCTCAGCATATCTTCCAAAACTTGAATTATCCTCTCCAATTGATCGTCAGTCTGGGGGTGCAATGCCGTACTCAAATCCAACCTCGTACCCAATACTTCATCCAGCTTCTTCCAAAAGCAAGACGTAAAACGAGGATCTCTATTAGATATAATAAAGACCGGAACCCCATGCAATCTCACAATCTCTTCCATATACAACCATGCCAACTTCTGTAATGAGGAGTTAGTGCGAACCGGTATAAAATGGGCAGACTTAGTTAACGATCCACAATGACCCACATAGAATCCTTCTTAGCAGGCGTCAAAGGTAGCCCACTAACGAAATCTATAGTAACCCGCTCCCACTTCCATAGCGGAATCTTAATCGGCTGAAGTAATCTTGATGGCAACTGATGTTCCACTTTCACTTGCTGACATACCAAACATTTGCCAACAAACTCCATAACCTCGCGTTTCAATCCTGGCCACCAATAAAGCTCTCGTAAATCTTGATACATCTTGTTACCTTAGGGATGCATAGCATAGGAACTACTATGCGCTTCCCGTAGTATAGACTTCCTTAGCTCTTCATCCCTTGGCATACAAATTCTACCACGGGAACACAATAACCCATAACTATTTATCCCAAAATCTGTCGTTTCCCCATTCTCAATGTGCTTGAATCGAGAACTCAGAGTTTCATCCAACGACTGTTTAACTTTAATCTGCTCAACCCACTTCACTTGCAATTCGGCTAACAAACTCCTGTCGTCATACAAAATCAACCGAGCAAACATTTCCCTTAAATCCAAGATAGCCCTATGGCTTAGCGCACCAGCCACCACATTCGCTTTGCCCGGGTGATATTCGATCGTGCAATCATAATCCTTTAACAGCTCAATCCATCTGCACTGTAACACCCCCAAACCCGGTCAACACACCACGACCGAATCTGGTATGTCACAGGAGGAAACGATTTCTAAGAAAACAGTTTGTAGATTTAATTTTGAAAGAAGGGGTCATTATTTAAAACAAGTTGTTTGATTTAGTAAAAACATGGTTTGGAAAGTTATGTGCAGTTTCTTATTTTAAGAAAACCATTGGTTTTTATTGAAAATCCGAAATAGTTTTATCCCAGTTGTCAAAACCATTTGTAGTTTTTAAGAAACCCAAGTTAACCTATTGATGCTACTTGTTTGTCGTTACCCGATGGTAAAGTTTTATAAAACCCGATAAGTTGTGAATTTTAGAAAACTTCCATTTCAAAGGTTATTTAGGCATGCCATTCCGTTTAACTTATACAAAATCTTCATGATAATCTAAGCAGATAGATAAACTTTAAAGTGAAAGTTAATGGCCTTATTACAACCCAAAAACCAAATTAAAAGTAAAGCAAAATCCAGATTATAATTTAAATCAAAACCCGAAGCAATGAGCATGGCCACCTCGAGTCTGTCCCGGCTCCACATACGCGATCTACGAATCATCTGCAAAATGTAAAGGAAGGGGTGAGTCACCGAAACTCAGTCTGCAAGTCCCCATCCCGAAATTATCAATGCTCTTACACAATTTCATAAGCCAATATGCAAGTCATGCAACCACTGATGACCGTAGTCACAATTAAGATAAGTGTGGTCAAAACCACTGATGACCGTAGTCACAAAACAATATGGTGGGGCCAACCCACCTTGTGGTCAAAATCACTGATGACAATCCCGTATATCGATATGTGGGGCCAACCCACTGTGGTCAAAACCACTGAGACTTAGTCACAAATATAGAAAGCAGGGCCAACCTACTGTGTGGTCAAAACCATTGATGACAGCCTGGAACCATCCTTCCCCCTCCTCTCATCGTACCCTCATCAATGAACATACTTTTCATGGCATGGATGTCAAGCTTTTAACCAAGGCATTTAACATCAAACAAATTAGAAGGGACTTACCCGGAGTCCTCGCTTATACCCATGAGGGTAGCATATCATAAAACATCGCTTTACGCCACTATTCCGGCATTTAACAAATCACATAACAAAATCATATTAACCTACAAAGTGTGTAAGAGTTACACACCTGATTACGCGCAAAACTACACTTTTTACGTCGGTACTATCGTTAATCGACACAACTGCGATTTGTCCACTCGCCTGCTCGGATGCTGGTCCACACCCTGGTTGCCAATCACGAACCGCTGAGACCGCCCTCTTCTTGAACTTAGGGGCTGGGGTCTCAGATCTAACCCCACTTACTGCTTGATTAGCCTTCGAATCCATAATATCCCTTATCACTAAATTGGGTTAAAGAAGTGAACTAAAATATAAAGAACTGGAATACTGGAGTTAGATCCCTTACCTAAGTCGACAGATCCCGAAGGTTCTAGGCTTGGCTCACGACTAACAAATCCCGAAAACTCCACCCCAGATGGCGTCAATCACCCCCTCCTGAATTCGGCCAAGCACCAAAGAAATGTGGAACATCTGCCTTCGGCATTTAAACAAAAAAAGAGATGTCGAACAACTGAAACACTTACCCCCTTATACTAACGAAACCGATTAGGAGTGATGGCGAATGGTCCATGATGAATCTGTTGCCACAAAACCTAAAAGAACACTTATGAGTGCTAAAAGAATTCGGCTTACAGAGGAATAAGAACCATGCCAAATAGATGCCAAAATCTGGCTTTTGTTCCCTCTGAGTCGATAGAGAAAGAAAAGAAAAGATAAGAGGGATTCGGCCAAGAGCAAGACTTACCCCCCAAATACCGAAGTCGATCCACGAAGCAACGAGAGAAAAAGAAAATAGAGAGGTCTTCAAGGGTTGATATTTGACCAAAGTGTTGGAACAAGAAGAGAAGAGTAGAGAGGATTCGGCAACAGAATAAGCTACAATTATGGTGTGGTGATCAAGGTGAATTCGGCTAAGCACTTGAGAAGAAAAAGAAAAGACACCAAGGGAAGTTTAGATGAGCATTCGGCTAAGGGTGTTTTGACAGAAAAGAAAAAGAATCAAAGATGCAAAAATGACCTAAAGTAGGAGTGGTTTCGGCACAACAAAAATGAAAGAAAGCTGAAAGTCAAGAAGTGAAACACCTACCCCCAAATGCCGAAAAGCAATGCCCCAAAGAAACCCAAATTCGGCACACCAACCACCCACCAAAATCGAATGCTTCAAGCTCCCATAGCCACTCCCACCATTCGGCTAAGCCTTCCCCCACTTCAATCCCTCTTTTCTCTCCTTATTTTTCTCCTGACCAACCATTCAAACAAGTTTGAATTCTTCAAATGCCACAAATTTCTCTTTTCCACCGGTTTTGAATCTGTTGACTTGATCAACATCTATCCACCAGAGTTCCACCTGAGCACAACTCCTCTCAATTCTGGCGTCAAAAAGAAATACCCAAAGACGGATTCCAGCAGCTCGAACCAAGGCTCCTTTCCCCTGCTTGTGGCGTCACTTCCCTGAGCTCTAAGTGGTGCCTTCTTGACACTTTACCAAGGCACTTCTTGTGATAAAACCTGCCACCAAGTATACTTAACCCCTAGCTCTATCAGCTCCCCTTCCAAGCACTCAAAACAAAAAATTCTACTATGGCTCTGGCCTATCCAAAACTCGAGCCTAGACCCTAAAGCAGTCCAAACTAACACACCTACCATACAATACACATGCAAACACACAAAAATGCAGAGACCCCTATTTAAGGATGTTACATGCACTACCTCAAGTTCAACTCCTTTTGAGTCAAGAGGTACTTCAGACTCTTGTGATCCGTATAAATGGTGCACTTCTCTCCATACAAGTAATGCCTCCAAATCATAAGTGCGAAAACCACTGCTACCAACTCCAAATCATGGGTTGGGTAATTCTCCTCGTGAGTCTTAAGCTGGCGCGACACATAAGCAACCACCTTCCCTTCCTGCATCATAACACAACCGAAGCCCACTTGTGACGCATCGCTATAAACTGTAAACTCTTTTCTGGGCTCTGGCTGAATCAGCACAGGGGCCTCTGTTAAAACCTTCTTAAGCTTTTCAAAGCTTTCTTGCTGTTTATCAGTCCACACAAATGACATTCCCTTCCGTAGCAGCTTGGTCAAGGGTGCAGCGATTAGGAAGAACCCTTTCACAAACCACCTATAGTACCCTACCAGGCTTAGAAAACTCCGGATTTCTGACACCGTCTTAGGTCATTTCCAATCCAACACTACTTCCACCTTCTGAGGATCAACTCTGATCCCTTCAGCTGAGACCACATGTCCTAAGAAAGTGACTTCCCTTAGCCAGAATTCGCACTTGCTAAACTTAGCATAAAGTTGCTTTTCTCTTAGAATCTGCAACACAATCCTTAAGTGTGCATCATGACCAGCCTCCGTTCTCGAGTATACGAAGATGTCATCTATGAAGACTACTACGAACTGGTCTAGGTACTGTTGAAAAACCCGGTTCATAAGATCCATAAAAGTGGCAGGTGCGTTCGTTAGCCCAAAAGGCATCACCAAAAACTCGTAATGTCCATAACGAGTTCTGAAAGCTGTTTTATACACATCTGTTTCCTTAACCCTCAGTTGATGTACCCTGAACGCAAGTCAATCTTCGAGAAAATTGAGGCTCCCCTAAGTTGATCGAAAAGGTCATCTATCCTAGGGAGGGGGGTACATATTCTTAATGGTTAACTTGTTCAATTGCCTATAATCGATGCACATCCTCATGGACCCATCCTTCTTTTCAACGAATAATACCGGTGCTCCCCATGGAGACACACTTGGTCTAATAAATACGCGGTCCAATAACTCCTGAATCTGGGCCTTCAACTCCACCAGCTCCTTCGGTGCCATCCTATAAGGTGCGACGGACACGGGAGCCGTACCAGGTAACAATTCTATTCCAAACTCCACTTTTCTATTGGGAGGTAACCTAGGCAATTCCTCCTGAAAAACATCAGGGAATTCTTTTACTGTTCTCAAATCCTTAACAGTAAAATTCTTAGATTCCAAATCACAAATGTAGGCTAGGTAAGCTTCACAGCCCTTCCTCACCAACTTCTTTGCCCTTAAAGCCGAAATCACGTTCGACAAGTAATCACGTCGTTCCCTGATCACCACTACCTCAACATCTTCCACAATTTTTAACACCATCCGCTTCGCAGTACAATCCAAAGTTACTCGGTGGAACGGTGGAAATGTGCAAGTGTACACAATCGCAACAAGTAATAAAGTGACAAGTAAATGTCGAGACTGTAAAAGAATTATTTATGAAAATGATTTCAAACACTTTGGTGAAGGGAAAATATTTGGATTTAATAAAAATTTAAAAACTAAAATAAACAAAGTAAAATAAAATAAAACAAAGTTCTAATGCACGATTTCAAAAGCTGGTTTTAATCAAGATGATATAATTGTGTTGGATTAATTACATTTCATACCTTAGAATTATTAAACTTATGCTTATACTTGTTACGAATAAATCATGGCAACTCGGTAATTTGCTAACTTATGAACATATTTACAAATCAAAAATCCATTCATCTCTTGCACATATTCTTATGTCAATTCGACCGATTAAACAGATTTATAAAGGTAAACATGTTATTGCACATACATACTTTTTAGATTAAACCATCTCTCGCATATTCCTATGTCGATTCAAATTATAAATTCAACCTAATAAGCATATAAAAGACCATGTGAGGTAACAAAGTATCCTTACCTTGAAATAGTTTAATCACAACAACCTTGCAAGCTATGCAAGGCATATATATCGCCAAATACAATGCTAATTTAATCTTAAGCTACCTTAGAAGAATTAAACATGCACTGACTAAGTACTGTGTCCATTAATTTCAATTTCAATGCATTTAAATAATTAATTCTTTAGTTATCTAAACAATTATAATGCCAGAATAACTTCAGCATGATTTTACTTAATCAAGCATTTTACAGAGGCCTATAACAGCATAAACACAATTTTAATAATTTAAAAGGACAAAATGAAATCAACCCAACACGAATTAAATTCAAGCTAAGCTGATTAAATTAACCATTCTAATAGCATAAATATTCATAAACATGTTTGTCAAAACAACAACGAAATTTAAAGAGATAGGGAACAATAAGCAAATCCGGTGTTTCTCTGTGGCTTGAGTGATTGCTCCGTTCTTCGTTCTCCGTTGTCCTCGGCTATCAAGGTGGCTTATGAACACTCCAATTGCTGCTCCAAATGCCTGAGAAAACACCTCTTTTCCAATAGGAGAAATTGAAAAAAGAAGGCTTGGTTTTATTTTTGGAGATAAAGAGAGAATGGAGAGCGGAGAAGTGATGAGAGAATGGGAATGTTGAAGGCTTGAGGGATGCTTTGAATGATGAGCAAGGGGTGGTATTTATAGCTGATTATGGCTGCTAAAAATAGAAAATCCCATCAGCCAAAGAGACCTCCCTTGGATGGCCATCTATGTGGCAAAGTTGATGGTTTCAACTTTGCTAAATATGGCATGGGGAAAATCTACAAAGCCACTAATTGTGTAGGGGGTTGAATGCAACTTTGAAAAGTCTTCAAGGACTTCTTTGAAAGCTTAATTGATCAGCTAATAAGCTGATTTGGGTCAGCATATGGACGGTTTGGGCTACCCAATTCTTTGCTCGGTTTGGTTCACT
Organism: Gossypium australe; assembly: GCA_005393395.2. Taxonomy (NCBI): domain Eukaryota; kingdom Viridiplantae; phylum Streptophyta; class Magnoliopsida; order Malvales; family Malvaceae; genus Gossypium; species Gossypium australe. Next base: position 45,354,514 of record CM016619.1, read on the forward strand.
CGGTTTGGTTCAACTGATACGGTTCAACTGGGTCTTTTTCATAATTAATTAAGATTAATTTATTTAGCCCAAAATAAATTGGGAATAAATTAAAATTAATTATATTATGATTAAATATTCATAATTGGACCGTCTTGGGCTGGAACTAAATTCACCTTGATACTTCAAATTGCTTCTTGGGTTTATTCTTCGAGCAGTGTCTGCCGAGCCAATTTTCGCCCTTTGTGTGAATCTGTCGAAAATAGTAAAATTAATCAAAATTAACTATAAAATTAATTAAAATTCATAATGTTCATATTTTTAGCACAATTTAATCATTTTATAATATTTAATTATTTTTTGACAAGAATTTAACCGAAATAGCATGATTTTAAGTTAAAAAGGTCATGTAGAAACACGTAAATTTTCGTGTTTCCAAACCCCCAAACTTAATTCATTGCTCATCCCGAGCAATGCACAAATTTGAAAAGGATTTTCTCGGAAACACTTTTGAAAAACTCCTTCAGAACAACATTCTTCCCCAAATCACGAAATCAATATACTCATGCTCAAAAACAAGAAATTTGATAATTATGCTACTCAAGTGTATATATCGTTCAAATTAATCTCAACAATTACTACAATAGCAAAATTAGACTAAATGTTTCCTGATAAAGACATGTTAATCCCTACCAATTTGATTTTAATCCCTTACTCAAAATTAAACTGCAATCATTATGCTTAATTGATGTCTTCATATGTTAAACAGAGCAATTTCTCTCCACTAATGTAGGTAACATTGGAACTTTGAATCAATAGGTCTTTAATAAGGTTGTAACGTGGCTGGGCTTAGGGGTAGGTAAAAGATAGATAATTTTAGGTTTAAAACCCTAGACTCAGCGTAAAATCTAACCTTCAGAATTTTTACCCTCGATATACCAACTTATTTTACTTTCACATGCTCTTTTGTACACCTATTTTCTTTCAAGTATATGTGTTTTTTTCGAGTATTTTACTGCATGTACTACAATTTTTAGAGCATTTCATACTTCTTTACAACTCGCCCAAACTTATTTTCATAAAATACTCTGAATAGTACTGAGTCTAGTGTTTGGTACATTTTTAAGATAATTAAGAGAAGTGATGGCTAAATTTGTAAAGGTTCAAAATAAAATTAGGCCATAAGGTCTCAACATTGGGTTTCAAAGGATAAAAATTTCATCATGGTTGGCTTTGAAAGGCTCAATCGGTCCAAACAATAGTTTCCTAAATCATTTTCAACATTCCATGCTTCCTAGGATATCGCCTCAAGAAACTACTAAGTCAATTCTAAAGACTTAAACTTTCATGCCTGTTTAATTTTTTCATAGTGAACTAAAAATTTTATGGTACGAATTTGCATGCTTTATTAAAAATGCATTCATATCATTATTAAGCTAACATAATAACTTATTGAAATAAAAGAACTTTATTAATACTGAAGTTTAGCATGCTTAACAAAATTTCAATTTATTGAACAAAATATATCCTAATCATAATTAAAAGAAAATTTTATTCTGAGTGGAATTAATACAAATGGAATTAATTCAAATTTTATGTCCCCCTACGTAAGGTGAACAATGTCCTCATTGTTTAAAGTGAATAGATACTATACACCAGGTAGGATTTTTAGAAAATAGGTGAGTCAATTTGGCTGCTTAAGTACCAGGCTCTCTCTAAAATCCAATCCTAGACATGTATATATCTATTGCCACACTTTAGCCTTTGTGACTTGTTCAGATTTTATTCATGATTCCTATCTCTTGTTTTATTGTGCAAAAATAAAAATTCCTAATTAACCTAATCCTAAAATAACTTAAGAATAAAAATAAACTAAAGTTGAAGTCCTCGCCTTTTTTATTTGTTTGCTGATCCTTCTGAATTCGACTCATCTTTTGCTCCATCAGTGTTGCCTTTGTATGAATCGCCTTGCTTCCTCTTTGATGATGAAATCCATGGTTCAAATATGAAATCTGGAAACTCATGCACAAAAATAAATGGGTCATTATAAATTTTCTTGAGTGCACTCCTCATCGAGTCATCTCTTATTTTTTAGTATCTCCAGTAGGCTTGTTGCTACCACTACATGTATTGTAGCATAGCATTATACCAAACTATTCACTTCGTTGAATGGTGCTAGATAAAGGGACTCTCAGCGTCAAACTTAGAAAATTTGTTAAGGGTGGTTTCAGTTTTGGGCAGGTGGGTGAGTAGCTGAGGGTAAGGTTTAGAGTTGAAGAGGGTGGAGGTTTTAAGGATAGTTTGGGTGCAATAGTTGGTGACTTTGAATGAAAGTGTTTGGGGTGGTGATTCAAGGAGTTAAGGGGCTGCAACATTAAGGGATTAAGTGAGATGCACAATTGGGCTACTCGGGAGTGGTGGTGGAGCAAGGCAAGGGCTATAGGTTTATGCAGAAAAAGGTTGAATATTTCCCTTCTTAGTAGTGTCTTAAGCCCAATGGCAGCTTGTTTTTGGATTCTAAGCTCCTATACTGAAAATTAAAAAAAAAAAAACTCAAAGAGATTAGTGCTTGGGTTAAAAGTTGACCCTTTATTTAACAAAACAAATACTTAAATTGTTTGGGCTACTTAGAATTTTTTTTTGAAAAATTACATTAAATTAAACTCCCAAGAAAGACTGGAGGGTTCATGGATAGTCCCGCTTAAATCCCAATCTCCTAGATAGAGTTTTAGTTAATGTAATGAACTAAAGAAAATTTTATCTAAGCCTACCATTTTATTCAAATGAGAAAAAAAAAACTAAAAATAAAAAATAACGATAAAGAAAGTGAAGAGAACTCCCTCCATTTTATTTAGGATCGTCATTGACCATGGTGGTGTCAAATGACCATTTGTCATACCAACCATAACCATCTAAGAAGTAATCATATTCTTTCCCATCAAATCTGTCCAACATCTTATTAGGGAAAGAAAATCCGTAATGATCTTTCCTGGTGGCCTTATTTAACTTCTTGCAATTCCTACAAATCCTCCAACTCGTGACTCGAATATCTGCAATAATCCATCCAACACCCTTCTTGTGCCTTTCTAAAATCACAAGTGCCTCTTCTTCTTCATCTTTGGTGAACTCAACTAAATAATGATAGGTAAAGTCAAAGATAGGCCCGAATAGTCATATTTCAAATGAGAAGACAAAATCTTCAGTTCCAATTTAGCTGGCTCTTCAATCAATGACTTTGGTTGCGTATACTCTTGAGATGATAACTCTAATGATTCGAGTGGAACTTCTTAAGTGAATTCCTTCGAATTAGCTTCTAACCAAGCCAAACATTCCTTGTCTTCATCATCACTTGGTGAATCCTCTAGTAGAATATGTTCTAACGGATTGTCTAAAAAATTGAGCTCCAATTCTGTAGAAGCCAGTGATTCCATCTTGGAAATAGCAGAACAACCTTCAACTACATCTGCGAATTTAGCAGCATCGAAGTCATAAAAAGTCACCTTGTCATCAAAAATTTCTTTCAACTGAGTATCTCGTTACTGCTTCTGGAATCTTTGAGGATATGGCAATGGTGGAATCTTAGCTTTAACAGGACAAGTCTTCCATGGCAATTTTTCTGAATTTGACAAGGGTATTAGATAATCAGAACTAACTGGTTTAGAGTTTACCTCATCAAGGATCATTGAATCTGACTTCTGTGATATAGGAGTTTCAACACTTGATTGAACTTCCTCTTTGTCTTGAGCTACAATAGGTTCATCTTGAACCTCAATCACCTTGGGCTACAATGTCTTTCCACTTGGCAAAGAGATTTCTTTGCAATGTTCCTTTCCCCGATTTCTCGGATTCTCCGTGTCACTAGGTAAGGTACCCTGTGGTCGGTTCCTAAGTTCAGTTGCAAGCTAGCCCACTTGATTCTCCACATTTTTCAATGTAGCTGCTTCGCTTTAGATTAAGGCATCATTCTTTTCCATGTATGCCTTCAGCAAATTCTCCTAGCTATTGGATGCTTCAACTTGAACTAGTTTCTAAACTTGTTGCAGGAAGTTAGGCGGCTGGGTTGTTCTGGGTTGGGTGTAAGTGGTACTGGTTCCAGCCCCTTGGTTACTCCAGGAGAAATTCGAGTGGTTTCTCCATGATGGGTTATAAAAAATTGATTGCAACCCCTTGCCTTCCTCGGTTTGGTTCTGATTACCCATGTACTATACATATTCTAGGTTCGACGAACATTCTTCAAACAAATGTCCCTCCCCACAATAGACACAGGCTATATTCTCAAATTGATTAGGCGGTTGTGCTGCAAAGCTATTAGACCCATTAGTAGTAAGATTTTTAAGCATTGAGGATATTGATGATACTTGAGATGCGAGTGAAGTAAGAGCGTCTACTTCATGTATTCTAGTGACTTGTTTTCCTGACGCTACTCTGTTGTTTGGCCACTGATAGCTATTTCTGGCAATTCTTTCAATAATCTCATCAGCATCGTTATAAGACTTAGAAAGAAGGGCTCCATTTGCCAAAGCATCCACCATCATTCTAGTATGAATATTGAGATCGATATAGAAAGTCTCCATTTGAACGCGGTAAGGAATATCGTGATGAGGGCACTTTCATAATAACTCATTAAACCGCTCCCATGCCTCATATAAAGATTCTTCATCAAGTTGCTTAAATGAAGTGATTTCATTTCGGATCTTGGCGTTTAAAGATGGAGGGAAATATTTCATTAAGAAATGTTCAACCAACTCTTGCCATGCAATTATGGAACTGGACGGTAAGGAGCCAACCATGCTCGTGCTCTATCTCTTAAGGAGTACAAAAATAATCGCAGTATCAATGCCTCTTCAGTCACTCCGACAAGTTTAAATGAGTCACTCACTTCCATGAATAGCCGAAGATGAAGATGTGAATCTTCATTAGGAATCCCACTAAATTGACCCATATTTTGTAACATTTGGAACATGACTGGCTTCAGCTCGAAGTGTTGTGCCTCAATTTCGGGTCTCTTAATACTCAGATTGAGCTCATTGAATAGAGGAAAGGCATATTGTTGAATGGCATAGTTTCTATCATCGGCAACACTGATGGATTGTGAGTATTATAAGCGAATGTTCCTCTTGGATTTTGGTTTGGATATTCGAAATTCATATCTTCGGTCCTTCTTTGGTTCGTTTGTCTTCTCCTTTGTCAAAAAGTCCTTTCAATTTCAGGGTTTACAGGAGCTAAGTCAATACTTTGACAAATACTCTGAAATAAACACAAAAAAAAAATTAAATTAAATTTTAACAAAAAAAATAGACCAAAATGCAAAATTAACAATTCCACAAATAAAGTCTTTTAAAATAGTCCCCGGCAACTGCGCCAAAAACTTGGAACGGTGGAAATGTGCAAGTGTACACAATCGCAACAAGTAATAAAGTGACAAGTAAATGTCGAGTTATCGTACCCACAGGGACTGTAAAAGAATTATTTATAAAAATGATTTCAAACACTTTGGTGAAGGGAAAATATTTGGATTTAATAGAAATTTAAAAACTAAAATAAATAAAGTAAAATAAAATAAAACAAAGTTCTAATGCACGATTTCAAAAGCTGGTTTTAATCAAGATGATATAATTGTGTTGGATTAATTACATTTCTTACCTTAGAATTTTTAAACTTATGCTTATACTTGTTACGAATAAATCACGGCAACTCGGTAATTTGCTAACTTATGAACATATTTACAAATCAAAATCCATTCATCTCTTGTACATATCCCTATGTCAATTCGACCAATTAAACAGATTTATAAAGGTAAACATGTTATTGCACATACATACTTTTTAGATTAAACAATCTCTCGCATGTTCCTATGTCGATTCATACGATTAATTCAACCTAATAAGCATATAAAAGACCATGTGAGGTAACAAAGTATCCTTACCTTGAAACAGTTTAATCACAACAATCTTGCAAGCTATGCAAGGCATATGTATCGCCAAATACAATGCTAATTTAATCTTCAGCTACCTTAGAAGAATTAAACATGCACTAACTAAGTACTGTGCCCATTAATTACAATTTAATGCCTTTAAATAATTAATTCTCTAGTTATCTAAAAAATTATAATGCCAGAATAACTTAATCATGATTTTACTTAATCAAGCATTTTACCGAGGCCTATAATAGCATAAACACAAATTTAATAATTTAGGAGGATGAAATGCAATCAACCCAACACGAATTAAATTCAAGATAAGATGATTAAATTAATAAATATTCATAAACATGTTTTTCAAAACAACAACGAAATTTAAAGATATAAGGAACAAGAAGCAAATCCGGTGTTTCTCCGTGGCTTGACTGGTTGCTCCGTTCTTCGTTCTCCGTTGTCCTCGGCTATCAAGATGGCTTATGAAAACTCCAATTGCTGCTCCAAATGGCTGAGAAAGCACCTCTTTTCCAAGAGAATAAATCGGCACAAGAAGGCTTGGTTTTATTTTTGGAGATAAAGAGAGAATGGAGAGAAGAGAAGTGATGAGAGAATGAGAATGTTAAAGGCTTGAGGGATGCTTTGAATGATCAGAAAGGGGTGGTATTTATAGCTGATTGTGGATGCTGAAAATAGCAAATCCCATCAGCCAATGAGACCTCCCTTGGCCGGCCATCTATGTGGCAAAGTTGATGGTTTCAACTTTGCTAAATATGGCATGGGGCAAATCTACAAAGCCACTAATTGTGGAGGGGGTTGAATGCAACTTTGAAAAGTCTTCAATGGCTTCTTTGAAAGCTTAATTGATCAGCTAATAAGCTGATTTGATTCAGCATATGAACGGTTTGGGCTACCCAATTCTTTGCCCGGTTTGGTTCAATCGGTTTGGTTCAATTGATACGGTTCAATTGGGCATTTTTCATAATTAATTAAGATTAATTTATTTAGCCCAAACTAAATTGGGAATAAATTGAAATTAATTATATTATGATTAAATATTCATAATTGGACCGTCTTGGGCTGGAAATAAATTCACCTTGATACTTCAAATTGCTTCTCGGGTTTATTCTTCGAGCAGTGTCTGCCGAGCCAATTTTCGCCCTTTGTGCGAATCTGTCGAAAATAGTAAAAATTAATCAAAATTAACTATAAAATTAATTAAAATTCATCATGTTCATATCTCTAGCACAATTTAATTATTTTATAATATTTAATTAATTTTCGACAAGAATTTAACCAAAATAGCATGATTTTAAGTTAAAAAGAGCATGTAAAAACACGTAAATTTTTGTGTTTCCACCCGGTGCCTCGTCAACCAATGCATGCCTAAGATGAGGTCGAAATCACCAAATGGTAATTCCATCAAGTCAGCTAAGAAGGTAACTCCTTGAACTACCAATTGTACATTCCTAAACAACTTGTTAACTTCCATCGACTGCCCTAAAGGACTTAACACCGTCATTTCATTCTTATTGACTTCACACTCAACCCCTACTGTTTTAGTTCTATTGCATGCAATGTACGAATGTGTCGACCCCACATCAATTAGTGCAATATAAGGTAGCTCATGAATAAAGAACGTACCCATTATTATATCTGGTGCATCTCCTTCCTCTCTGTGACGAGCAGCATATACTAAGGCTGGCTTCGTTGCCTCTGCCTATCCTGCACCTCTCCCCGGTGCTCCACGTCCTTGTCCTGGGCCATTGCTGCCTCTGACTTGTCCACGGCCCCTTGCTGGTTGTTGACCACCACTTTGTGGCTGAAAAATACCTCTATCATCGGCTCGCTCCTGATTTGGCCTTTTCGGGCACTCTCTAATCTTATGTTCCATAGACCCACAGCTCAAACAAGCTCCTATTCTCCTCCAACATTCACCCTTATGCCCTTTTCCACACACTCACAAAGTTTTATCCCGATATTAGCAACAGCAACAGGGGCCACAGTCCTAACCAGCCCATTCACTCTGGCCCTTCTCGTAAGCCTCTGTCTGGCCCCCATAGCTTCCACGTTCCATTTGTTCTTGCCCTTCTCCATTTCTCAGTTGAGGCATTCTGTTCGCTTTACTTCCTCCGCTATCTTTGCTTTCTCCACCAAGACCGAAAAGTCCCGCTCCCTCTGTGGAGCTATAAGCACCCTAAGGTTGTCTCTTAACCCATCCTCAAACCGAACGCATCTCTCATACTCTGTTACGACTATTCCTTTGGCATACTGACTAAGGCGCAGAAACTTAGCCTCGTATTCTGCTACTGGCTTATCTCCCTAAGTCAAATTCAAAAACTTTTTCCTTCGGGCATCCACATAGCCTGCTCCAATGTACTTCCCCTGGAAAGTTGATTTGAAGAACTTCCAAGTGATCTGCTCCAGTTAGTTGCCCTCCTTTACGGTCAACCACCACTGATAAGCTTCCTCCCTTAGTAAAGATGTCGCCCCCTTTAACTTTTGCTCCACCCTGCAATCCAGGTCGTCCATTATTCTCTCCGTTGCTTCCAACCAATACTCTGCTACATTCGGGGCTACCCTCACTACTCCTTTAAAAATCTCTTCCCCATTAGCTTGGAGTCGCTCCGCAATCGACCCACGACTTCCCGTACCATTATTGGGCCCAACGACCCTTTCTAAGATTCTTAACATAGCTTGCAATAATGCATCTTCTGTAGCGGCAGCTCGGTCGTATGGTCCCCTTTCAGCTACTGGTCAGGCCGGAGCCTCTCCTACTCCAACGTTGGGCATATGGCCTGACTCCAATGACCCAGCCCTAGCACTCCCATGGCCTCGGCCGCGACCTTTTGCACCTCTTCTAGCGCTCATCGTTGCATGCGTATTACTCGATTAGAATTTTATGAAATTAGTGCATAGTTCCACTGTTTAGAGCACATGTCTTATGTAAATAACAATTTAGAAGTTATTTCGCGGACGTATATCTACTACAGGCTTAAGTTTCCTACGGGCTTTAGTCTCTAAAGACTTATTGTTTAAAGTAGCCCAGTATCTAATATAGTTCAGTACTTTAAATAGTAAAAGAACAGAAAAACTTACTTGGCTCGATGTTAAGGGCTCGGTGAACCACACTGCAAGAATCCTGCCAGACTTTCTGATCTACTTGTTTTGAAAAACCCAAAATCCAAGGACTATTTCACAGCCTGAGCTTTGCAACCGCGCTCTGATACCATTAAATGTAACACCCCCAGACCCGGCCCAGACGCTATGGCCGAACCTGATGATGTCGCATCAAAGGAAAATTCAAAACGACTTTGTCTAGCAGAAAACCCAGGTTTGAGGTTTAGAAACCCAAAAACTCTTGAATCTTGATAAGTTCAAATAAAAAGCTCATATTTTAATAAAAACGTCCATGTGGTGAGTTATTTTGAGCATCATGTTTAATCTTAAGAAATTTAATTAGGTTTAATAAATAAACAGTAATAATAAAACCCATAAGTAAAGTAAATTTGGAGTTACAAGGCCTTATTACAACCCAACGAAAATAAAGCATTTAAAATAATAATGGTATACAAAATAAAGTAACAAAACGTCTAAATCACTTGCAATGTGGCCAACCCCGAGTCCCCTTCCACATCGAACCGTCTACTATGCATCACCTGAAACATTAAATAAAAGGGGTGTAAGTTTCGAAACTCAGTGTGCACAACCCTTGGCATTCAATACAATATACAATTATCACATTGGGCCTAAGCCTTATCACAATCGGTGGTCTTGGGCCTTAACCCATAATGACCTCATATCATTTCATATGGAAACAAGGTTATGCAAAACCCTCCCCAAAAATCCATCCGCTACACATTATTTCCCTTCCAACCTTATGCACCTGTGGGGATTTCTAAATCGACCCACCCTTCCGCTACACTCCAAAGGTAGCACCAACAGCGGCACTACTCAATGTTGCAGTAAAGCTGCTAATCATATAATGGGCTTAAATCCACCGGTGGATCCACAGTCGTCGAGCGACTATGAGGTCCTCAAATTTTTCCTCCGTACCATGATTTCCCACCCATATGCATCCTAAAAAGATTATCGTATGAATGCAGCAAGCACATGAGTAACATCCATAAAACTCATACTCATCACATATGGGTATTCTAGTCATTCTACCCTACAGGGGTATTCTCATAATTTTACCATTCACGGGTATCCTCGTAATTTCTTGCTTGTCGGGTTTTAACTATGAACTTTGGCCCATCAACAAGTCCTCGCGGCTAAAATAAATAGCCACTATGCACCAGGTAGGATACCAGAGAAGAAGAGGTGGGCCATTAGGACCGCTTAAGTACCAAGCTCTCCCTAGATCCAATCCTAGACATGCATATGTCCATTGCCACACCTTAACCTATCGACTTGTCCACAGACAGGTTTGGTTATTATAAGAGTTTTATGTTATTCAAGAGTTTGTCAAACTAGGCCAAGAGTCCATTAAACCCTAACATATATTCCTAAAATTTCTTAAGGCCCATGAAGCCCATTTCATGTCATATAGCCCATTAAACCAATTTCATGCTCTTACAGCACATTGGGCTCAATTACGATCCAATCATACAACCGTTCATGCCAATTCATTATTCATGCTCACATATCAACCATTGCCATTTTCGGCCCACAAGTTCGACAGGCCCATTTAACCACTTTCGGCTTTTTGGCTTTTTGGCGTTGCCGATATCGTGTGTGTAGTGTTTATACACACCTGATAACCACGCGTGCTACAAACCCCTTAATCACCAACTGACAATCGACATCACTTAACGATTAATCATGGCTTAATACACACTTTATCAAAAATTGAAACCTCACCGTAACCTTACCGTGTGCCACACGTTCTGGTAGCCCTTCCTTTGCTACTATTTGCGATTATCCTCTAGATCTGCACCCAAACATATATCGTCAAAGTTAAGTGACCCATATTCCTCACAAGTCACCCCTATAAGCCATATTATATTCGGCCATTACTAAACCACAACTGATACAAGTGCACTTATCTCTTGCTAACGATCCTTACCTGCCACGTTCGTGATCTCTGAATCTTACACTTGTTAATACAAAGTTAATGACAAAGAGAGGTTAGATAGCCCTTCGGCTTTTAACAAAACTCACTAAGAAGATTGACTAAATACTTACCGAAAACCCTCCTTTGATCCTGCGACCTAGATAGCTACCGACAAGATTCGGCTTTTAAACTTGACCAAAAGTGGGTAACAATCGATTGTGATGAAGGAGAAATAACTAAGAATCAGAACAAGTAGGGCTATATGATATAAACGTGTATTTGGCTTTTAGAGAAAGAAAAAGAACACAACACTAATAGGAATTTTTGGCAAAAAAAATGATGGGTTCTTTTTTTCGGGAAATGGAAGAATTCAGTTTAGGGAGAGAAAAAAAAAAATTCCAAGAACCTCTCAAAGGGATTCGACACCCTCCTTTTATAGCCAAAAGCCGAAACTCCCTTCCCTCAGAGTCCCATTCGGCACCATCACATCCACACTCCTCATCTTCAAACTTTTCTCTCTGATAATCCCTCAATCTCATCTGAATTTTCCTCATCTATCAGCTCACAAGACCAAGTCAAACACTCCAACGAAAGAGTTCCATTTCAGCCCAACTCTGGCAGTCCACTATGCAAAATAAACACTCGCAAAATGCCTTACCTCTGCTCAAACCTTGGACCTCTTCACGCCACCTTGTAGCTCCCCCAAGTTACGCCATCTTGCCACTGGACCACAGGCCCGCTTGTGTCTTATTTTCCTTTTATTCTGCTTAAGAGGTCTAAAGACTGAGACTAGGGTCCCACTAAGGCAAAAATTAACTTTTCCCCTATGGTTTTCCCTATCCTTAAGACTTCAAATAAACCTGGTAATACCACAAAATTAATATTCTAAGTGCTACTCATACATGCCAACTTTAGTGCACAGAAATTAGGGTTTCGAGATTTTGGGGCATTACACAAAGCCACTAGTACAATATACTTCCTCCATAATAGCATCCCACCCCCACGCAGTATGTCATGTCATTACTCATACGTATACGCAGAATGTCATACTCAGTAACAATCATATACAAATCATGAACACATTAGTCAACCTACCCTTAGGGGTATAACGATCATTTTACTATTTAGGGGTATTTCAATCATTTTACTCCTTAGGGGTATTTTAGTCATTTTACAACCTTCCCGAAGGTCTACAGTCACCTCGGGTGACATGGATGACATATATGGTCAAAATGGTGTAAATGAGAACGATATAGCCCAGTTCAGTATTTGCCACTTATCATGGATTTATTCCATGTGGAGCCTAAGAGCCCATTGAGCCCACACGGCCCATTTCTGCCAGACGAGGCCCATAACAGCCCAAGCACACGTGGATGCTCGTGGTGGCTGCTACAGTCTGTTGCCCATGATTGTGGGCTAGGTTTACCACACGAGCGATTGCATGCTCGTGAGGCCTCAAATGTTGACGTTTTGAATTTTTGGCTTTTGCTGACTCACGGAAACGATAGTGTGATTACACACCTGTTTAGCGAGACGCGTGAAGAATCCCATGTGGACCGAACCTACACTCAACAAGATCTTCAATTAATTAACTGACGATTCAAGTTAACCACTTCTTAACTTTTAACCAAAAAATACACCACCTTACCTTGATGGAATGAGGGTGGCTTAATCCTCTAAGATCGCTAACCCAAAATTGATCACACGCCTTGCCGAGAATCTGAATTATAAAAAGATTTTGTTAGATAGGATCAACTACTATCTCATCAACATAAAGAAAACATTCAGCTTAACCCCAGAAAATGAGGTAGCATATAACCTTAATTGAATACTTGAGGAAAAAGGCTGTGGTTGCTTCAAAACCACTTGTACACCACCACTCCTTGAGGAAACCCTATAAATAAGGAAGGAATCATAAATCCGTACCCAAAAATAAAAGGAAAAACATTAAGCTTAGATGGATGAAAGGTAACATAACTCAAACCCTTACCGGTTGTCAGGAAATATTATGAAGACTGAAATAGCAAAGCAATAGTAGAACAGAAGAGTACTCCGCCAATCCTTTAATAGCAGAGTAACCAAAAATCGCTAGCCAAAAAGGTGAAGGGTATTCAGCCTAAATAATATGAGTATATCGGAAGGAAATAGAAAAAGGAAATGAAGCAAACAGATGAAGAGAGAATTCAGCTAGAAAAGAAACCAAGAGAAAATCAAATAGAGAGGGAGAGATGAAGCTATATTCAGTCAAAGAAGAGGGTGAAAGCAACAAGCAATCCGAAAAAGGCTTAGTTGAATGGTAAGAGGAATGAAAAGGTCAGAAAGAGAACAAATCAACTAGGTTCTGAAGAGGAGGAGTTGACACTAGAATGGGCAGAACAAAACTCGAAGGAAAAATGCTCGAAATGCAATATTCGGCTACTCGAAAAGTAAAATGAAAGAAAACGGTGCTAAAGGTTGACAAAAGTCATAGTTCAGCACACCCAAAAAAAATAAAAAAAATGCCCAAAACTGAACAAAGAGCAGAGAAAAGCACTTAGAATCCCTCTAGCCGAATTTGCGTGCCCAAGACTCCTTGTTTGGCTACACTACACCAGCATTTGAATTTCCTTGATTTTCTCCTCCTAAATCTCCTCCATAACCTTACCAACATTATCATATCCCTTGATCTCCTCCCTTGACCAATTCCACAACCATCTCAACAGAGTTTCAGTCAAACTCTACCTCTCACACCACAAGGATATAAAATAAATAATCCATTGCATGCCAAGGGATTCGAACCCAAGCTCTCACATCAGCCATTTCATGCCATCACCACTAGGCCACCAGCTCATTTGTGTCTCCTTTCCCCTACAATTATTTATACAGCCTACCTGCTAATGCTCAACCGTTTTAATTAAGAAATACAAATTTTTGCTAAAGACAAAGCTCGAACCCAGAGTTTCTCAAAGACCCTCCACCACTTCTAAACCACTCAAACAGTCCATTATTCAAGTCAAAACACATAAAATCAAAAGATGGATTTTTGGGGCGTTACATACTTCATGACACTTCAAAATTTCTACGTAGGCAAAAATGACCATTTTGCCATTATACTTTGGCAAAGTTATGATTTTGCCCCTAAGCTCGTAAATCGTTTTTCATCATATTTTCTCATTAAACAAGCTTAGCTGAACATTTATTTCTCTTGCAACAATTCACAAAACCAATCATTTCTTGCATTTATTACTCAATTTCAACATTTACAAATAAGTCCCATTTAGGTGTTTTCATGGTAACACCTTTCACAAAAGTTATTTCTCAACCCACTAACATTCATTTTCTTCCATAAAAACTCAGCAAACAACATAAACACTCTCATGGAAAATCCCTAAACTTTTAACCATTTTGAAAAATAGCACCTTCTTTAGCCAGCTTAAGCTTTAGGGGTTCCAAAAGTACAAAAATTATCAAAAATAACCATCAAGAACAATTACTAGAAAAGAGAATAAGTTGCTGAAATTTCAAGCTCCCAAGACCCTTCTTTTAGTGTAAAAATCGGTGGAAGAAGGAGGATGAAAAAGATGATAGCCTTCCTTTTGTTTTATTTTCTTTTATTACCATTTAGTCACCAAACGCACCAAATTTTTGACCAAATTGAGTTTATTGTCCCCTATGGCCAGCTATCAACATTAGGAAGGCCTAATTGCACATTAGGGACCTACAATTAAAATTCTATAGCTATTTAACACCTTTGGCTTGTAAAATAGAACTTTCGTACTTTATGCGATTTAGTCCTTTTTCACAATGAAGCAAACAATCTCTAAAATTAAAGTACCAAAATTTTCACGCATCCTTATAATCATGCTACAACACATAAAATAAAATTAAAAATAATTTTCTTCAACCTCAGATTAGTGATCCCGAAACCACTGTTTTGACTAGCCCCAAAATCGGGATGTTACAAGAAAATTTTGTACGAAGCACATAATGGATGTTTATCTGATCACTCGAGGAGTACTAAAATGTATAATGATTTGAAACAACTGTATTGGTGGTTGGGTATGAAACGAAACATTTCTAAATTTGTAGTGAAATGTTTAGTGTGTTAGCAAGTTAAAGCTGAACATCAAGTACCTTCAGGTTTACTTCAGCCTGTGATGATACCAGAGTGGAATAGGATAGAGTTACGATGGATTTCATATCAAGATTGCCTCTGACTCCGAAAAAGAAAGATGCTATTTGGGTTTTCATTGGTCGATTAATGAAATCAACACATTTCATTCTGGTACGTACTGATTATTCACTCGATAGATTAGTTGAATTGTACATTGCTGAGATTGTTAGGTTGCATAGGGTGCCAATTTCGATTATTTCGGATAGAGATCCGAGGTTTATGTCACGATTTTGGAAGAAATTGCAAGAGGCTCTAGGTACGAAATTGAATTTTAGTACAACTTTTCATCCGCAATCTGACAGACAGTTTGAACGAGTAATTCAGATCCTTGAAGATATGCTCAGATGTTGTGTATTAGAATTTGAAGGAAATTGAGAGAAATATTTGTCGCTGGTTGAATTTGTGTATAATAACAACTTTCGATTAAGTATAAAGATGACACCGTATAAAGATTTGTATGGTCGTAAATGCTAAACTCCATTGTGCTGGACTAAACTTAGCGAGAAAGAGATTCACGAGGTTGATTGGATTAAAGAAATCGAAGAGAAAGTGGAAATAATTCGCGACTGTTTAAAAGCAGGTTCAAATCGTCACAAATAATACGCAGATTTGAAATGAAAAGACATTGAATTCTAGATTGGTGATGAAGTGTTCTTAAAAGTATCTCCGTGGAACAAAATACTTCGTTTCGGTCGTAACGGAAAATTGAGTCCGAGATTTATTGGGTCGTATGAGATCATCGAAAGAATACGTCCAGTGGCATATCGGCTAGCTTTACCGATTGAGTTAGAGAAAATCCATAATGTTTTTCATGTGTCGATGTTCCGTCGATATCGGTCGGATCCCTCACATGTGATTTCTCCGTCAGAAATTGAGAATCAACCTGATTTGACGTATAATGAACCGATTAGAATTCTAACACGTGAGGTTAGACAGTTGAGAAATAAAAGCATAGCTCTCCTAAAAGTACTTTGGCAACGACACGGTGTTGAAGAGCCTATGTGGGAGCCTGAGAAAGCTATGAGAAAACAATACCTATCACTGGTAAGGTTTTCGGGGACGAAAATCCCTAAGGGGGGAGAGTTGTAATAGCCCGTTTTTGGTCAAATCAGAATAGTGGTTTTGGGACCGCAAATCTAAGGTCAAAATATTTATTTTATTATTATTTTAATGTTTACAACATGATTGAATGTTGATGTGAAAATTTCGTTAAGAAATTTTATTATTTGAATGCTTAATTCGATAAAAAGGATTAAATCGAGTAAGGTGTAAAATTAGGGTTCTATAAATTCAAGATGTTAAATAGCTTGGAACCTTAAAGTTAAGGTCCTTATGTTTTAATTAGACCATTATTAGTGTAAGTGGACATAATAAGACATGAATAAATGAAATTAAATGATTTATAACAAAGGTTATTATAGTAAACTAGTTAATAAAAGGATAATCAAAATAAAACAAAAACCAAATTAGTCTTACATTCATCTTCCTAGCCAAAAATTAGGGCTTAGAAAAGCCATGAAATTTTTTTGAAGGTTCAATCACTTGAAGCTTAATTCAGTAAGTGATTTTTTCCTATTTTTAATGATTTCTATGTTTTTGTGATCATTGCATCTAGTACTAGTTAGCCTAGGAACTAATTTGCAAAATTGTTAAAGATTTTGAAAGTTGCCATTGATGAATATATTTGTTCTTTGATGTTTTATGATGAATTTTGAAATCTTGTTGTTATATACACAAGTTTTGTAAAGTGATTTTTAGAGAAAATGCAAAATAGGGATTAAATTGAGAAATTTGTAAACTCAATGGTTAAAATGTGAAATAAATTAAAAAATGGGCTGCTAGGGGTATAATGGTAATTAGGCTAGCATGGGTTAGTGTTGAATTTCATGAATTTGTGATTTTGTGAAATAAGGACTAAATTGTAAAAATGTGAAAGTTTAGGGACAAATGTGTAAAATAGCCCTTATGTGTGTTTTGGATTGAATTGAATAAATAGAAGAATAAATAAGTTGATTTTGGTTACTTATAGATTAAGAAAAGAGTAATTTACACTTAGATCGGGGAAAAGGCGAAGTAATTGCATAGTCGATTCATTTTGTCATTTCCAAACACGAGGTAAGTTCGTATAATTGAACATAATTGTGCACTTGTTTAATTGATGGATAGAATTGACATTGTATGCATTCCATTAGTTAAATTTTGAGATATTGAATTTAAATATACGGTTTAAGCATACGAGTTGTTGAATAAGACCGTAGCAGGGCTATGGCAAATCGAATAATAAAACCATAATCGGGTTATGGCATATGAATGTAAGACCACGGTAGGGCCTTGGCAATGTATGTAAGACCATAGTTGGACTATGGCATCCGAAAACCGGTGTATTCGTTTTGTAAGCATCTACAAGCTCGAATTGATTTGGTAAAAGAATTGGTGGTAAATAGATATGTATCGATACAGGTATGTTCTGTAAACTATTCATGTATTGAGTTGAAAGAAGTTGAGGATTTATGAGTTACGATATGGTTAAACTTTATGTTAGTTCATTGATTAATGCTTTAAATGTTAATTAAGTTATACATTTTGAAGTGTTAATGATTATTGAGATTATTTCATATTTACATACGAACTTACTAAGATTTATAGCTTACTTTGTTTATTTTCTTCTATATTTTATAGTTTATCGAAGCTAGCTCGGAACCGGGAATTGTAATATCCTGAAATTCGGGATTTTATGTTTTGCATTATACCATGCGTTAGGTTAGCTAAGAGTGTCGGTTGTGTATGTTTAGGGACCCTAAGAAGGCTTGGGGTTGAGTTAGGCCTTAGTAAATTTTTGTGTTTACGCACTTAAGGGGGAGAAGGTAAGTGGTATCAAGACTTAAAAGAATAAGAGTGTATTTTTCTAGCACAAGTGGAGCTAGTAGCAGAGTGGTGTGGCGTCACATGAAGGGGCTTAAGGGGTGGAGTTCGAATCCCACCTATTGCATCTTTTGGGATTTAATTTTTGTGCTAATCAAGTGATAGATGGTAAGTGTCGGCCATGGCTCTAAAAAAGGTAAGGAAGACTTTTTATTGATGGAAAGAACACTAAGGAGAAGAGTAAGGAGGAGATCAAGGGAAAAAGAAGGAAAGAAGTAAATGAAAGAGATAAGGGGGGATATATTGGCTGAATTTTTGGAAGGTGCTTGGGGAAAGAATTTTTGGTCAACCATTACCTTTCTGGTGTTAGAGGCATACGGTTTTGGTAAGGGGGGATGAGCCAAAATAGTTTTGCAAGTTTTGGTGCATGAAGAGTTTTTCTATTGTTAACATTTTGGTGCATTTTTCCAATCTCTTCCCTTTTGCTTGCCAAATTTTGTTAGACTTCTTGAGGAGTTCTTAGTTTCATTTGAAAGTCCTTTCTTTTTACCATTTGGTACCTCTTTTCCTTGCCTAAAAACCATGACCATTAAGGAGCATTTTCTTTTCTCCTTCTCATCTTTGCCATATCTTTCTTCTCCTCTTTTGTGAGACGACATACGTGGAGACCAAATCTCCCTTATTCTTTCCTCTCCAAAAAGCCGAAACCTCTTAGCCGTACCTCTTCTCCATTCTTGCGTGTTGGACATTTCTTCCTTGGTTGAATCGGGTAAGTGGCTTCACTCTATTCCATTTATCTTCTTTTCTCCCTAGCCGAATGTTTGTCCATCATCATTTGGTGGTTTCACATTGTTTCTAAATCGACACATTATTCATTTCTACTCCTTCATATCATGATCATCTCATTTTTGTAGTACTCTATAGGTTGGCCGAATAACAACATCCTTGCCGACTCATCTTTAACCTTAAGTCGAATCGGTGGGAGTCAGGTTCATCATCGATAAGGTAAGGAGTTTCTTCTTTGTTCATTCGATACCTCTCTACTCGGTTATTTTACAAATCAGATCGAAGTTTTGACTAATCGATTATTTTAGGGATGAAATCACTCGTTCTTCTTTACTCGTTGATCCTTCGGAAGTAGTGGTAAGCCGAAACCCTCTCCTTAGATAACTACTTTCTCTTATCATAGTATTTTTCTGATCAAGACTCTTTCAATGGAGGCAAGTAGTAGAGTTATTAAAGAAAAATCGTTAGGAGGGCAAAAAGGGAGTGGACTTGCAATCTCTACTCCCAAGTTCAAGCCTAGGGCGGTATCGGCAGTTCGGGATTTTCCACCAGGTTGTGGACCATCTTCTGGTAAGAGTAGGCAAATCGTGGTCGTTCACAATACTAAGGGTAAGCATTAATTTAGATCGATTGATTTAGATTTGGATTAAGACACTATCTTTTGTTAGTTAATCGAGTGGTATAGTGACATAGATGCCGACGATCAAGAAAGTTTAGTCCTTACCGTAATCAGGTGTGTAATCTCACACTGAAATCCCGTAGATTCGTGATTCACTATCATGTTGGAAAATAAATCATTGTTGCTTATAGATCTAATAACTGTAATATGGCTTGAATCGAGTAAATTACTTAAACAATATTAGTTCCAAAGATCTGTCAAAATCGATATTAATTTGCTAAATTACAAAAATGCCCTTATGGGCTGAATTACTAAAAAGCTTTAATGGGCCATTTTACGAAAATGCCCCTATGGGTCGATTTACCAGAATGCCCTAACGGGCCAATTTTCTAGAATACCCTTAGTGGGCCGAATTACCAAAGTGATTAAATGGGCCGATTCACCGAAATATTTCATTAGATTAATGGTTGTTATATATATATGTGGATATATTTTTATTATGTTGCATCTTTACATATTGCATGGGTTTGGAAAAATTATATGGAGAGCAATGTATCCTGGTGGCATAGCCACAATTCATTTATTATTGTGCTTAATTATGATCTCAGTGGCTTGACCACAAAAATAATATACTATAGCAGCTTGACTACAAATTTGGTGTGAGCGGCGGGGTGGGTTGACTTGATCCCCACAGGTGTGATTGGCTGGTCGGGGGTGTGATGGTTGGATGGGTTGGGTTACATTCATTTCATTTAAATATTGTTTGTAAATGGGCTTAGGCCCAAGATTATGCTATGCGGGTTCAGGCCCAGTGGATGACGGTAAGGGGATTATACATTGAGTTCTTGTAACTCACCCCTTTCTTTTTCTAAATCCTTGTAGGTGATGCTCAGTGACGAGGACTTGGGGCCATGGATGACTCGGTGAAGGCCATACTTTTGGAATAATATTTTCGAACTTCAGTAAATTTCTTTCCCGCTTTATTTCGTTATTTTTACTATTTTGGGTTTTAAAGTTGTAATAAGGCCTCTGGGATTTTTATTTTGTTCTATGTTTGACGTACTTATTACCTTCCATGAATTGTTTTAAACGGGAGTTTTTCTGAAATCATAAACAACGATTTTTCTTAAAATTTATCAACAAATGGATTTCATAAAAAATATGTACGAATAATTTAACTTGGATTTTCCTTCGAATTATCAACAATATTTTCAAAAGTCACGGTTTATTTAAAGGACACTAGTTCAAATTTCGATTCACTAAACAACCTCTTGAAATATGTAATATTTTATCAACTAAACTTGTTTTCCTTAACGATAACCAAATAACATCAATTATTAGTAAAATCACAAGTACTTTCTTCATGTGACATGCCAGATCTGGTCGTAACGCATGGGCCAGGTTTGGGGTGTTACAGGAATCGTCAGAGACTTCATCGCACTATCAGACATCTATTTTGGTACTTTTGAAGTGTGTGTATATATGGTATATGGCATGTATAGGCTTGAGTCATTTTGGTATGATTGTTGAATATGTATTTAGGCCATTTAAGTTGGTTTGTGATGATGAATTTGTTATTGTTTAAAGATGTGTAAATGGCTTTGCTTTAAGTTTGGTAATTGACCTATATTAAGTGAATGAGGTTGAATTGATGATGCATGTTTGAAGTGGTTTAATTTAAGGAGTTATATATGTGAATTATGTCTAGTAAAGCAAGATGAGTTGATAGGTACTTGAAATGATAAATGGTATTGAATTGAGCATTAGAATGGTTGAAAAAGATATAGTACGATTGTGTATTGATTGATGCCTTTTGGCTGCATATTTGTGTCTTATAATGGTACCATTTGAGCTTGTGTAAGTATGTGCAAAATGGGTGGAAAAATGGCTTGGTAAATAGCCTATTTTTGTCCACACGGGTAGAGACACGGGCGTGTGTCTCGGCAGTCTGTGACACACGGTCATGTTACACGGTTTTATGTCCCCTGGTGCTGAAATTAAAATGAAGTCAGTATGCTCCACGCGGTCTCACACACGGGCATGTGATCGACGGTGTGGTACAAGTCAGTATACCCCCTAATTGGCACACGAGCGTGTGACTTGGCTGTGTTGCATAAGTCAGTATACCTTACAGGTTTGGCACAGCCTAATACACAGTTTGGTGCACGGGTGTGTGTGGCCGCTTCGAAGGGCACACGGGCGTGTGGTTGGCCGTGTGACCCAAGTCAGTATGTACCACTGTTTTCACATGGCCTGTGACAGGAGCGTGTCTAGTGGCCATGTGTGACACATGGCCTGGCCACATGGGCGTGTCTAGTGGCCGTGTGTGATACACGGCCTGGCCACACGGACGTGTGTCCTCTGTTTGAAGCAAAAAAAAATTCTAAGTTTCACAATAATTTCCAGAGTTATTGGTTTAGTCCCGAACCATTTCTAATGCATGTTTAAGGCCTCGTAGGCTCATTTAATGGACACTATCATTGGTTGTGATTGAATTGTATTCGATATGATAAATTGTATATGAAATGTATGTTTATAAGTGTTGTATGTCTGGTAATGCTTCATAACCCTATTCCGACGTTGAATACGGGTGAGGGGTGTTACATGTTTGATGCCATTGATATAACTTTCTTCAAGGAAAGTAACAGGAGTTAAGCCTATAATAGTTTATTCTTTCGGGTTAAAAAATAAACCACCTGTTGTTCCTTTTGGATATCCTACAAACATGCAAAATTTTGTCTATGAGTCCAACTTCATAGCCTCTCTATCCAATACGTGGTTGGGCATTCTAAAATCCAAAAATAATTAAGATTTGCCTTCCTTCCATGCCACAATTCATATGAGGTTTTCAGTGCTGCCTTATTTAGTAGACATTCAGAATATAGTAAGCCGTTTGTACAACATACCCTCAAAATAAGATCGACAAATTTGAATAACTTAACATCGAACGTATGTATAACAACGTTTAATTTATTCTCTCTGTGACACAGTTTTGTTTTGGGGTGCTCGGTGCGGTTAACTGAGATAGAATCTCATTCTCTATGAGATACCCTAAGAAGTCATCAGATAAATATTCTACACCTCGATCAGACTAAATTGCCTTTAAGGATAAACCTAGTTGTTTCTCTACTTCTACACAAAACTATTTGAATTTATCAAAGGTTTCCCTCTTGCGGTCAGGTAGGCATACTATAATATCCCAAATTTAGCTCCATAAAAATGTAGATATATATCAAAAATATGGAATTGACCCAATGGTTAGTTATTTAAGGTAAAAGCATGAAACTTAGCTAGAGGTCCCAAGTTCAAGTCTCAACTCTTTTAAAATAAATTGATTTTTGCAAATTCCCTTGGTTTTTATGTGTTGCTGTCCAAGCCTAGTAAACCTAGGTATAAATAAATTTTTATCGAAATAATCAGCCTTTGAATTCCTTTTTCTTATACCTTAGCCATCCCTAACCACCTCTCCCTCTCTTCATCTTTATTTTTTTATTTTCGCTTTTTTCTCCGTTGTTGCCATTGCCTACACCTATTCTTTTACCATCTTCTTCTTCTTCTTTTTGCATCAAGAATATGCACCATCTCCTTTACTATATTGCTGCAATTTTTCCCCAAATCAATCACCTGAATCTGAAATGTTTAATCCAAAATCGATCCAAACATTGCCAAGAAGGTGCCATTGTCGTTTCTCTCAACTAGCTTATGTACAATCTCTTTTCTCTTCAATTTCTTGGTTAATATTGTAAAAAAAAACCAAAATTTCTAGATCTAGAATTTGGGATATATTAAATATTTTTAAAGGTATTTTTCCAGATTTTAATGAGGTCCTAAACCATTTTAAAATTCAGCACCAATTTCAACCAACATGGGTGGTGGTGCGTGCGCATATGTGTAGAATAGGGGGTTATTTTGTTTCTTGAATCTTGCCCATTTAATTCAAGAAATAATTTGAGTTTTTGAACCCTCCTAATCAGCTATTAAACCCATATCAATTAGGAAAAAACATTCTTAATCATTTGGGCATTTGAAACTAACAATTTGGGAAGCGTAAGTGCAATTAAGCATAAAATTAGTTGTTGTTTCGACATAGTTGTAGGGTAAAGGTTATGGATTGATTAAATTAAAGAATTTAAATCATTATTAGATACTTATTTTCCAGTATTTTATTGTATTAGGTGCTAACCCAAATGCCCCGAATCAACCGTAAAGTTGAAGAACGATCGTACGTACGGTTTAGGATTGTATAAAGGTTTATTAAGGAAAATTGGAAGATTCATTAGGGTGCTGCGAGAAAGAGAAAAATAAGGTGTGGGTTCTAAACTTGTAATATTTGTTTGACAATAATAAATTTCATGTTATATTTGAAAAATTAGCTTGTTGATTGGTTTGACTTAATAGCCAAAATATTAGTTTTGTGATTGGTCGAACCAGGTATGTTTCAAGCCTTAAAAGATTGATTTGTTGGCAAAATTACTAGTTTGACTCTATGAATGTGTATTGAGATTGTTATGCATAATTATAGTATGAGATATGAGAATGTTTGATTGAATGGTATGAAATGTTGAGATATTACGTTTATGCATGATTTAAATGTATGAAATATTTACTATGATATATATATACATGAAGTTGGTATTGGTGCACAATGAAATTTGTAAAGTATGTGAATTGAACGATATTGATAAATACCATCTTAATGGTAATTAGAAAATTTGAACACTGCTTTCTTTTACTGAAAGTATGTGATTTTTGAGGATATGTTGAACATGTCAAATAAATGTGAAAAGTATTGAAATATGATTATGTATGAATTTGTATGAAATATTGAATGCGTATTGGGATAGGATTTTTTTTTGTTGACGAAGGAGTTCCGTAGAGTACCGACGGCATATTAAGTCTGCCTATATTTGTAGTCTGTGCACTACATTTGGAGTACCGAGGGGATTGGCGATTATATCACATTATTTATTTGGCAATTTCATTGCATTATTGATTATTGGTGATTTTACCATATCGAGCTTTTCTCACATATGTTGCAGTTTCGCAGTCGGGTTCTGGGGAACTCGTGGTGTGTAGCGTACGGTATGGGTAGGATCTCACATGTGCATTTGAAATTATTATTAATAATTTTTATTGTGCTATTGGTACCGCTATGAAATTGATTGTATGAATGCTTAATACTTGCTTGTCTAGTCTCACACTGAGCTTGTTAAGCTCACCCCATTACCCCAACTTCTTAGGTAATGATCGAAATTAAGATCGGAATTGGCATTCAGACTTCAGACTTTACTTCATCATATTATTTTAATTTAATAATATTTTTAGGTTATTTTATTATTATTCGGTTTTGGATTGTAATGTTTCTTTAAACTGTGGTTTGGGACTATTCGAGATTTTGGAGTTTTTTCATTCATGCATGACACGCATATTTGGTATAGATACATGGTTTTAATAATTATGTTGAAATGGACTATGCATGAGATATGGCTAAATTAATAATTTGACTAGTAATGGTACATTTTCGTTGCTAAGAAGATAACAAAATGGTTTTTTTGAACGCAACGTCGACAGTTGGATTTTGTAAAAATTCACCTAATTTACTAATTCAACCTAAACATGGTTGGACTAAGGAAATTAACGTTTTTCCAAAACTAACAATAGAAACCGCGATTTCATAAAAGGGAGTACTTGAAGGTTTTTAACTATTGTTAGGGTAGGTTCAACACTAAAGTGTCCAAAGTGGCCTTCACGATTCGATCATAATGTCTCGGTCAGGTTTGGGAGATTCCATATACCTATATCTGAAATAGTCATTAATAAAGGATACATAATACTCGTAACCACCTTTTGCACTAACGCTCATGGGGCCACATACATCAATGTGCACAAGTTCTTGGGTTTTTTTGGTCATTGTTTCTTTTGCATTAAAATATGTCTTAGTCATCTTACCTTTCAAGCAAGATTCACATTATGGAAGATCAACTTCTTTAAGTGAACTTAAGATGTCATCTTTCATAAGTCTAGTGATTCTTTCTCGGTTAATATGACCAAGTCTCAAATGCCAAAGGTATGCCTTATTAGAGTGAGAAGTTTTAAGTCTTTTATTCGATACTTTAGTCTCAAGCAGTGTATACATCTTTGGTTTGATAAAATAGAGATTATTTGACATCCATCTATTACAGATTGTGATTTCTAAATATTGCAATTCTATTTTTAAAAGTCACGGTGAAGTCGTCTTTATATAAACATGCAACGATGATGAAATTTCTTTTGAAACTTGGTATATAGAAAATATCACTTGAAATAGTCCTCCTAAAATTCTCAAAATTAAGATGTACATCTACCACTACTTTAGCTACCACACTTGTCTCATTCCCGGTCCACAATGATAAGCTCTGATCTCTAAGATCTTTCATCTTCTTGAACCCTTATAGAGAAACATAAACATGATTAGTGGCTCTCGAATCACTGACCCAATGGTCTTTTGAGTCTTCCACTAAACAAGTTTCTATTATCAAGAGTTTCATACGTTGGTCTTTGGTAGCTAATTATTCCTTCCACTCTATACAGTTTGCCTTGTAGTGTTCTTTCTTGCTGCAGAAGAAGCATTTAGGCTTAGATCAGTCTTTAGGCTTTCTAGTTCTCTTCCTTTCCACTTCTGATGGCTTAGAAACCTTATCATTGCCTTTCTTAGTATGCTACCCCTTTCATTTTGAGGAAGAAGCGATGGCTATATTCACTTCTACTTTTCGAACCAGTTGACCGCCGTTCAACATCAACTTATAGAATTCTAACTCCTTCATGAGTTGTGTAAGTGTCATGTTTTTGTTGCCAAGGTTATATCTTGCCCGAAACCAAAAAAATCCTTTAATAAGATTTTGAACACCATCTCAATTTTCGTGTTCTATTCCTAATTGGCCTCATTGTCCACAACCTCAGCAAAGTAGCTCATAAAAGTGATCATATGGTCTTTGACCGGAGTCCCAGGATTTTGCTAGGCTTCCATCAAGCTAGTTATAGAAGACTATCGAGCCAAGGCAGTTTGTCCTCAGAACATGTCTTCTAGCCTATCTAGAAGCGCTTTAGCTGTCTTACAACTCTCTAGTTGCTTATACAAAGTACTAGTCATGTTTGCCAGCATATAGCAACGACCTCTCTCATCACACTCTCTTCAATGTTTTCTAGCCTCAGCTTGAGTAGCCAGTGGGCACTAACAATCAAGAACTGTTTTAAGTTTTTCAAAGCTCAAGACAATTATTAGGTTTCTTTTTCATTCATTATAGTTATTTTCGTTCAATTTGTTTTCAGTGAGTATGTTCAATAAGAGAGTTGGTGTCATTTGTGAACTGAAAATAGAACATTCATATATTAATATCTTTGTATTATAAAAATGTTTGAAAATGTTTTGCAACATTATGATATGCATTAAGATAATGCATGCGTCTCACATTAAACCCTGAAAACATCTGTAAGTCGTTGCAATGCCATTGAATCAAGCCACCTAGAGTTGATCATGAACAGCTAGTAAGAACATGGATTTCCATCCAATTAGTACATGAACCTAATTCCTTAGGCGTTCACATGTACTAATAATCATGTAAGATTTGGCCATCATTATAACTTAAGCATAGCTTTTTGGGAAATTACTTAACTAGATGATCTTGAGTGTATAACCATCAACTCAACACCTATTCCATCATGCACCACAAATGATTCATCTTGGGACAAGCTCACTGAGTAGCATACTATGACTAGTTATCCTTTTTGAAGATAGAAATTCATAATGTATCACATGATAATACCTACCACAGGGGACAGTCCAACTATTATATGATTTTAAGAAAATCCTACTTACTTTCAGGAAGTCTCCTCAGTGAAATCCACATGACAACGTCTACCTTGGGGAAGGTCCATTTCACGCCATCACTAGAGAACATTGATACAAGTCGTAGCTCTTGTTTAGGGACCTTCTCCCACTCGATATTTTAAAAACATGCTAGGTTTTTAATTTCTGATTTCAATCATGTATGATGAATTATGCGTAACAAGTACATGTCGTACTCTACCTTACTCTATATGGCATGCTTATCTCATAAATATAAAAGCATAAAACTTAAATGACTCTAACCAGCCAAAGTTTCCATGATTCCATTCTAGAAAAATAAAAAATGCAAAATTACAAAATTTCTCCCAAAGCATACTTTGGGTCTTCAATTTTTCCACCACAGACTTCTGCTGCGGAACCAGTTCACATTTCTATCATCACTGTCTTTTAACCTCTATTTTCTTGTCATCGTCGCTGTTGGGTCACCATCAGGTCACCGCTGACTACTTTCAGACCTCTTTCTACCACCATCTGACCACCAGCAGCCTCTTGTTGTCGGACCACCGTCAGTCTATTGTGGGTTTGGCTAGGTCAAGATTGCATTGTATCGATTCTCAAGTTTTGTCAAAAAGATTTAGATTACAAAATTCTTATGTCTATATCTAACGCACATAATTTATTCTAAAATAATAAAATAAACCCTACATGGAAATGATAGTCCATGATCTAAAATATACATGCCCAGTATAATTATAAATTACATACAAATTTCTATGAATCACAACTTTGTAAATATTACCTTATTATCCATAAAATAATATCATACATTCATTCGCATACATTCACCTAAACATGCATGTTATCACAAAAAAGTCACATCTTATCAAATATAATCAACCATGAAGAAGAGTGAGAATTTTAGTCTTGGTGTACACTATAAACATAGCAGCAGAGGTGTAAGTTTATGCCTTGTAATGGAGAATGGAGGAACTCATAAGTTTCCTTATCTCTCTCGGTGCTTATGGGTTGAAGAAGTAGGAAGAATAAAACTTTTAAAGCTTTTGCATAATCTCAAATTATGGGTTTCTAAGAACTGACCACTACTAGTTCAACTAATAAATGACTATCATGCTTAGTTGACAAGACGAAGGAGGCTCTGGCGTTTGACAAGCTAAGTTGTTAAGGACAATTAAGTAAGATGAGTTCTAGTACTCCATTTTTGAAATAATGAATGACCTCTGCTGATTGTACATGCTATACATGGTTAGGACTGCATGGTATAGGGGTGTCCTCCCAAGGTAGTTCAATGTGCATGAAATAGTTATGCTTACATGTTTTAATAGATAGCGTACTTCGGGATGGTATGTAAGTGAAATGTGTGTAACGTATGATTGAGACAGTGGGAAATATCAATGGGTTAAATGAAGTTAGGATTGGGAAAAAGGGATATTGTGTTAGATACCGCCATATGGTATTGCAGAATGCAAACCGTGATGTGCAAAGCTCTAGACCTTGAGAAGGGGACACTGTGGTGTTTGAGCATCAAGGTATAGGAATGGTGAAATAGAGGACTGGATGGAATGCAACGAGGGAAGTAAATATAAAT
This sequence comes from Gossypium australe, assembly GCA_005393395.2. NCBI lineage: Eukaryota > Viridiplantae > Streptophyta > Magnoliopsida > Malvales > Malvaceae > Gossypium > Gossypium australe. Next base: position 45,383,314 of record CM016619.1, read on the forward strand.
ATCATGGATAGGCCATGAGTCCGGTTGAAGGCTATACGCTTAAAATGAGTAACACTATAGGAATCATAATAAAAATGAGTAAGACCGTAGCTGAAAGATGCTATGGCATCATATGAAAGTGCACCGGAATGGTAAACAGGATTCAGACCATAGCTGAAAGATGTTACAGAATCATAGATAGTTTTTTCAGATAGTAAACATAGGGTAGTCCACTGGGACATTAAACATGGAGTAGTCCGCAGAGATGGTAAACAGAAGATTATGCTGGGAAAATCCATAAATGGGTATACCATAAAAATATCGCCAATGACACAAGCAAAGTGGTTCAGAGAATGTCTCAAACTAACCAAGGTAAAAAGAGGAAGTAGCTCATAAGATCAAAAGGGATACCTATTAGGATCAGCCCGAGACTACCTGGGAGGCTCAGATCCACACAATTGAAGGAGTGTGGAATCTGGCTATGTGATCGGTCGGCTAACTAGTGCGCGGTCTAGGAGACCCACCGAAAAATTTAGAAAAAAAAAGAGCCAACCCTAAGATAGATTACTAATAGAGTTTTCCAAAGTTGGTAGAAGGCAAGGGTCATTCAACACCTTGTAAAAAGGAAGCAAACCTAATAGTGTGCGCTAGGCTGGAGTTGTAGGACAGAGGAAACCCCTTTTTAAAGGAAAGATAGAGATTACATTTTAAGCTTACTAATTCTGAGAAGAGAATGTGGAATGGTTATCATGTTCTGGCAGAGAATCATGATTCAGCAGAGATTGGAAACATTGAGTATCTCTATTCTGGAGAAATAAATACAGTTATCGAGGATCTCGTCCACTAAAAAATGGCTTCGGGTAAGGCATTGTTCTTTCCAACTAAGTTGTCAAATTTTCTTCCATGAAAACCAGGTAGTTGACTCTAAGCTGATGCTTTTTTTTTTTCTTAAAAGCCTGTTGATATGTAACATATGTACATATCTCACTTTGTTCTTTTAAACTTTCAAAGTTGTTGCTTGAATATAAGATTAGATGAGGGTATGGGCCCTAAAAAGTGGGGATCAAGCCAAATTTTGCTAAGATAAGTGGCGCATTGTAGCTGTTCACGTATATAGTGGGGCACCCATAAAAGCATTGGCTCAGGGTTTAATGTATATTTGGCCTATATTTGAATGTAAAACCTTCAATGGTAAATAAATGGTAGAGTTAGGGTTGAAAGGATTACCCACACATTGTGTATGAGTTTTGTATTATTTAAAATCTTAATATTTTGATTCATTAAAGTCTATGGTTAAATCCAGTTAAGCCATTCAGTTTATTATAACACCTTACATCTAGATCGATCGTTTAGGTTAGAAATGTAACAGCCCATTTTTAGTCAAATCAGAAGAGTGGTTTTGGGACCCCAAATCTAAGGTCAAAATAATTATTTTACTATTATTTTAATGTCTATGGCATGATAGTATGTTTGTGTGAAATTTTCGTTAAGAAATTTTATCGTTTGAATGCTTAATTTGTTAAAAAGGACTAAATCGCGTAAAGTGCAAAAGTGATGTTTTAATAGCTAAAGGTATTAAATGACTATAAAATTAAATAGTGGAAGTCCTTATGTGGTATACCATTGTTAATATGAGTGGATATATTTGGACTTATATTAAGTGATTTAATGAATTATATTAAAGGTTAAAAAGGTAATTTAGTAAATTGAATAAGTAAAATAATAAAACAACAAAGTTATCATCTTTCTTTAGCTTCTTCCAAAAAAATTAAGAAGATAGAAACTCCATGGATGCATGTTATGTTCGATCAAGCTTCCTAGCTCAATAGGTGAGTGAACTTTGTCCTGTTTCTAATGATTTCCATGTTTTTGAGACCGTTGCTACTTAATCTAGCTAGCCTAAGGACTATTTTGCAAAATTTTTAAAGTTTTAGGGTTTTGCCATTGATGAATGTTGGTGTGTTTTGATGTTTAATGATAGAAAATGCATGCTTATAGTTAGATAAACAACATTTGTTAAGTGATTTTTAGTAAAATGTCCAAATAGCGATTAAATTGCAAAATGTGTAAAATTCATTGTTAAATTGTGAAATAAATGAAAAGTTTTGGCTACTAGGGACCTAATTGAAATGCGGCTAGCATGGGTTTAGGTTGAATTGCATGAACTTGTGTTTTTTATGAGATAAGGACTAAATTGTAAAAATGTTAATTATTATGGGTAAAAGTGTAAAGTTGCCATAATGTGTATTTTGGACTAAATTGAATAGAATGATAATTAAAAAAGTTAATTTTGATTATATTTAGATAAAGAAAAGTGAAATACAGATTTAAATCGGGGAAAGAATAAGGTTTCAAACTAATTGACTCGTGTTGTCATTTTTGCAATCGAGGTAAGTTCGTATGTATTAAACATTATTATATTGTTGTTTTAAATGCTTTGATATTGCATAAATTATGAATACGACACTGCAGACATATTCAACGACGATTCGTCTAGTGAGAAAATCCCAGTTGAACCTTAGGAATAGATTAGGATACGAATGATATGTCATTAGGAGTTATGTGGTTTGGGTGCTAGTCCGTACGTGCTACCAGTGGCTGAGTTATCCAGCATGTGCTGCGGGTTATCGTCAGCTTGTGTGAGGAGCACCATGGAGCTTCGTTATGACCGTCAACTTGTGTGAGAAGACCTGTTGATAGCTCTAGTTTGAGCATTATATGTGATATGAGATTGAGATAGCTCCGGCTATATATGTGGCACATAGGGTGCGAGATGCCCAAGTTTTTGATAGTATTTCGAATGTTTCAACGGGTAAATCAATGTTATGGATGAGTATGTATTTGATACGAGATGGCACATGTATGTACATAAACTATACAAGCATTGAATCGAAGAAACTTGTGAAATGTATACTAACCTTGTGAATGAAAATTGTGGTAGGTTGATGTTTTAAAATGAGATATGTTATGGTCTGTTTAAATTGCTTAAATTGTGCGTAATTTATAAGTTAAGTTTATTGCTATACGAACTTACTAATCTTTATAGCTTACTTTGTTTATTTTCCGTGTTTCATAGTGAAATCAACGCTAGTTCGGATCCGGGAATCATTAGAGACTTCATCACACTATCCAACTATCACATTAGTACTTTTAAACTTAAGTATTTTGAGTATATGGCATGTATAGGGACTTTGGTCAAATTGGTTTACGTGTTGTTAATGAATTTAGTCATTTGAAATGGCTTGTAAATTTTAAGAGTTTCGTTTTGTATATAACCATGAGAGTTTGCTTAATTATAGGTATTGCGGATGTCAAATGGTTGATATTTGAGAATTAGTATGCTTATTTGTTTAGGCAGAATGATGCTTAATTATAATATGCCATTTAGGTGATTTGTGATTATGAGTTAGCATGAATGAAATGGTCAAATTTGATACTTATGTATATTGTGGTTAATGGTATGAGATTATCATAAATTGAGCTTGATTGGAGTTGAATTGGAATGCCTATTATATGACATGTTTTGGGTGCCAGTTGGGTTCATGTAGGTGTAAGCAAGTTTGGCTGGCAAAATGGCTTGGTAAATAGCCCATTTTTGTACACACAAGCAGAGACACGGGCATGTGTCTCAGCCGTGAGTGACACATGGTCAGGTTACATGGCCGTGTGTGACACACGGTCCCCTGGTGTTGAATTAAAAATCAAGTTAGTATGCTCCACATAGATTAGCACACGGGCTTGTGACTTGACCGTATGGCATAAGTCAGTATACCCTATAGGACTGGCACAACCTAGCACATGGCCTGCCACACGGGCGTGTGTGGCTATTTCTTAGGGCACACGAGCGTGTGTGCTGGCCATGTGACCCGAGTCAAAGAGTTACATGGGGTCGAACACGAGTTGGGACACAGCCATGTGATCCCATTTCGAATGTCCATACAGGCGTGTCTTTGGCCGTGTGAGACACACGATCGGGCCTGTAACATCCGGGATTTAGGGGCTTTGCATTTACTTTGTATGTTGTTTGAGCGTGTTTGGGGTCTCCAGGAAGGCCTGGGGTTAAGTCGGAACCTTGGCCAAATTTTTAATTTTGGGCACTTTAGGAGGGAAGCTGACTGGGGCAGGACTTCAAGTTTATTGCTTGTGGTTCTTAACATAAGAATTAAGATGGTAAAGTGGCAAGGAGGAGGTAAGTGACGCCTCAGGGAGAGCAGTGAGGGAGCAGGTTCGATTCGCGAAGTTAGCAATGTGGATTTTTATTTTTATTTTGATTATGTGCCTAAGAGCTTGGATGATGGATTCGGTTGGGAGCCTTGAAGAGTGGAGGTGGACTTAGTCAAATATTTTTGATTGGTAGGCCAAGAGAGAAAGGTGGGTTTTGAATGGCTCAAATTTTTTCAAATGGATGAATGGGAGTGAATGTAGGAGGCAATCAAGGAGTGGTGGCTTGTTGGGAGCTTGTTGGCCGAATTTTGAAGGTTGGTAGGGGGAAAGTTTCGGTGTTGGAGCTAGGAGGGTGGTGAGTCGAAATATTAAGGTTAGTAGGTCTAGGTCCCTCTCTTAGCAACAGTTCAATCGGTTTTGAGGTGCCTAGAGGTGCCGATTTCTCCTTAGTGTCATTTTGAGCATAAGGTTGGAAACCGAATGGGGAAACACTCTCTTCTCTCTTTTGTTTGAACCTTTCTCTTTATTTCATTGATAGCCAAAATCAAAACCTGTTGCCCTCTACTCTATTCTTCTTTTCTCATCTTTCTCTCATTATTCATTTATCATATCTTCTTCTCTCTTTTTCTTGTGCTGCCGAAACCTCTTGAGCTTTACCGAATCTCTTTTTTTTCTCATTTTTGGTGCTTTCATTTCGTTTCCATTCACCCTTGATCATTACCGAATCCCCTGCCTAACTCTTTTTCTTTTCACATCGTTTCACTTATGCCTAGTAAGGTTATCTTCTTTTCATCTCATTTGAGCACTTGATCAAATTATCTCCTTCAACCATTCACTTCTGTCGACACCCTAATACCTTAGCCTTCCCTCTTGTTTTTCTTTTCTTTCTTCACTTTACTGTAATTGTTCCTATACAGTTATCCCTTGTCAGCCGAATCTAAGCCCTTGCTACCGATTATTTTCCTTCCTTTTTGATTTGAAAGATCCGTTGGTAGGTAGTTAATCGTTCCCTTTTATTTTCTTCCTTCTCTCTTGCCAAGGCCGAATCTTTTCTCAAGGCTAAACCTCTGAATGTTGTTTTCTTTTTCCTCTCTAGAGATATTATCTGTGTTAGCCTAACACGGTGGAACAAAGTGATAGGAATCTGCTTCGGATCTCTAATCGATTTGGTTTATTAAGGTAAGAGGGACTCTGTCACCATGTTTTGTTCTTCTTTCCGTCTTTGTAGCCAAAGCCGAATGGCTAATTGGCTTGGTGATGCTCTAGTGTCGACTCATACTCTTTTACTTTCTTGTCTCTAGGAGGGCGCCTATTCCAGGGAAATATTGCTAGCTGAATCGCTTGAATCCCAAGTCTGGGAATTAGTCAATCTTTGAACCCTATCTCTCTTTTCAGGATCTCAAGGTAAGGGTTTTCTCGTTAGATATTTGATCGGGTTCTCCTTTCGTTATTCACTACCTTAACTCTATGTTGTTCTTAAACAACTGCTGTTTCATTATAGTATCTTCTGACCAAGATCATTTTTATGAAATCGAGTACCAGCCAAGCAAAGGAGGGGGTCGGACACTCAGTCTCTACCCCTAAATTCAAGAGACGTGCGGTGTCAACAGTTCGGGACTGGCCACCGGGTTGTGGATCGGCTTCTGAAAGGGATAAGTAGATCGCTGTGATCCCTGCGAGTGAGGACGTTAGCAAGATCAATAGTGTAGTCTTGCGTGTTTAGAGGTGTGTAATTACCACACTATCTCCTTTTGTGTATAAATCGTGTATGTGTTATGTTTGAAAGCCAAAAATTTCGGCAATGGTGATGTAGCTACCAAGGGTGGGTAAAATCGAAACTATAGGTCAGTATAGCATGATTTTACTTCATAATTATTGTTGATAGCATAACTATGTGTATACACTAAATATTGCGTGGATGACATTATATAACCTGCTATTATATTATGTTGCATGTGCGTGGGATTTGGGATATTAACGTTATGAAGGGGAAGTGTATATCAGTGACACTGTCACACTAAATGATGGCTTGGTGCCTCATTTTTGTATTGGTGATTTGTTCGCATGGTGACCGGTGGCTAGACCACGTTTCATTGACTTTGAGTAGTGTTTCTGTCAGCATGACTGCCAAAGAGGAGTATAGAGGATGGAGGGTTTATTGTAGAAATCCTCAGGTGTGTTGAGGATGGACATATGGAGTGGAGTGTAAAGGATGGAAAATTAGGCTGGGTTGGGTTTTCATATGGATTATTTGGTTATGCTGTGTGGATTGGGCTTCGGCCAATGGTGCTTTGGGGCTAAGGCCAAGTTGTGAAGTATGTGGACTAATTGCACACTGAGTCTTGTGACTCACTCTTTTGTTTAAACAATTGCAGGTGATTCTTAGCTTTATGGACTGGGCTAGAGGGAACTCGAGGTGGCCACGCATAGGTTTTGCTATTAAACTTTATTTCATTTATCATTTACCACTTTTGGGGATTTTTCTTTGGTTTGTAATAAGGCCATCTCAAATTTAGTAATTTTCTTTCGGGTTTTAAACTATGGGCATATTAATTACAAACTGCTCAATGGGACGTTTTTGTAACACCTTGGTTTTAGGGGTTATGCATCTAGTGCATATCTCAGGTGTTGGTAGGCTTCTTGTGTGCTTGGGCAAGTTTTTAGGGGGTTTGGAGAACCCTGGATGGTAGGAAAGGCCTTTGGAATTTTTGATTTTTTAGTAGGTAAAAGGGAGCTTGGCTTTTTGGGGTCTTAAGAGAATATTTGGGAGGATTTTGTCACAAGTGAGGAGCTGGTGGAGTGGCAAAGCATGCGCCACTTGGAGCTGGGGTGTGACGTCAAGTGCAAGGGAGGAGGTCCTGTGTTCAAGCTGCGGAGTGGCCACCTTTTGTCTTTCTTTTTGACGCCCAAGGAGAGGAGGAGTTGTAGGCAATTCAAACTCTGCCTTGGACCTAGTCAAGTGTGCAAATGGTGGGTGGAGAGTGATTTGTGGGATTTGACTAATTCAAATGCATTTGAATTAGTGGCTTGGAGAGCTTATAGGTGGTGGCCGAATGTTGAGGTGTGTGTGGAGAGAGTGGACGGTTTTGTAAGCATGGGAAAGGGGAGTGCCGAAATTTGTTTGGGAATTTTGGTTCATTTTCGGTCAAAGTCTTAGGAGCCAAAGCTCTTTCTTTTGGTAAAGCCGAGTGTTCTTTTGCATTTTTTTCCTTCTTTGTCATTTGTGTAAACCGAAATTGGTATTTTCTTTTTCCACATTTTCTTTCTTTATTGAGCATTGGTAGCCGAAGCTTTCATCTTCAAAACTCTCTCTCCAATTCTTTTCCTTGCTCAAAACCGAACATACCCTCCCCTCTATTTATCTTTTATTTCTTTCTTCTTCTCAAAGCTTTAGTCGATTTTTCTCCATTTGTTCTCTCTTCATCTCTTTTGTGTGCCGTAACCTCCATTTCTTCTCATCTCTACTCCTTTTCTTCCCACTCAAAACCGAGCATAGGTGTGTGTTAAACACCTAGGCCGAATCCTCTTTTCCTTCTTGCCTAAGTGTTGGCCGAATCTTCTTTTCCCCTTCTAGTTCTGTTCTTGGCCGATTGTTAGGTGGAGTGTGGGCTGCTTTGGCGTTTGGTTCAAGCCTTGGAGAAGGTGTATAGGTAAGGCCGAATGCTTTATGGATAGGCCTCTGTTCTCTGTCGACATCTTCAAGGGGTAAGTGTTGGTTTTGGTGTTTGTTTGAGGGCGTATTGATCTTTGTTTGGAATCATTTTTGCATAGGATATCCAGGATTCCGAAGCTGTCAAGCGTAGCCTCGGTTCTTTGGTCAATCGTTGGGTAAGTGGTGGTAAGGAAGTGCTTTAAACTGTCTATTCGTTTAGTTGCTGTTAGTCAAGCCTTCAATGGATTAACCGTTTTCTTGTTAGGGTGTGGCCGATTGTCAAGGGAACCATTGTCGGTTCGGGATTTGGTAGGAAACCAAATCAGGTCAGGTAAAGGTTGATGTTAACCCCTTTGTTTTAATGGTTTTGGCCGATGTTATGAGGGGCTAATATCTAGGTTTGGCCGATTTTAGGAGCAAGGTTATCAAGGTTATTAGGAGTCTTAGATTGGTTCTTCGATTAAGGCTTGCAGGTGTGTACATATACACACTACTCTGTTTTATATTTACATGTATTGTGTGTTGTTTGATTCATGGAAAGGTGGATTAAATACCATTAAGGTATGAGGCAAAGGGGGCAGGTAAGTCCCTGTTATGAGTTTTCATTATGATGCTTTTTGTAAGCATGGTGTATCTCGTATGTGTGGTATAATCCTTGATTGTTGATAAACAATATGTATATTGCTAAACAAGCATGATGGTATATTTTTATTAAGATGCATGTTAATGATTGATGTGGGTTGTACGAGTGGAGGGGCAGTGATATTTTGTGCCGACGGGCACCAGTGTTTTGGTAACACACTTTGTGACTTTGGGTCACCAGAGGTTTGGCACCTCCAGAGGTTTGGCACCTCAGCGTCTCGTCCCCGTGGTTTCGCACCACAGTGGGTTGGCCCCACAAGGCGGTATTGAGGGATTGACGCCAGTGATTTGGTATCACACGATGGGTTGGCCCCATCACTCGATTATCGTGACTACGGTCACCAGTGGTTTGGTACCACATTTGTGTCTTTGGGACACCAGAGGTTTGGCACCTCATAGCGATTTGTCCCTGTGGTTTGACACCACCGTGGGTTGGCCCCACAGTTGAGATACGGGATCGTCGCCAGTGATTTGGTATCACACGATGGGTTGGCCCCATCAATTGATTTGTGACTTCGGTCACCAGTGATTTGGTATCACAATCGTGTCTTTGGGACACCAGTGGTTTGGCACCACATTGACGGATTTTGTGTCTTTGGGACACCAGTGGTTTGGCACCACAATGATGATTATTGTGTCTTTGGGACACCAGTGGTTTGGCACCACCAGTGGTTTGGTACCACACGGGGTAGAAAAGGGTGTATGGATGGTTAGGATTGGGTGCATTTTAATTGGATGCATGATGATCGTGTTTATGTTTGTATATGATATTTTGCTAATCCGGGAAAAAGGGTGGCACACTGAGTCTTGGTGACTCACCTTTTTCCTTTAACTGTTTCAGGTAGTGCATAAAGCTGGACCGGGATCGGAGAGGACAAGGTGGCCCATGCCGAAGATGATGTTTAATTATATTATGCCCGAAACAGTTTTCAAAATGGGTTTTTGGAATGTGGGCTTTTACAAAAAAGTTTTGCAGATTATTCTGGCATGGCACCTGTACCTCCGACCCGAAGTCCACTAGGTAAGTACTTCGGACTTTCTTGAAGTGATTTGTTTATATGAATTGATTTGGGCTTAGATTGGGCTCGTAGATTAGAATACTAGGATCTGTTGGACCCTAGGAATAGTCTACTCAAACATTTGCATAAAACTTAAGGCTATTAAACAAACCTGTGAGGTAAGTCGCCGAGTTAAGGTGTGGCAACCCTCGTACGCATGTCTAGGAATGGTATTAAGTAAGAGCTTGGTATTTAAGCAGTCCTAGCGACTCACCTCCTCTTTACTTGAATCCTACCTGGTGCGTAGCTACGGTTCGCCTTAACCCAGAGGACTTGTTAATGGGCTAAACCGATTATTAAAACCCGAAAGGGATTTGGCCTGATTGTTTTAAAATCCCCTGTTTTAAAATTTTTCCAAATTTACCCATTTGGTTTGTGAAACCCTAAATCTGGTTTTGAAGAACATTTTTTTTCGATTCACAAAATTACCAAAATGCCCTAGTGGCAAAATTACAAAAATGCCCCTGTATTGCAAAATTACCGTACTACCCTCAACTTTTGATGGAATGATTTTTACTTTACAAAATACCAAAACCTCGAGTTTTCAAATATTAAGATACTCTAGTTTGTGAAATTTACGAAAATACCCCTGGTTGATAAAATTACCAAAATGCCCTTGGGTTTCTAAATTTTCATATTTCTTTCAACTTTTATTGGAATATTCCTACTTTACCAAATATCAGGGAACCCTATTTTGTGAAATATTATGATATTCTGATTTGGAGAATTTACAAAAATGCCCATGATTTCCAAAACTACTGAAATAACCCCAATTTCTGGAATTTTTGCGATACCTCTGGTTTGAAAAACAAAATTTTCGAAATGACCCCTGAGATTTTGTAAATTTTGAAATATCTTTAAGTTGGGAAAAACTATTTTCAAAATTGACCCTGAGTTATTACCGAAATACCCCTTTAGGAAAAATGACGGAATTACCCTTGGGTAGGGAATGAAACTTGATTGCTCGAAAGAACTACTCTCGGAAACCTCTTTTCATAAAATTGCTCGTGGGTAAAACAGTGAAACAAGAATTTCTAATGCATAAAACTTCTTAAACAGACTAAAACGAGGCGCTAGATATGAGTTCTAGGGGGCGTGGTCGCATTTCTCGTGGACGTGGTAGAGGTAGGATGGCAGTATCGGACCGGTTGGGTTAGAGAGCAGTGTGCCGCCGTCACCAGCTGTTGAGGCTGAGTAGCAGGATCAGACCGGAGGAGATAACGCAGTATCGCAGGCTATGCTGCGGGTGCTTGAGCAAGTGGCAGGAGCCAATGTGGTCAGTGGTATCGTTATCTTCGTGGAAGAAGCTCCGATAGCTGAGGAAGTCAAAAGGGCTGAGAGGCAGATTAGGGATAGAATAAGGAACCGGGATGAGAGGAGCTCGGGATCGTCGGAATCAGTTGAGAGGTCTCAGAAAAGACCGAGGGTCGAGACATCTGCTCGTGTTTCTAAGTCAGTTGCTGGAAATCCAGATCGTCCGTGTGCTCTGTGCGGAAGGTATCACGTGGGCGAGTGCTGGAATCGTGTTCGAGAATGTTTTAGATGCCAGTCCAAGTCGCATCTGGTTAAGCATTGTCCCCTGGATCCGAAAAGGACTCGGTCAGTGGGTCAAGGTTTTGTGCAGCCTGGCAGACGTGGTCAGCAAGCGACGAGAGGTCGTGGTCCGAATCATGAAGGAAATGGTTCCGGTCGAGATCGTGAAGCTTTGGTTCGTCAGAAGGAGGATAATGGTGCGCCGGATGTGTCAGCGGGTAAGTTTCTCTTGGTTGGAATATTCCTTGTTGTTAAGTTCGTTTGGTGGCTGTTTGTTTATTGTTAGTAGAAAATCGGGAATTTGTGGTATAGACTTAGAAAGTATGCCTAGGAAGATGTTAGCTCTCGGAGATCAGAGTGCGCAGCGATAGCGTAGCGTGGGCAGTTAGGTTGTGGACCGTTAGTCTAGCCTAGTAATTTCGAGGACGAAATTATTTTAAGGAGGGTAGCATTGTAACACCCTGGTTTTAGGGGTTATGCATCTAGTGCATATCTCAGGTGTTGGTAGGCTTCTTGTGTGCTTGGGCAAGTTTTTAGGGGGTTTGGAGAACCCTGGATGGTAGGAAAGGCCTTTGGAAATTTTTGATTTTTTAGTAGGTAAAAGGGAGCTTGGCTTTTTGGGGTCTTAAGAGAATATTTGGGAGGATTTTGTCACAAGTGAGGAGCTGGTGGAGTGGCAAAGCATGCGCCACTTGGAGCTGGGGTGTGACGTCAAGTGCAAGGGAGGAGGTCCTGTGTTCAAGCTGCGGAGTGGCCACCTTTTGTCTTTCTTTTTGACGCCCAAGGAGAGGAGGAGTTGTAGGCAGTTCAAACTCTGCCTTGGACCTAGTCAAGTGTGCAAATGGTGGGTGGAGAGTGATTTGTGGGATTTGACTAATTCAAATGCATTTGAATTAGTGGCTTGGAGAGCTTATAGGTGGTGGCCGAATGTTGGGGTGTGTGTGGATAGAGTGGATGGTTTTGTAAGCATGGGAAAGGGGAGTGCCGAAATTTGTTTGGGAATTTTGGTTCATTTTCGGTCAAAGTCTTAGGAGCCAAAGCTCTTTCTTTTGGTAAAGCCGAGTGTTCTTTTGCATTTTTTTCCTTCTTTGTCATTTGTGTAAACCGAAATTGGTATTTTCTTTTTCCACATTTTCTTTCTTTATTGAGCATTGTAGCCGAAGATTTCATCTTCAAAACTCTCTCTCCAATTCTTTTTCTTGCTCAAAACCGAACATACCCTCCCCTCTATTTATCTTTTATTTCTTTCTTCTTCTCAAAGCTTTAGTCGATTTTTCTCCATTTGTTCTCTCTTCATCTCTTTTGTGTGCCGTAACCTCCATTTCTTCTCATCTCTACTCCTTTTCTTCCCACTCAAAACCGAGCATAGGTGTGTGTTAAACACCTAGGCCGAATCCTCTTTTCCTTCTTGCCTAAGTGTTGGCCGAATCTTCTTTTCCCCTTCTAGTTCTGTTCTTGGCCGATTGTTAGGTGGAGTGTGGGCTGCTTTGGCGTTTGGTTCAAGCCTTGGAGAAGGTGTATAGGTAAGGCCGAATGCTTTATGGATAGGCCTCTGTTCTCTGTCGATATCTTCAAGGGGTAAGTGTTGGTTTTGGTGTTTGTTTGAGGGCGTATTGATCTTTGTTTGGAATCATTTTTGCATAGGATATCCAGGATTTCGAAGCTGTCAAGCGTAGCCTCGGTTCTTTGGTCAATCGTTGGGTAAGTGGTGGCAAAGAAGTGCTTTAAACTGTCTATTCGTTTAGTTGCTGTTAGTCAAGCCTTCAATGGATTAACCGTTTTCTTGTTAGGGTGTGGCCGATTGTCAAGGGAACCATTGTCGGTTCGGGATTTGGTAGGAAACCAAATCAGGTCAGGTAAAGGTTGATGTTAACCCCTTTGTTTTAATGGTTTTGGCCGATGTTATGAGGGGCTAATATCTAGGTTTGGCCGATTTTAGGAGCAAGGTTATCAAGGTTATCAGGAGTCTTAAATTGGTTCTTCGATTAAGGCTTGCAGGTGTGTACATATACACACTACTCTGTTTTATATTTATATGTATTGTGTGTTGTTTGATTCATGGAAAGGTGGATTAAATACCATTAAGGTATGAGGCAAAGGGGGCAGGTAAGTCCCTGTTATGAGTTTTCATTATGATGCTTTTGGTAAGCATGGTGTATCTCGTATGTGTGGTATAATCCTTGATTGTTGATAAACAATATGTATATTGCTAAACAAGCATGATGGTATATTTTTATTAAGATGCATGTTCATGATTGATGTGGGTTGTACGAGTGGAGGGGCAGTGATATTTTGTGCCGACGGGCACCAGTGTTTTGGTAACACACTTTGTGACTTTGGGTCACCAGAGGTTTGGCACCTCCAGAGGTTTGGCACCTCAGCGTCTCGTCCCCGTGGTTTCGTACCACAGTAGGTTGGCTCCACAAGGCGGTATTGAGGGATTGACGCCAGTGATTTGGTATCACACGATGGGTTGGCCCCATCACTCGATTATCGTGACTACGGTCACCAGTGGTTTGGTACCACATTTGTGTCTTTGGGACACCAGAGGTTTGGCACCTCATAGCGATTTGTCCCTGTGGTTTGACACCACCGTGGGTTGGCCCCACAGTTGAGATACGGGATCGTCGCCAGTGATTTGGTATCACACGATGGGTTGGCCCCATCAATTGATTTGTGACTTCGGTCACCAGTGATTTGGTATCACAATCGTGTCTTTGGGACACCAGTGGTTTGGCACCACATTGACGGATTTTGTGTCTTTGGGACACCAGTGGTTTGGCACCACAATGATGATTATTGTGTCTTTGGGACACCAGTGGTTTGGCACCACCAGTGGTTTGGTACCACACGGGGTAGAAAAGGGTGTATGGATGGTTAGGATTGGGTGCATTTTAATTGGATGCATGATGATCGTGTTTATGTTTGTATATGATATTTTGCTAATCCGGGAAAAAGGGTGGCACACTGAGTCTTGGTGACTCACCTTTTTCCTTTAACTGTTTCAGGTAGTGCATAAAGCTGGACCGGGATCGGAGAGGACAAGGTGGCCCATGCCGAAGATGATGTTTAATTATATTATGCTTGATTTTGATACAAGTATTTCATTTTAAGTATTGGGTTGTAATAAAGGCCATTTTATTATTTTGGTATTACTTTAACGATGGTTTATTTAATTTAAATTGCTATGTGAAAATGATTTATGGTTTGCAACCTATTTATTCAAATTAGTTTATATACTAAAGTTTTAAAAATGAATAAGTTTTCAATAACAAAGTTTTACTCATAAGTCTTAATGGATATGTTTTTTCAAAATTCAACAAACTACAATGTTTTATTCTAAGTCAGAAAGCTTTTCAACCGACTTTCCCCAGTGACATAACCAGATTCGGTCGTAGTGAATGGGCCGGGTTTGGGGATGTTACAGTTTTAAAATTAAAATACAAACTGAAGTTTTCTTTACAACCTACCAAACAACGTTTCTTATAAAAAGGGATTCTATTAAAAACCTAATAATCGAATAATCGGTAAGTGATTTCAACTGTCACCTAATCATGAGTCTCGGTTAATTAAAATTCTAAGTTAAATGAACAACGGGTTTTCAACTGAGCCACGAAACTTGAGATTTCATAATGACTTAGAATTCTTCTGAAACTCGTCAAACTTTCTAAACATTTTCCTAGTGACATGCCAGATCTGGTCGTAGTGTTTGGGCCGGGTTTGGGGTGTTACAATTTGGTATCAGAGCCAGGTTTAAAAAGCTCGGCCTTGGGTTTTGGGTTCAAAATATTTTCCAGATTTCGCTTTTAAGAAAAAAATATGAATCTGTTTCCTTGAAGTGTGGCACCCGAGTATCCGGCCTGAGTCTGCCAGGTAAGTTTTCTTATGGTTAAATGATTTGCTTAAAGTGGATGTATTATGTGAGTATGTTGCTATGGATGATGGAATTAAGAAACTTTACTGTAGAAATGAAAAACTTTAGGTGTACTTGTGTTTGCAAAGAAAAAACTACTTATATTCTATCTTCATAAAAATACTCGATTAATAAACAGTGGAAAGAAATACTGATGCATAAAATTTGTAATTAGAGTAGGATGGAATATTAGACATGAGTGGTAGAGGATGTGGACGTGTTACACGCGGCCATGGGAGAGGCCAAGGTAATGAGGTTGAACTCTTAGAAGCGAGAAATGAGCCTGAGGGCGAAGCGCCAACATCACCTGTGGTGGAAGAGGGATCGCAAGACAGAACTGGTAGAGATGATGCCCTATCTCAAGCTATGTTGCGGGTGTTGGAATGAGTGGCTGGGGCAAGCATCGGAACAGCAACTCGAAAGTCCATCCCTGAGCGACTTCGGGCGAATGGAGTCGAAATGTTTAGAGGCTGAGTATTGGCTAGAGGCAGTCTAGAGAATTATGGATGACTTGGACTGCACGGCAGAGGAGAAGCTGAAGGGCGAGGTGTCTCTACTTCGGGACGAGGCATATCAGTGGTGGCTCACCGTGAGAGAGGGTACTCCGGCGGATCGAGTTGATTGGGATTTCTTTTAGATAACGTTCCAAGGGAAGTACGTTGGGGCCAATTACGTGGATGCTTCAGAGGAAAGCGTTCTTGAATTTGGTCCAAGGGGGTAAGTCGGTAGCTGAGTATGAAGCAAAATTTCTACAGTTGAGCTGGTATGCCCGAGGGATTGTTGTGACCGACCATGAGTGTTGCGTGCGGTTTGAAGATGGGCTGCGTGATGAGCTGCAGGTGTTGATAGCTCCTCAGCGGGAGAGAGATTTTGCTATCCTGGTGGAAAAGGCTAAAATAGCCGAGAAGGTGATGCGGACTGAGAAGCAAAATAAGGACAAGGATAGAGGCAGAAATAAGAAGACTTATGGACCGTCAGGGTCATCTGGGGGTTTTCCGAAGAGGCTTAGGGTTGATGGGCCGGGTCGCGTTGCAACGCCAGCTGCTGTTTTTCGACAGTGTGCTCAGTGTGGAGGGTCACATGCAAGAGAGTGCTAGGGAAGAGATAGGGTATGTTTTAGGTGTGGGTCAAAGGATCATCTGATCAGGAACTGTTCGCTAGAAATGACCAGGGCTCAGATGGTAGGTCAGGCGTATGTGCAGCCAGGAAGGGGTGGACAGCAGATACCGAGGGGTCGTGGTCCGAACAGAGGAGGGAATGGTTCTGGTCGGGGTCGTAGAGCACCGGGCAGAGGTGCTGGGAATACAGAGGCAATACAGCCCGGGTTAGTTTATGCAGCCAGACGCCGAGAAGAGGGTGATGCACCAGATGTTATAACGGGTACGTTCCTCATTTTCGGTTTACCTTTTATTGCATTAATTGACATTGGGTCGACGCATTCCTATGTTGCTAGTGTGGTGTCTGGAACCTTGAGCATGAACTCTGAAACTACTTCTAGGGAGATGACTGTACTTAGTTCCTTAGGACAGACTGTAGTGGTAAACAAACTTTTTAAGAAATGTGCCTCTAGAAGTACAAGGGTTGGTTTTCCCGGCTGTTTTGATGGAACTACCGTTTCGGGAGTTCGATTTGATCTTAGGCATGGATTGGTTGGTAAGATATCGAGCAAACTCGGATTGCACTACTAAGCATATATTGTTAAAGATTCCTGAGGATGATGAAGTTCTGGTGATAGGCAAAAGGAGAGACTACTTGTCCAATGTAGTGTCTGCTCTTAAGGCGGAAAGAATGGTCAGAAAAGGGTGCAGGGCTTTCTTAACTTTTTTCAGTGCATTGGATGCAAAGGAAGTGACCACGAATGAGGTTAGAACAGTAAAGGAATTTGTGGATGTCTTTCCTGAAGAGCTCCAAGGGTTGCCTCCAGACCGTGAGGTGGAGTTCAAAATTGAGCTACTTCCAGGTACGGCTCCGGTGTCCATCGCCCTTATAGGATGGTGCCGAAGGAGCTGGTTGAACTTAAAGCTCAGATTCAGGAGTTGTTAGATCGTGGTTTTATCTGACCTAGTGTATCTCCATGGGGAGCGCCGGTGCTGTTTGTGAGGAAGAAAGACAGGTCTATGCGTATGTGCATTGATTACCGCCAGTTGAATAAGTTGACGATCAAGAACAAGTACCCGCTGCCGAGGATAGATGACCTGTTTGATCAGCTCAAAGGGGCTTCGGTCTTTTCAAAGATAGATTTGAGGTCGGGATATCATCAGCTTAAGGTCAAGGAAGCGGATGTCTGCAAGACGGCTTTTCGGACTCGCTATAGTCACTACGAGTTCTTGGCGATGCCGTTTGGTTTGACAAATGCACCAGCTGCGTTCATGGATATGATTAATCGGGTTTTTCAACCCTATCTGGACCGATTCGTTGTTGTGTTCATAGACTACATTTTGGTATATTCCGAGATGGAAGAGGAACACGATTCTCATCTTCGAGTGGTTCTACAGATTTTGAGGGAGAAGCAGCTGTACGCCGCGATTCTAGAGGGCACTGCATCAGGCATTGGGTACGAGACTGGACTTCAGCACAACTTTTCATCCACAGACGGATGGTTAGTCTGAGAGAGTAATTCAGATCTTGGTGGACATGTTGAGGGGCTGTGTTATCGATTTCAAGGGTAGTTGGGGAGAGTTCTTACCGTTGGCGGAATTCGCATACAACAATAGCTACCAACCTAGTATTCGGATGGCGCCCTATGAAGCGTTATATGGGCGGAGGTGTCGTACTCTTACCTGTTCGACAGAATTGGGTGAACGCCAGATTTTGGGTCCAGAATTGGTTGCAGAGACAGATGAGAAGGCTAAGCTAATTAGGGCTCGATTGAAGGAAACGTCCGATAGGCAGAAATATTATGCAGATCTGAAGCGAAAGGAAATAGAGTTTGCAGTGGGTGACTAGGTCTTCTTGAAACTTTCACCTGGGAAGAAGGTGATGAGGTTTGGACGGAAGGGAAACCTAAGTCCTAGGTTCACCGGGCCTTATCGGGTTTTGAAGCGTGTGGGACCAGTGGCGTATCAACTGGAGTTACCTTCAGAATTGAAATAGATGCATGATGTGTTCCATGTTTCAATGTTAAGACGCTACCGTTTGGATCCGTCACACGTCGTGCCAGTGGAGGAAATTGAGGTAAGGCCAAAAATGTCCTATGAGGAGGAACCAGTCCAGATCTTGGAACGAGACATCAAGGTGCTAAGAAAAAAAATCGGTCCTGTTGGTTAAAGTCTTGTGGTGAAACCATGGAATGGAAGAGGCAACGTGGGAGCCAGAGGATGCGATGCGTCAGCAGTACTCTCATCTCTTTAGACCAAGTAATTTCGAGGCTGAAATTTCTTTAAGGGGGTAGAACTGTAACATCCGGGATTTATGGGGTTTGCATTTACTTTGTATGTTGTTTGAGTGTGTTTGGGGTCTCCGGGAAGGCCTGGGGTTAAGTCGGAACCTTGGCCAAATTTTTAATTTTGGGCACTTTAGGAGGGAAGCTGACTGGGGCAGGACTTAAAGTTTATTGCTTGTGGTTGTTGACACAAGAATTAAGATGGTAAAGTGGCAAGGAGGCGCCACTTAAATAGCAGGTAAGTGACCCCTCAGGGAGAGCAGTGAGGGAGCAGGTTCGATTCGCATCGTCAGTAATGTGGATTTTTTTTTTGCTTATGCGCCTAAGAGCTTGGATGATGGATTCGGTTGGGAGCCTTGAAGAGTGGAGGTGGACTTAGTCAAATATTTTTGAATGGTAGGCCAAGAGAGAAAGGTGGGTTTTGAATGGTTCAAATTTTTTCAAATGGATGAATGGGAGTGAATGTAGGAGGTAATCAAGGAGTGGTGGCTTGTTGGGAGCTCGTTTGCCGAATTTTGAAGGTTGGTGGAGGGGAGAGTTTCAGTGTTGGAGCTAGGAGGGTGGTGAGCCGAAATCTTAAGGTTAGTAGGTCTAGGTCCCTCTCTTAGCAACGGTTCAATCAGTTTTGAGGTGCCTAGAGGTGCCGATTTCTCCTTAGTGTCACTTTGAGCATAAGGTTGGCAACCGAATGGGGAAACACTCTCTTCTCTATTTTGTTTGAACCTTTCTCTTCATTTCATTGATAGCCAAAACCGAAACCTGTTGCCCTCTACTCTATTCTTCTTTTCTTATTTTTCTCTCATTATTCATTTATCATATCTTCTTTTCTCTTTTTCTTGTGCTGCCAAAACCTCTTGAGCTTTACTGAATATATCTTTTTCTCATTTTTGGTTCTTTCATTTCGTTTCCATTCGCCCTTGATCATTGCCGAATCCCCTGCCTAACTCTTTTTTCTTTTCACATCGTTTCACTTGTGCCTAGTAAGGTTATCTTCTTTTCATCTCATTTGAGCACTTGACCTAATTATCCCCTTCAACCATTCACTTCTGTTGACACCCTAATACCTTAGCCTTCCCTCCTGTTTTTCTTTTCTTTCTTCACTTTACTGTAATTGTTCCTGTACCAGTTATCCCTTGTCAATCGAATCTAAGCCCTTGCTACCAATTATTTTCCTTCCTTTTTGATTTCAAAGATCCGTTGGTAGGTAGTTAATCATTCCCTTTTATTTTCTTCCTTCTCTCTTGCCAAGGCCGAATCTTTTCTCAAGGTCGAACCTCTGAATGTTGTTTTCTTTTTCTTCTCTAGAGATATTATCTGTGTTAGCCTAACACGGTGGAACAAAGTGATAGGAATCTGCTTTGGATCTCTAATTGATTTGGTTTATTAAGGTAAGAGGGATTCTGTCACCATGTTTTGTTCTTATTTCGATTTTTGTAGCCAAAGCCGAATGACTAATTAGCTTGGTGATGCTATAGTGTCGACTCATACTCTTTTACTTTCTTGTCTCTGGGAGGGCGCCTATTCCGGGGAAATATTGCTAGCCGAATCGCTTGAATCCCAAGTCTGGGAATCAGTCAATCTTTGAACCCTATATCTCTTTTCGGGATCTCAAGGTAAGGGTTTTCTCTTTAGATATTTGATCGGGTTCTCCTTTCGTTATTCACTACCTTAACTCTATGTTGTTGTTAAACAACCGCTGTTTCATTATAGTGTCTTCTGACCAAGATCGTTTTTTATGGAATCGAGTACCAGCAAAGCAAAGGAGGGGGTTGGACACTCAGTCCCTACCCCTAAATTCAAGAGCCATGCGGTGTCAGCAGTTCGGGACTAGCCATCGGGTTGTGGGCCGGCTTCTGAAAGGGATAAGCAGATCGCTGTGATCCGTGCGAGTGAGGACGTTAGCGAGATCGATAGTGTAGTCTTGCGTGTTTAGAGGTGTGTAATTACCACACTATCTCCTTTTGTATATAAATCATGTATGTGTTATGTTTGAAAGCCGAAAATTTCAGCAATGGTGATTTAGCTACCCAGGGTGGGTAAAACCGAAACTTCAGGTCAGTATAGAATGATTTTACTTCATAATTATTGGTTATAGCATGACTATGTGTATACACTAAATATTGCGTGGATGACATCATATAACCTGCTATTATATTATGTTGCATGTACATGGGATTTGGGATAATAACGTTATGAAGGGGAAGTGTATATCGGTGACACTGTCACACTAAATGATGGCTTGGTGCCTCATTTTCATATTGGTGATTTGATCACATGGTGATCGGTGGCTAGACCACGTTGCATTGACTTTGAGCAGTGTGTCTGTCAGCATGACTGCCAAAGAGGAGTGTAGAGGATGGAGGGTTGATTGTAGAAATCCCCAGGTGTGTTGAGGATGGACATATGGAGTGGAGTGTAGAGGATGGAAAATTAGGCTGGGTTGGGTTTTCATATGGATTATTTGGTTATGCTGTGTGGATTTGGCTTCGGCCAATGGTGCTTTGGGGCTAAGGCCCATTTGTGGAGTATGTGGACTAATTGCACACTGAGTCTTGTGACTCACTCTTTTGTTTAAACAATTGCAGGTGATTCTTAGCTTTATGGACTGGGCTGGAGGGAACTCTAGGTGGCCACGCATGGGTTTTGCTATTAAACTTTATTTCATTTATCATTTACCACTTTTGGGGATTTTTCTTTGGTTTGTAATAAGGCCATCTCAAATTTAGTAATTTTCTTTCGGGTTTTAATCTATGGACATATTAATTACAAACTGCTCAATGGGACGTTTTAAAATTAAAATACAAACTGAAGTTTTCTTTACAACCTGCCAAACAACGTTTCTTATAAAAAGGGATTCTGTTAGAAACCTAATAATTGAATAATTAGTAAGTGATTTCAAATGTCACCTAATCATGAGGCTCGGTTAATTAAAATTCTAAGTTAAATGGACAACGGGTTTTCAACTGAGCCACGAAACTTGAGATTTCATAATGACTTAGAATTCTTCTGAAACTCGTCAAACTTTCTAAACTTTTTCCTATTGACATGCCAGATCCGGTCGTAGTGTTTGGGCCGGGTTTGGGGTGTTACAGGGCCACGTAGGCGTGTGTCCCTTGTAGTTTGAAATATTTTCTAAGTTTTGTAAAAACTTCTTGAGTTATTGGTTTAGTCCCTAACCACCACGAATGCATGTTTTGGGCATTGTAGGCTCGTATTAGGGACAGTATGATTGATGATGAATGATGATTACATGAAATTGAAAAATATATGTGAAATGTTTGTTTATTTGTGTTATAAGTCTGGTAATGCTCCGTAACCGTATTTCGGCGTTGAATATGGGTAAGGGGTGTTACAAGAAAGGCCAAGACCAAATTCGTACCTATGTTTTCAGATAGACGTATTTTTCTTATTCTTGGCTTTCAGCCAAACAATCGTCTCCACTATTTTCGAAACATGAACTGCTTTGAGTGGGAGCTCGAACAAATCAAATCCAACGTAGAATCATAAATATTTTCTTTACTTTTAGTGGTAAAGTAAACCTCTCAAATAGAAATTGGTAGAATTGCATTTTCTAAAAAAATTAATTTATTCTTAAAATAAAATTCACTACTTATTTTCAGAATAGCAATCTTGAAAACTTCAGAGAAACTTTTATTTTTCTCTTTCTATTTGTGTTTTTTGATGCCTACCAGTGTCATCTATTTATAGGGAGAGTTTGTGTAATCCTAGTAGAAGTAGTAGAATACAAATAATTCAAATGCTATTAATTTGATAAAAAATCTGCAACTCCCTATTATTTACGGAGAATGGCGAAAAACCTAGATAGGAATACTATGGTTTGTCGTCCCATGCATTCCACATGTGGGGAGTTGGGCCTCTCCTGTACTATGTTCAATTATGTAACAACCCAGAAGTCAGTGGTGTTAGAAAAATATAGTTTCAAGACTCCATTTTCGTAAACTAAGGCCGTAAATATTATTATTAAATATTTACGGTGTAACAACTCAATTTTCAAAGGAGTAAAAAAATAGTGGTTTTGAAACTCCATTTTCGACGAGTGAGTCCGTAAATATTATTATTTAATATTTAAGAATTTATTTTGTATTATATTGAATTTTGGTTTAGAAATTTTATTGAATTGATAATTAATCATGGTACATGTGTAATGACTTAAAGTCAATGATGATCGAAAATGAGGTATCAGGACCTCATTTCTATAAATCGAGCTTGTAAATATTTTTATCAAATATTTACAGAGTTATTATGTAGGTTAAATGAATTTTGAATAGGTAATTTTGCCGAACTAGTGGTTAATTAAGGTACAAGGACTAAACTGTGAAAGAGGTTAAAAATTGCATTAAATGCTGTTAATTTTTAAATAGCTTGAAGGTGTGATATAAGTTGAATTTCATGGCTTATTTGCCATGTTAAATGTTGTCCGATTTGGACAAGCTGTATGCAAAATTGCACAATTAATTTTATGAATAATTCATTGTCGAAGTTGTCCGAAATAGCCGATGTATAAACATTTCCAACATTTATTCAACTATTTAGTGTTTTTAATTTATGCTACCCAAACAACCTTGTGCAAGTAAAATTTAGAGCTTTTATAACAAGATATTGAAAATATCACTTAATGAGATTGATATGCACTTGAAGTTGGAGGGATTGAAATTGTGGATGAATTGAACCATGTTTGAGAACGGAGAATGATGATTTTTATTACACTTTCGCCTTAAATAAGAAGTTTAAATGCATACAGTAATTGGTGAGAAATATTGGCTTTGTGGAGGTTAGGGTGGATTGTACATAGAATTGATTTGTATGTTAGAAATATTGGCTTCGTGAATGCAAATCTTGCAACTCTGCCACCCCCGCCCCCACCTGTGATTGTTACCCGAGTATTAGTAGATAAAATTTTAAAATGTCGAGTGAAAGAATTTAGAGGTAAGGTCAATGATGATCCTTCAAAAGCCAAGTATTGGCTAATGAATACAAAGAGAGTTTTTTCGGAAATGATGTGTGATCGTGTCTGTCGAGTCTTAAAATTTATAAAAAGAATGATCGAACCTGGAAACTAACCCTGACAATGATTTGAGGCAAGCGCACCTATCGAACAGTAGTATAGTTAAGGCAAGACCGGAATGTCGAATCCCAAAGGAACCAAAAGTACTAATACTAACTCTCTTTTTATTATTTAGCCTAAGAATAAAGGGATTTGTTTATCTAATCTAAATTAATTAACTACTAAACTAAAGATGCAAAGACAAAGAGAAAGAATTTAGGAAAATAACTTGAGGAAAAACCAATTGATTAAGACGACACCCAAGGAAGAATCCACCTAGACTTCGCTTGTTATCTAACTCTGAACCAGACGATTTATTCACTTGACTTGATCCGTAAGATTCCCTAAGTTATATTAAACCCTTTCTCGAAGCGAATAACGTCTAACCCTAGGTTTATTAATTGAAATCTCTTTCTAATTAAAACCCCTAGAATCACATTAACTCAATCTATGGACTCCCATATTAGGTTTCACCCTAATCCGAAAAAATCTCGTCACCCTATCTCTAGGCGCGCGATCAACTCCGCTTAATTATGCTAGATCTACTCTTAGGCATGGACTTTTGCTCCTCCACCTAAGCACATCATGCTTGAATTAATATCTCTGAAATATCAACACAAGAATTAAGAACACATAACTAAGAACAAGTCAAATATTTATCATATAGTTCAGCAAACGATAACAAGATTCATCTTAGGCTTGATCTCCCTCAGGTATCTGAGGGTTTAGTTCATAACAATAAAAGAAAACATCTTAAAAGAAAAGATAAGACAAAACTGAAGAAATCCCTAAAACTCCCTGAAGGAATTAAAGGAGAGATCCTCCGTCTTGAATAGAATTCCGGCTTCTTAAGATGGATCAACTGGCTATCTTCGAGTGATTCTCCAGAAATCTAACCTTTCTGGCTTGGCTCCTTAGCCTAGCTAACTGCGCCCTTCTAGGTTATACTTAGGGGGTTTATATAAGCTTTTGAGATAGGTTTCTTTGCCCCTAAGTATCCATTTTTGAGTGAAATTGCTCTTTTCCACGACAGAGACACAGCCATGGCACACGCCCGTGTGAGTCGTCTTTAGGTCGTGTTCGGACTTTTAATGAGGCATGACCATGTGGAGTTGGGCCCAGGCCATGTCGATTTCTATTTTGGCCCAATTTTGTCCGTTTTAAGCCCGTTTCTTATTCTTTTCATCCTAGGGTGCTTTCTTGAGTATAAAACATGAAAAGAAAGGATTAAGAGCACCTTTTTACATAAATCAGAGGATAAATCATCCAAAAGCATGCTAAATATGGGCTTAAAATATGTTACTTTTACTGTTTATCAAATACCCCCACCCTTAAGCTTTTGTTTGTCCTCAAGCAAAATTCTCAACTCACAATTACGACGAACTTCCTCGATTCATAATATTCATCAATAGTGTTTCATCATAATTCATAGATAATTTATACATGGATAATTCAACTCAAAGGGTCCTAAAGATTCAAACAATCAAAGACATAATTTTTATAGTATGAAAACGTAGGTGTTTCCCTTTACCTGAATAATTACCTTTGATCCAAAATCGACAAGAATTGACATCATCACTAAAGATTCACTCAAACCACTCGAAGTATTTAAGGTTCAAAACTAAGCACTCAAAAGTCAAACATGAAAAGTTAATCCCATAGGCTTGCATGAAAATCAACTCTCCACCACTAAAATATGAGACGATACACAAATCAAAAGGTCTTTAAAAGGGTTGTAACAGGGCTTAGGTTAAAGGTGTGGATAAAGCTGAATTAGAAAGTTAGAATCGAGATTGAATTGACAATTTACCTAACTAGAAAAATGAACTAATCCTAAGTAATTACATCAATTAGAAACTAATAATACTACTATTTATAATACTTTAATACGAACTTCTTATTCAATAATTGGAATTTTAATGCATAAGCTCACTTAATCACACAAATAATGAATATAATTCGATTTTTTAAGAACAAGTCAGAACTTTTACAACTGAATATAGAACATAATTAGGCAACTGTTCAAAATCAAATCTTGACAAAAAGGGAGTCAAGGAATGGTGATAACAAATACAAAGGGTTTTGGGTTAATATTAGCGGGTAAGTCAATAAAAAGGGTTGTTAGGGTTAAACGGGGCTTACTAGGGGTTAATTATGAAGGTAGGCTTTTTAATGGAGTAAGTGGGTTAAAACCTAGGTGCCTTTATCATCTCTGTATATCAAATCATAGGTGTGGTCTCGACATATATAATCGATTCAAGTTCTAGAATAACAAATCAATGTTGATACACTCATAATAAAAAAATGAGCACGAAAAAAGAATGTATGCTCTATAAGGCTCAAAAGCTCACAAAAATTATGGGTTTTTAATATCAACCTTGTCAGTTTCAAATTTCAAGGTAACATTCAGATTCAGGTAGACAACCTAACGAATTTTTAAGTTTTGAAAAACAGACTTATCATGCTTGATTCTCTAGTATTCTTTAAATTTAATCATCAATGCACAATTATCAATGACTTAATCTAGAACATATCAATAAAAATCATAAATTAAAGGAAATTTCATTCTAACCATAATATGAGAAACTTATTTCAAGACAAGATATCATCCAGGGATTTGAGAATAATGAAGAAAGTTAGGCACTTTCTTGAAATAACTATTCACCCCCCACAATTAAGATGTACATTGCCCTTAATGTACAAAGATAGATATGCAATTTAAGAGACAGAGGGAGGTGAGACTTCCTGAATTTGGATGGTTTCCTGGAGTTGGAAGTCGATAGGGGTGGTGACTGCTACCGAGCTCTGCGCTAGATGAAGAAATTGGGGAGAATTAGCCAGGAATTATGAAGGCACATTTAAAATAAACTAAATATATAATTAAAGACAAAAAATATAAAAAGAAATAAAATAGAAGTGTAAATAAAATTAAAATTAAAGATTAATGGACCAAATAGTCCTTATTGTTGGATGGTTCGCGAGGTGGGTGTGACCTCTAAGGCTGCGGAGGTGCAGGCGGTGGCGGAAGTTGCGTGATTCCCAAGCAGCCTTTTGAAACTGACACTAAGAAACTAAAATAAAATAAACTAAATTAAGCATAATATTGTCAAAGACAAGGAAAATAAAGGAGAAGATAAAAGTAAAACAAAAGATAAATGGTCTCAAAGACCCTTGGCTTGTCGAGTGGATGAAACGGCCGGCATAAACTTATGTAGATCGGCCTCCCTGAAGGAGACTGTGCTGGGATCCTTCCATTTCTTCGACATGGCGAAGAGATTGAGAAGAGTGCTATGAAAACAAAGAATGCTGAGAATGGAGGGTGTAGAAGGAGGGAGAAGGGTGAGAAATAGTTAAGAAGAGGGGGGTGGGTGGTTTAAATAGAATTCTCAAGTCAGGTACATTCACACGCCCGTGTCTTGTGGGAGTGTCGAATCACACGGCCGCCTCGCACGGCCGTGTAGCTGGTTGTGTTGTTTTTCCCACGCCTATGTTAGGGTAGCCATGCCCTTGGGTGAGCAAACAGTGTCGTACACGGCCACGTCGCACGGCCGTGGGGTTTTGTCGGTGCCTGTGGGGTGGTGGTTGGAGTCCGTGACTCAAAGATTTGATTCGTCTGACTCGTACCATTTCTGCCATGTCAATACGGAGATTTGTGTGGTCCGCATGGCCACGGCCACTGCCGTGTGCAAGGCCGTGTGGCCTGGAAACCTGCACTTGGTTAGCTTATAGTTAAATGCTAAAAGGGAAAAATAAAAGAATTTTTTTTTTAACAAAGAAATGTAATGCTGAGGCAACGTCCGTGTGTCTGTTCTTCGGCCCGTGTTTTTCGCGATTTTCAAATTTGGGCGCGTTTTGTGATGCCGCCCACGCCCGTGTCCATAAGCCGTGTATGATTTTGGTCACTTCTCCCACGCCCGTGTTACGTTTGCCACGCCCGTGTACATGTAGTCAGTGTTGCACACGGTTGGTAGGCACGGGCGTGACTAGTGCCCGTATTAGTTTACTCAGGATAGACCACAGTCGCATCGCACAGCTTTGGTGTTTTTATCGCAGCCCGTGTTGGGGAAAATTTTTCTTCTTCTTCTCCTACGTCTACCTGCACGCTCGTTTTCCATCCCATGGCAACCACACAGCCACGGGCATGCCCGTATGTAAGGCCGTGTGGTAGGAAACCTGCGCTTTTCTGAATCAGTTAGTTTGATTTAGGTTCTAAAAGGAAAAAATAAAATTCAAATGTGAAAATTAATGGGGTTAGTGAAGTTAGTGCTCGGGTTGCCTCCCGAGAAGTGCTTGTTTAAAGTCTTAAGCTAGACTCACCCTGTTTTCATTCCTAAAAGAAGGTTCACGGAGCTGAAGCTCCTCTCTCAATTCCTTGAAATCTTCACCATTATAAATTTTCAGTCGATGGCCATTTACCTTGAATGTTCCTTGAGTTGGATGGGTTACCTCGACTGTGCCGTAAGGAAAAATAGATTTTATCACGAATGGTCCTGACCACCTTGATTACAGCTTTCCTGGAAATAGTTTGAGCCTTGAATTATACAGCAGGACTAAGTCTCCTACTTCGAATTGCTTTGATTGTTTTAAATGAGCATCATGGCGTCGTTTTGTTGCCTCCTTATATAGTTATGAATTCTCATAGGCCTCAGTTCGCCATTCATCTAGTTCGTTTAACTGTATCATCCTCTTCTCACCTGCGGTTTTGAGATCTTAATTCAAAAATTTTATCGCCCAGTAGGCTTTGTGCTCTAACTCAAATGGTAGATGACAACTCTTTCTGTAAACAAGTTTGTACGGGGATGTCCCTAAAGGAGTTTTAAATGTTGTTCTATAGGCCCACAAAGCGTCATCTACTTTTACTGCCTAGTCTTTCCTGTTTGATTTAATTGTTTTTTTCTAGGATTCGCTTAAGCTCTCGATTTGCCACTTCCACTTGCCCACTGGTTTAAGGATGATAAGGGGTAGCTGTTCTGTGGTGTACTCCATATTTTTTTAAGACTTTTTCAAATTAGGTATTGCAAAAGTGAGTGCCTCTATCACTGATGATTGCTCTGGGTGTTCCAAAATGAGAGAAAAGTTTCTTAAGAAATTTTACCACAGCTCTAGCATCGTTAGTAGGTAAAGCTTGAGCCTTCACCCATTTTGACATGTAATCTACTGCTACTAAGATGTATTTATTTTCGAATGAACTAGGGAACAGACCCATAAAGTCTATACCCCATACATCAAATATCTCTCATGATAACATACATGTCTGGGGCATTTCATCGCGTTTAGAGATATTACCTGCTCTTTGGCATTTATCACACGAAGCGGCATACCTGTTGGCATCTTTGAAAAGAGTTGGCCAATGAAAATCTTGATTCAAGCGTTTTGTGGGCTGTCTTAATCCCACTGTAATGTCCTCTTGAAGGTCCTGAATGGTAATGTTCCAGGATTTTGCTTGCTTCCGCCCTTGTAACGCATCTCCGAATTACTTGATCTGCACATATGCGGAAAAGAAAAGAATCTTCCCAAAAATAGTTTTTCACATCAGCAAAGAATAGTTTCTTTTGATGATGTGTTAACCTTTTTGGTAAGATGTTAGCAGCTAAATAATTCCTGATATCTACAAACCATGGTACCTCGAAGTTGGTTACAGAAAAGAGTTGTTCATCAGGGAACGAGTCGTTTATCTCACTTTCGTCGAGCTGTTCGATATGTGGGTTCTCAAGCCTGGAGAGGTGATCTGCTGCAAGGTTCTCAGCTCCCTTCTTATCCTGTATTTCCAAATCAAATTCCTATAAGAGTAAGATCCATCGTATGAGTTGAGGTTTTGCATCAGCTTTAGTTAAGAGGTAACGAATAGTTGAATGATCAGTGTAAACAACAACTTTAGATAATATCAGATGTTGTCTAAATTTATCAAATGCAAAAACTACAGCTAGCAATTCTTTATCGGTGGTGATGTAGTTTTCTTGTGTAGGTTTCAATGTTCTGCTAGCATAGTAAATTGGCTGAAAATGCTTGTTTCTTCGCTGTCCCAAAACTGCACCTACTGCAAAATCACTCGCATCACATATTAGTTCAAAAGGTAGATTCCTATCAGGTGAAATTATAATCGGAGCATTTATTAGTTTATTTTTGAGGATATTGAATGGATCTAAACACTCTTGATCAAAATTGAAAGGAATATCTTTTTCTAGTAATCTCGTTAAAGGCTTCACTATTTTAGAGAAATCTTTAATGAATCTTCTGTAAAATGCAGCATGTTCTAAAAAGCTTCTAATAACCTTAACTGAACTAGGGGGAGGTAATTTTTCTATGGTTTCAATCTTAGCTTTATCTACCTCAATCCCTTTACTAGAAATCTTATGTCCTAACACAATCCCCTCTCTAACCATAAAGTGACATTTTCCCAATTCAAGACAAGATTCGTTTCCTCACATCTTATTAGAACTCGTTCTAAAATTTTAAGACAAAGGTGGAAAGAGTTACCGAATACCGAGAAGTCGTCCATAAATACCTCCATAATATCTTCCACAAGTTCATCAAAGATGGCTAGCATGCAGCTCTGAAAAGTAGCAGGAGCATTACATAATCCAAAAGGCATTCGATAAGCAAACATACCATATGTACATGTAAATGTTGTCTTTTCTTGATCTTTAGGAGCTATGGGGATTTGGAAGTAACCGAAGAGTCCGTCCAAGAAGCAGTAGTACATATGCCCAGACAACCTTTCTAACATCTGATCAATAAAGGGTAAAGGGAAGTGATCTTTTCTGGTTGCGTCATTCAACTTCCTATAGTCAATGCAGACTTTCCAACCTGTGACTGTTCTTTTAGGAATCAATTCATTCTTTTGGTTGGCTACAACAGTCATGCCTCCTTTCTTTGGAACTACCTGCACATGACTTACCCAGGTGCTGTCAGAAATAGGATAGATTATTCCTGCATCTAGAAGTTTAATTACCTCAGCTTTGACAACTTCTTTCATATTGGGGTTCAAACGTCTCTGAGGTTGCACACAAGGTTTATGTTCATCTTCCATTAAAATTTTGTGGGTGCAGAATGATGGGCTTATTCCTTTAATGTCTGACATTTTCCATGCTATGGCCTTTTTGTGCTTCCTTAGTACCTTTAGCAAATATTCTTTCTCATTGGGTCCTAGTTCTGAATAGATGATTACCGGAAGTGTAGAATTTTCCCCGAGGAATGCATATTCCAAATGTTTTGGCAATTGTTTCAGTTCTAACTTGGGTGGCTCATCAATAGAGGGTTTTTGTTTTAATTCATCATTGATCTCAATGTCCTCTATTTCCGTCTGTCTAGAGAATGATGTATTGGGATTCACTTCATCGATATCGTTATCTTTCCCCTCACCTTGGGAATGACACAGTTCAATCGTGTCATTGTGCATGATTTCCTGCAAAGATTCTTGAAAAATGTGATCAGTGGCATCAACAAAGTAACAAGAATCATCTTGTTCTCTAGAATATCGCATTGCGTCATAAATTTGGAACACAATTTCTTCATCTCCTACCCTTAGTGCGAGTTTACCCTTACCAACATTAATGACAGCCCTAGCAGTAGCTAGAAAGGGTCGCCCCAAAATTAAAGGTACCTCTACGTCCTCATTCATGTCAAGCACAACAAAATCAGCGGGAAATACAAAGTTATCTATTTTTACTAGAACGTCTTCAACAATTCCCCTAGGATACTTAACAGATCTGTCAGCTAACTGAATACTCATCCTAGTTGGTGTTGGCTCCCTGAGACCAAGTTGCTTAAACATTTTATAAGGCATTAAATTAATGCTAGCACCTAAATCAGCTAATGCTTTTTCTATACTCAAACTACCAATTAAACAGGGAATAGTAAAACTTCCTGGATCTTTCAATTTGGTTGGCAGCTTGTTTTGAATGATAGCTGAGCATTCTTCATTAAGTTCCACTGTTGAAATTTCCTCAAACTTCCTTTTATTTGTTAGAAGCTCCTTTAAAAATTTTGCATATGTTGGCATCTGCAAAATAGCTTCAACAAAAGGTAAGTTAATATGTAGTTGTTTGAAAAGTTCAAGAAATTTACCATATTGCGCGTCTAAGCGGTCTTTCTTCAACTTCACTAAATACGGGATTGTTGGTTTAATTTTGCTCACGGGTCGGAGTTATCTTTGCCTTATCGGGTTCATGTGGTACCTCCTTCTTTGTTTCAATTGACTCCTTTCCATTTCTCAGTGTCACTGCCTGGATCTGCTCTTTTTCCCTAGGTAAGATTTCTGGTCGTATTTCAGAAACTAACCTAGTAAGTTGCCCTATCTGATCCTTGAATTCCTGTGACAATGCTTCAAGTTTTGCTTCTACGTTTTGGAAACGTGTTTCTGAGGCTGCTATGAAGTTTGTCAGCACCTCTTCAAGGTTTAGCTTCTTTTCCTATGGGTAGGACTGTTGTTGGAAGTTTTGGGATGGTTGTTGCCTTTGATTTCTTTGACCGCCCCATGAAAAATTAGGATGGTTCTTCCAACCTGGATTATAAGTATTACTATAAAGGTTATTGTTAGATCGAAAATTGTTACCCATATAGTTCATCTGCTCGCTCTCCATGCCCTGTCCATAGGGTGAGTACCCAGGATTTGCCACGCCCTCACTTGTCTCACACTGTATTACTGGATGTGCCTGCGAAGAACCATAGAAACTATCAAATTTTTTATGTAGCAATTCTACCTGATTTGATAGCGCGGTTACTGCATCAATGTTGAAAACTCTAGCTGCTTTGGCTGGCCTTGTCCTTATAACTTGCCACTGATAGTTATTCAGTGGCATCTCCTCTATAAACTCGTAGGCTGCTTTAGGTGTTTTATTGTTCAAGGTCCCGCCGGCAGCTGAATCGATTAGTTGTCATGTTGAAGGGTTCACACCATTATAAAAAGTTTGGCCTATAGCCACAAAGGTAATCCGTGGTGTGGGCACCTTCTTAACAAATCTTTGTATTTCTCCCATGCATCATAAAGTGTCTCTGAATCTATCTGCACAAGAGAAGAGATATCATTCCTCAATTTGGCCGTTTTGGCCGGTGGAAATTATTTTAATAAAAAATTTTCGGTCATTTGATCCCATGTAGTGATTGATCCTCGTGGAATAGAATGTAACCACTGTTTGGCTTTATTCCTCAAAGAAAAGAGGAATAACCAAAGACGGATGGCAACATCAGAAACGCCATTTATCTTGAAGGTATCACAGAATTCTAGAAAATTCGCTAAGTGTGTATTAGGATCCTCATCTTGCAAACCATCAAACTGAACAAACTGTTGTATCATCTGTATAGCGTTAGGTTTCAGTTCAAAATTATTTGCAGCAATAGTAGGCCTAACAATACTAGACTCAGTCGGTTCTCGGACTAACGTAGCATGTGTGAGTTTAGCTATACATGCCATAATATGTAAATAATAGCATGATGACTTCTGACAGTTTAATGTTTTGCTCTTTTATTTAGTAATGGATTCCGATCCCGAGAGAGCAGTGGCCGAGGACATCGAGAGTGTAGCGGTAGCTCCCGCGCAAGGGACCGTGCCAGAAGAATCTCGACCAGCCACGAGTAATCCTGACGGGGGGCTAAATAAGCTTTTTATAACATGATGAATGATTGGTTCGGTCAATACATACGAACCAATCCGACTGTTCAACCACCTCTGAATTCGAGTAATCCCCCTTAACACCAGTAGTACCCCCGATTGTGAATCCTGAGAGAGTAAACAAGCCTCCGATTGATCGAATTAAAAAGCATGGAGCTCAAGAATTTAGAGCCGAAGACGATGATGATGTTGAGCGAGCTGAATTTTGGCTCGATAATACTGTTCGTGTTTTCGACGAATTGTCTTGCACACCCGATGAGTGTCTGAAGTGTGTTGTATCCTTATTGTGGGATTTCGCCTATTATTGGTGGAATACTCTTGTATCAGTTGTCCCTAAAGAGAAGGTTACTTGGGACTTCTTTCAGACAGAATTCCGCAAGAAGTATATAAGTCAGCACTTCATCGACACCAAGCGTAAAGAATTCCTCGAGCTCAAACAGGGTTGTATGACCGTATCCGAATATGAGCGCAAGTTTGTGCGACTTAGTCACTACGCTCATGAGTGTGTTTCATCAGAGGCTGCTATGTGCTGAAGATTCGAAGATGGCCTGAATGAAGATATAAAGTTGCTGGTTGGTATTCTCAAGAGCGTGCTTGCAAAGCAGAAGAGCTGGGGAAAGAGAAACAGAAAGCAAAGCTCGATTCAAAAGATGTTCAGAAAAGATTTGCGAGTAAATTTTCACAGTCGGCAATGAAGAAGTTCAAGAATGATGGTAGCCGATCCATACTTAATACCGGGATCTCTATTCGAGAGCGGCCACAAGTGAGTTCTCGAGCTATGTCAGTAGCTAGTGTTGGTAATGCTCGATCGAGCAAACCCAAGCGTCAGCAGTGTGGCAGACGACATTTTGGGGAGTGCTGGGGTAAATCTGTTAATCGCACTTGCTATAAGTGTGGTTCCCAGGATCATTTCATTCGAGACTACCCGGGGACTGTGGACAAGGGTATTACTCAGAGCGCGAGACTGAGTGGCACTATGACTAGAGGTAGACCATCCCGAGCTGGAGGAGGTAGGAGTGGTTTTCAGAGGGGAGCTACCGATACGGCTATTAGATCGGAGACCCGTGCGTCGGCCAGAGCTTATGCCATCCGTGCTAGAGAGGAGGCCTCATCTCCAGATGTTACTACTGGTATTTTCACACTCTTCGATACTAGTGTAACTGCTTTGATTGACCCTGGTTCAACTCATTCATATGTGTGTGAAACACTAGTGTCCAGTAAGACTCTACCTGTTGAGTCTACTGAATTTATGATTTGGGTTTCTAAGCCCCTGGTTCGGTGCGTATTGGTGGATAAAGTGTGCAAGAACTGCCCCTTAATAATTCGAGACATTTGTTTTCCGGCTGATCTGATGTTGCTACCTTTTGATGAGTTTGAGATTATTCTCACCATGGACTGGTTGACAGTTCATGATGCAATAGTTAATTGCAGACGAAAGACTATTGATTTACGAGGTCAAAATAGTGAGATAATCCGATTTGAATCAGCGGATTTGAGTGGATTACCTGCTGTGATATCTTCGATGTTGGCTCGGCAGTATTTGAAAAAGGGCTGTGAAGCTTATCTAGCATATGTGATTGATAGCAAGGTGACTGAAAGGAGGATTGAGTCAGTATCGATTGTTAGTGAATACCCAGATGTGTTCCCGGAGGAATTACCAAGACTGCAGCCAGTTCGTGAGGTAGAATTTGGGATTGAGTTAGTACCAAGGACTACCCCGATTTCAATAGCTCCGTACAGAATGGCACCGACTGAATTAAAGGAATTAAAGACTCAGTTGCAAGAATTAACATATAGAGGTTTCGCCAGACCGAGTTTCTCTCCCTGGGGTGCTCCTGTTCTATTTGTGAAAAAGAAAGACGGAACTTTGAGAATGTGCATTGACTATCGGCAGCTCAATAAGGTAACTGTAAAGAACAAATAGCCGTTGCCGTGTATTGATGATTTATTCGATCAGCTTAAGGGAGCCTCTGTGTTCTCAAAAATTGATCTGAGGTCGGGATATTATCAGCTGCGAGTTAGAGAGTCGGATGTTCCGAAGACTGCGTTTCGAACGAGATATGGTCATTACGAGTTTTTGGTGATACCATTCGGACTTACTAATGCCCCTGTTGTTTTCATGGACTTGATGAATCGGGTATTCAGACCGTATTTAGATCGTTTTGTAGTTGTGTTTATTGATGATTACTGATCTATTCGCGAGACGAAACCGAGCATGCTGAGCATTTGAAGTTAGTGTTGCAGATTTTGCGAGAAAAGCAATTATACGCGAAATTCAGTAAATGTGAGTTTTGGCTAAGTGAAGTCAGCTTTCTGGGACATGTTATTTTGGCATCAGGTATTCGGGTTGACCAGAGTAAAGTTTCGGCCATACTTGATTGGAAGCCTCCGCGGAATATTTTTGAGATTCGTAGCATTCTGGGCCTTGCCGGATACTATAGACGCTTTGTGAAAGGATTTTCTATGGTAGCAGCTCCGATGACCAAATTGTTGCAAAAAGATGTAAGATTTGAGTGGTCAGAAAGTTGTCAGCAAAGTTTCGACCAGCTGAAAACTTTGTTAACGGAAGCTCCGGTACTTATTCAGCCAGAATCAGGTAAAGAATTCGTTGTTTATAGTGATGCATCTCTAAATGGCCTAGGTTGTGTACTGATGCAAGAGGGTAAAGTGGTAGCTTACGCATCAAGATAGTTGAAACCGCACAAGAAGAATTATCCAACTCATGACCTTGAATTGGCCGCTATAGTATATGCTTTGAAGATATGGCGACACTACCTTTTTGGTGAAAAATGCCACGTCTTTTCGGATCATAAGAGTCTAAAGTATTTAATGACTCAGAAAGATCTGAATTTGTGACAACGACGATGGTTAGTGTTGCTAAAAGACCATGAGCTTGTAATTGATTATCACTCGGGAAAGGCTAATGTAGTTGCTGACGCGCTTAGTCGAAAATCATTATTTGCTCTGCATGCAATGAATGCTAATCTAGCTATGACTGATGATGGTGTGCTCACAGCTGAATTAAAGGCGAGACCACTGTTTGTTCAACAAATTTGAGAAGCTCAGGAGATTGATGATGATTTTAGAGCAAAAAGAAGTCAGTGTGATTCAAGTGTGAATTCAGAATTTTTAATAGATGACGAGGGATGTCTACGGTTTAAGAATCAGATATATGTGCCTAAGAACTCTGAGTTGATTCGAAGAATTTGTGAAGAAGCTCATAGTAGTAAACTGTCGATTCATCCGGGCAGCACGAAAATGTATAACGACTTGAAACAGCATTACTGGTGGCATGGAATGAAACGCGACATCTCAAATTTTGTGACAAAATGTTTAGTATGCCAACAAGTGAAAGCCGAGCATCAGGTACCGTCGGGACCACTTCAACCAATTTTGATACCTGAGTGGAAGTGGGATCGAATCATGATAGACTTTGTATCGGGTTTGCCGTTGTCACCGAGAAAGAAAGACTCAGTCTGGGTTATTGTTGGCAGATTGACGAAATCAGCTCATTTCATCCCGGTACGTATTGACTTTTCACTTGACAAGCTAGCTGAGCTATACATATCGTAGATTGTGCAGTTGCACGGAGTACCTGTATCTATTGTTTCAGATCGAGACCCAAGATTTACGTCACGGTTTTGGAAGAAATTACAAAATGCTTTAGGTACTAAACTACACTTTAGTACAGCTTTTCATCCGCAGACCGATGGTCAATCTGAACGAATCATTCAAATACTTGAGGATATGTGAAGATGTTGTGTCCTTGAGTTCGAAGGTACGTGGGAGCGATACTTACATTTGGTTGAATTTGCTTATAATAATAGCTTTCAATATAGTATCAAAATGACACCTTACGAAGCTTTGTACGGTCGTAAGTGTCGTACGCCATTGTATTGGACCCAGCTCAGTGAAAAAAAGATACACGGAGTAGATTTGATTAGAGAGGCTAAACAAAAGGTAGCAGTGATCCGGGATAGTTTAAAAGCTGCATCAGACCGTCAAAAATCTTATGCCGATTTGAAACGTAAACACATTGAGTTTCAGGTTGGAGATCGGGTATTTTTGAAAGTTTCACCATGGAAGAAAGTGCTCAGATTCGATCGTAAAGGCAAGCTGAGTCCAAGATTCATTGGATCGCATGAAATCACAGAGCGTATTGGGCCGGTTGCTTACAGATTACAATTACCACCTGAATTAGAAAAGATACATAATGTGTTCCATGTTTCGATGCTTCGTAAATATCGATCAGATCCATCGCATGTGATTAGCCCGACGGAAGTCGAGATTCAGTCTAATTTGACCTACGAAGAAGAACCGATTCGTATTCTGACTCGGGAGATAAAAGAATTGAGAAATAAGAAAATTCCCTTAGTTAAAGTGTTATGGCAAAAGCACGGGTTTGAAGAAGCAACTTGGGAATCAGAGGATACTATGAAAGAGGGCTATCCGAACCTTTTTACTGGTAAGATTTTCGAGGACGAAAATTCCTAAAGGGGGTTGTAATAGTTCGAATCCAACCCTAATAGGAACGATGGTCTCGGGACCATGAATCTGAGTCAGTAGAACATTTTAATATTCTATATTGAGTCTGTAATATCCTAGATTTAGGGGTTATGCGTTCGTGCATAATTCATGAATTAGTATAGTCTAGTGAAGGTTTGGAATTATTAGCTAAGCTAGAATAATTTTTAGTGTGGAAAATTTAGTGAAGTGGATTAAGTGAGTTTGACACTTAAGTTAGTTTAAGTGTTAAATTAAAGCACATGAGGAGCTAGTGGCAAGGTGGTTAAGATGCATGAAGAGTTGCTTGAGGGAAATGGTTCGAGTAGCATGGAAAGCATTTTGAGGATTTTATTTTTTGTACATATTAGCATTAAGTGTTGGCTAAGTTCAATTATGATAGGTTGGACTCTCAATTTTTGGTAAGTTGAATATTGGTTTAAGGAAAGCATGAAATTGGGGATAAGAATCTTAAGGTTATGGAAGGTTGGGGAGACATAAGGCTAGGCTTTAGGAAGATGTTTTGGAAACTATTCCAAGGCCTTTAGTGCATGTATGTGGACGGCATGTGTGGCTAGGGGGTGGCCGAATGTTGTTAGGAGGTTTGGGGGGGAATAGTTGGCCAATTTTAGTTTTTGTGCATCTTTTTGCATTTGTTTTTCCTCTCCAAAAACTCCCTCTTTGGCTGAATGTATTTTGTGCTTTTGGTGCAAATTTGCTTTTGGTTTTTAGCCTCATTTCGTTTGAACCAAATACCATTTTCTCTCTTTCATTTGTCCTTTTGAAACCAAAACTACATTTGAACTTTGTGCATTTTTGTGCACTTTTCTTCTTTGGTAAAATAAGTGTTGGCCGAATCTCTCAATCCCATTTTCTCTCTTTTCTTCTTTTGAATATTGTTCAAAATCACAACATTTCTTTCTTTTGGCCGAATCTCTCTCTTCTCCAAACTCTCTCTTTTCTTTCTTCCATTGTTGATTAAACCGAATTCTCTCTCTCTCTCTCATTTTTATTCTCTTTTCTACTCACATACTTCCTTACTTTTTATTCACATAACTTTCTTCTTTCATAACCATATTGCCGAAACTTTCCACTCCCTTTTTTGTATTGTTTTGGCCGAATAATCAAGGGTAGATTCATTTTGGGATTTTCTTCAATCGGTTTTGGAAAAGGGTAAGTGTTCATGGCCGTTTTTCCTTCTTTTCTTTCTCTTTTCTATGTCGTTTTCTTGTGGACAAAGGCCGAACCTTTGGGCAATTGTTTGCAAAGTTCTAACTATTATTAGGAATTGATTATTCATTTAGGCTCTTTGGGATTTTGGAAGCAATCAATTTAAGCCATTCCATTAGCAATCGAGGTTGGTAAGTCAAGTGGTAAGGACTCAATATTCTTTAAGTTGGTTGAGAAAGCCTAAGGCTATTGGGATTTAGATGTGATATTGGCCGAATGGTCTTGATTAAAATATTGTGGTTTGGCCGAATGTAGGACAAGGTGATCTAGTGCGGTAGATCGGATCTCCGGAAGTTAGTATTTGCGTTGGTGAAAGGTGTGTATCTTACACACTTTATAACTTGGTTTATATATATATATGTGTGTGTTAAATAACTATTCATGTTGTTAAAGCCGAAACTATGAGATATTGATATGATACCTTGAGGGGTATGAGCAAGGATACGGGTAAGTCCGTTTCAATATGATGTTGCTATATGTTGTTTAACATCACGATTTACGATATGTATTGGTTATATGTTCATATCAAAGCATATTGACATGATTTGTTTATCTATTGCATTGGTATGGGCAATATGAGAGGAGGGGGAAGATTGATATTTGTGTCTTCGGACACCAGAGGTTTGGCACCTCCAGTGATTTGGTATCACATTCGTGTCTTTGGACACCAGAGGTTTGGTACCTCCAGTGATTTGGTATCACATTTGTGTCTTTGGGACACCAGAGGTTTGGCACCTCATAGCTACTCGTCCCTGTGGATTAACTCCACCGTGGGTTGGCCCCACTTTTGAGATATGGGATCGTTGCCAGTGATTTGGTATCACACGTGGGTTGGCCCCACAACTTGACTATTCGTAACTTTGGTCACCAGTGATTTGGTATCACATTTGTGTCTTTGGGACACCAGAGGTTTGGCACCTCATAGCGACTCGTCCCTGTGGATTAACTCCACCGTGGGTTGGCCCCACTTTTGAGATATGGGATCGTCGCCAGTGATTTGGTATCACACGTGGGTTGGCCCCACAGATGGATTATTCGTGACTTTGGTCACCAGTTATTTGGTATCACATTTTGGATATCGTGACTTTGGGTCACCAGTGGTTTGGCACCACCAGTGGTTTGGTACCACACGGGGTAGATAAGGAGTTATGGATGGCTAGGTTGGGTGCATCATATATTTATATATATATACATTGCTTGGTTATAAATTGTGTAAGTATGTGGCATTTACCCGGGAGAGGGATTATGCACTGAGTCTTGGTGACTCACCTTCTCCCTTATCATTTCAGGTGATTCGTGAGATCGCGGATTGAGGAGCCAGATGAACTCGAGGAGGCCATGCAATAAAATTTGATTTTACATGATCTTCGATTTGGGGTACTTTAATTTATGTTAATTTGGTTTTTGTTATTTTGGGTTTGTAATAAGGCCTCTTTAATTATGTTTTGGATTATTATTATGTTTTGGATATGTTTTAATATGGTTTATAAATTATTGGTTAAGTTAATAATTGAGCCAAAGTTTTCTAAATTATAAACACGCAATGGTTTTAAAATCTTACCATCGGGTAATATAAATTGTTTGATAGTAAAATAGGAATTAAGTGTTTTCTACAATTTTAATGATTTCCAAATATTGAGTTTCTACATTCAAATGCTAATGGTTTTCAAAATAATAATTCGAGTTTTCTTAAAATGACATAAATGTTTTCTTAACTAAGTTTTAAAAAGATTTACTACGAGATTTTCAAAGTAAATTATCAGTTTAAACTTATTATACACCTGATTTCTACAAATATAGAATTTTCAAAGAGTTTTTCACTAAAAGTTAAATTGTTATTCGATTCTTTTCAAAATGTTTTCCTCAGTGACATACCAGATTCGGTCGTGGCGTATTGACCGGGTTTGGGGTAATACAGAGTCTATAATCTATGATTGAGCATGTGTTAAATTTTGGTGAATTAATTTGCTTATTTGTGTGTCTAATTTGACTAAAGGACTAAATTGTATAATGGTTAAAAGTGATCTCTTAACGGATTTTGTGTTAAATTGAGATGGTTTTATAAGGTGAAGTCCTTAAAGGACAATTAAGCCAATGTTATTAAGGTGGACGGCAATATGATAGAATTTTGATTAAAATATTATTATTATGATATGTTTTATGGTTAATGAATAAATAAATGTTAGTATTATTTTAACACATAAAAAAATAAAACAAAGTGGAAAGAAAGAGAACATACCTTGTTCATCTTCTTGGCCGAATGTAGGAGGAAGAAAACTCCATTTTTGGAGCTTGAATTTCGGCAATTGAGCTCAAATTGGGGTATGTATTTTGCTTAGTTTTTATTTATTTTTACATTTTTAGAATCGT
This sequence comes from Gossypium australe, assembly GCA_005393395.2. Taxonomy (NCBI): domain Eukaryota; kingdom Viridiplantae; phylum Streptophyta; class Magnoliopsida; order Malvales; family Malvaceae; genus Gossypium; species Gossypium australe. The sequence goes on from CM016619.1 coordinate 45,424,415, forward strand.
TGCTTTGAATGCCATATAACCCATGTGGAAATTTTTTGAATTGGTAACACATTAAGATTCGGCCATTGATGTATTTTCATGGTATGAGATGTTTGATGGTAGATTATTAATAGTATGTTTTAAATCACCATGTTTATAATTAGAAGTTTTAGTGAAATTGAATGTTAGGGTTTAATTTGAAAAACAATAAATTCTTGAAGGACTAAAACATGAAGCAAATGAAATGCATGGTCTTGTATAAAGTCTATGAACATTCAGCCATTGATATGTGTAACCAAAATTTGTGTATTTTGTGTTTTAAACAAATTGGACTAAATTGTAAAAGTTTGAAATAATGGGGGCAAAATGGTAATTTTCCTACTTATGTGTTTTAAGACTAAATTGGATATAAATGTGCTTGACTGAGCTTAAATTTAATGTATTTAGATCAAGAACAAAAGGAGGTAGGATTGGATCGGGGAAAAACTAAATTGATCGACTAACCGGGAAGTTGAACTCGTTGAGATTCGAGGTAAGATCTTAAGCAGTTGAATTTAATTGAATTTTTCCCTATGTTATGTACCTATTTCAAATAATTTTGGCATATGAATCTTTATAATGCCGAATGAGAATTGAGAAAAATTAGCTTGTACGACCGAATATGAAAGTTGATGAATGTTTAAGTGTGTTTTAATTTGTGGAGTAAAAATGAAATATGAGTTGGTTATGTGTACGAACGATATGAGGAACGAATGTTTAAAATAATGTGGGAGTTATGTTTATATATATTAAAGTGCTGAATGTACAATGAAGGGATTGAAATGCATGGTTGCTTGTAAACTTTTCATTACAAGGACATATTCGTAAATGAACACTAGGATATATATATATAAATATATATATATATGTATATCATACTAGAAAGAAATAAAATCTAATGGCACTAAGTGTGCGAGCTTATACTGAGCACTGTGTGTGCGAAATCGGTTGGACGGCACTAAGTGTGCGGAAATGGAAAAGTAACGGCACTAAGTGTGCGATACGTTACGAGAAATCGGCACTAAGTGTGTGAAATTGATAGGTAACGGCACTAAGTGTGCGATACGTTACCAAATCAAAATGTACGGAAGTATAAATCGAGGCTCGTAAGAATGCTAATGTTTTTATTTAACGTAATATATGTGCGGAAAAGAAAGGTGACGGATATTATCATGTGTTACGCAGTAGCGAGTAGCTCAAAGAGGTAAATATATTCAAGGTAAGTATCATTTCCATTGAGACTAAATTGAGAAATGGTTCAAATTGTGGTTGAATAATTGCTAAGCACATGGTATGTATGTGATTCAATCATAGGGTGGTTATGAACTTAACTAATAAGGGTTTGGATGTAATGTTCGATGGTCGTAAATGAGTAGGATTGTCTCCCTTGGAATTTATATATGCTTATACGAATGTATGCATTGCTTAAGTCTTACTAAGCTATGAAAGCTTACTTTATTTTGGTTAATACTTGTGTGTATAGGTTACTTTTGGAAGCTCGTTTTGTGCTCGGGAATCACCTCGGAAGCTCACCATACTATCTTCCCTTTTGGTACATTTTTTGAAGTAGTAAATTAAGTTTATTATGGCATGTATAAGCTAAAGTATTTTTGGGATGATTTCAATGATGTATATGTGTATTTGTGCCATGCGAAAATGGCTAAATTATGGTCATTTGGTTTTGTTTGAGGTTGGCCTTGATGTTTGTTAATATGAAAGTATACTTGTTTATGTCTTTGAGTTTGATATATGAAAAGGTAGTAAGAATGATCATAAGGTTAATTATCTTAACACTATTTATATACGTGTGAGGTTGGTTGCGGCATTTGCTATTAGGGAAGTATAATACATGATGTGTATATCCGTATAGGTACATGTTTGGTAGGTGTCATGGCAGGATGTTGTTGTTATATATATTTATATGATGCATAATTAATTATGTGGTTGGTCCATCTTTAAAATATGCCAATGGTATATCATGAATGTGGTGAGTAGTTAAATTAGATTGTTGGCATGTAAAATCTTGTGCATATTCGGTCTTGTAGTGCTATTAGCAATTGGATTAAAATGTGTATGTGTACATGGATATGAGAAGTATTAAAATGACTAGGTAATTGGCGTTGAAGTCGGTGTATCTTAGGTTCGGCCAAGCAAAACTCATGCCATGCATATATATGTGGTTTTAGTATTTGATACATTGTTTGGGTAAAGAGATTATAAGTATATGCATGTCTGACTATTTTTAACTAAATGACCAAATGAATAGTAGTTTTACTATTTGATCAAGATTGCCTTTAGGTGAAATTGGTATGATGTTTGATAGTTAAGTTAATGTGGAATTATAGATACATGTTTGTGTATTATTAAGATAAAGAGTCGAATGCGCACTATTTTATATACATGAAAATTTTATGGATATGAGTGCATGTAAGTACATACACACTTATACCTAAATACGTAGCCTTGAGAATATTTGAGTGGAATAGGTTGAGTTAATTATGATTGCCGAATAGGTTATTACTATGAGAATGCATATGCATGAATATATATATACATATATGTCCAAATGTTTTGGATGGTTGAGGTAAGTATAAAGATATGCTGCCAAAAGTATGAAAGGTGGAAATGTTCAGATTGTTTAAATATTATGGGTTGATTTGTAAAGTATTGAAGAAATACGATACGCATTTCCTTTTCATAATATTTTAAAGTATATCTTTTATTTAGTCATGATTGTTGTATTGGGTCATTTTATGATAGGTAATACCTCGTAACCCTAATCCGGCGACGGACACGGGTTAGGGGTGTTACAGAAATCGCATGAAAAGAACTATCTGACTCACGATTTAGAACTTGTAGCTATTGTATTTGCTTTGAAGATATGGCGTCACCATTTGTACAGAGAAAAATGTCATATCTTTACGGATCATAAATGCCTAAAGTGTTTATTGACACATAAAGACTTGAACTTGAGACATCGTAGGTGGCTTGAGTTGTTGAAAGACTACAATTTGATCATTGATTATCTTTCGAGAAAGGGTAATGTTGTTGCTGATGCATTGAATAGAAAATCATTTTTTACTTTGCATGCTTTGAACACAAAATTGACATTGATGGATGATGGTTCAATTTTTGCTAAATTTAAAGCTAGACTGACGTTTCTGCAACATATTTGCTAAGCTCAAAAAATGTGATGACGTTTTGTTCGCTAAATGGAAACAGATCGAGAAGACACTTGATTCAAATTTTCATGTTGGTTCCGACGACAGTTTATACTTCAAAGACATAATTTGTGCTCTGAGAAAATCTGATCCCATTAGAAAGATTTTACAGGAAGCTCACAATGGTATCTTGTCGATTCATCCTAGTAGTAATAAAATGTATGGTGATTTGAAATAGATGTATTGGTGGCTCGATATGAAATGAGAGATTTCAGATTTCGTGTCGAAATGTTTGGTTTGTCAATAAGTTAAAGGCGAGCATCAGGTACCATTTGGTTTGTTACAACCAGTAATGATACCAGAGTGGAAATGGGAACATGTCACTATGGATTTCATAACGGGGTTGCCTCTATCTCCGAGAAAGAAAGATGTTGTGTGGGTCATTGTAGATCGTTTGACGAAATCCGTGCATTTCATTCTAGTGCGTATGGATTTTTTTCTTGAGAGATTGGCAGAGTTGTATGTTGATGAGATTGTTAGATTGCATTGTGTGTCAATTTCTATTCTCTTTGATAAAGATCCACAGTTTACATCTCCATTCTGGAGCAAGTTACACAAAGCTCTAGGTACTCGACTGCATATTTGTATAGTGTTTCATCCACAGATCATTGGTCAGTCTAAGCGAGTAACTTAGATACCCAAGGATAAGCTTCAATGTCGTGTTTTAGAATTTGAAGGTAATTGGGAGAGATTTCTACCATTGGTTGAATTTGCATACAACAACAGTTATCAAGCAAGTATTAAAATGGCACCGTACAAAGCTTTGTATGGTCGAAAGTGTCGAACTCTGTTACAATGGATTGAGCTCGGTCAGAAAAAAGTATTCTGTGTTGATTTGGTTTGAGAAACCGAAGAAAAGGTCAAAGTGATAAGTGACAGATTGAAAGCGGCTTCGGATTAATAGAAATCTTATGTAGATTTGAAAAGAAAAGATATTGAATTTCAAGTCAATGACAGAGTATTTCTAAAAATATCGCCTTGGAAGAAAGTTCTTCAATTCGGCCGAAAAGGAAAGCTTAGTCCGCAGTTTATTAGGCCGTACGAAATCATTGAGAGAATTGGACCAGTAGTTTATTAGTTAGCTCTGTCGTTAGAGTTAGAAAAGATTCACAATGTATTACATGTATCAATGTTACAATAGTATTGATCAGATCCTTCACACATGATTTCACCTATTGATATTGAGATACAACCAGATATGACGTATAGTGAAGAACTGGTCAGAATTCTAGCTCGGGAAGTTAAAGATTTGAGAGATAAAAGTATAGCTTTAGTGAAAGTTCACTGGCAGCGACACGAAATAGAAGAGGCCACTTGGGAACCGAAAAAAGCTATGAAAGTGAAATACCTAAACTTATTTTCTGGTAAGATTTTTGGGGACAAAATTCCTTTAAGGGGGGAGATATAACAGCCTGTTTTTAGTGAAATTGGATGTAACAACTCGACTTTGGGTCTTGTCGGAACAGTGGTTTCAGGACCACAAATCCGACGCGATAAAATTTAATTTTATTATGTTTCTATGGTCTACAGTTTTATGAAATGATTTTATGAAAATTTTGTTTGAAAATTTTAACGTTTGGGCACTCAATTTCGTTAAAAGGACTAAATTGTAAAAAGTGCAAAAGTTGAGTTCTACATGCTAGAAGTGACTAATTGCTATGAAATTTTAAATTGAAGGTCCTTAGATGGTAATTAGACCATTTGTTAAGTTAGTGGACAAAAATGGACATGGTGAGATCAAATTTTAAATATTTAAGTGAAGGGCATTTTTATCATTTAGTAATTAAATGAATTAAAAACCAAAAATCAAGCCAAAGTTTAGTCCATCTTCTTCATGCTTGTGCCAAAAATTAGAAGGGAAGCCATAGCTAGGGTTTGGCCACTTTCAAGCTCGATTGTAAGTCCGTTCTTGTCCCGTTATTAATGCTCTTTACATTTTTGAAGTCGTTATCACTCCATCTATCTATTTTTTCCATTAATTTGAGAGATAATTGAGGTCTAGGGTTTGGGCCATGTTAGACATGTGTGTATTTTGATGTTTAATGGTAGATTATGTAAGTTTAATGTTAGATAAACAACTTTTGCTAGGTGATTTTTTATGAAAATGTCAAAAAGACCTATTTGTAAAAAGATTTCAGAATATGTGAAAAAGTGTTATTAAATGAAAAATGTGGGCTGTTATAAGCATGAAAGAGGTTCGGCTAGGCTTGGGTCTTGAAGAAGTCGAATAGATTTCATTTTATGACCCTAGGGGCCAAAATGTAAAAATATAAAAGTTTAGGGCCAAAAATGTAATTTTGCCATAATGTGATTTTTGGACGAAATTGAGAAATGTGGATAATAAATGAGTTAAATTTTCTATTATAGATCAAAAGAAATGAGGTTCAGACCTAGATCGGGGGAAAAATAAGGTGTTTGACGATTAGGTCCATTTCTACTATTTTTTGTACCGAGGTAAGTTCGTACGTAAATAATGCATTATTTTATTTATGTTTTAAATGCTTTAATATTGCATGAATTATGATTGACTCCTTGTATGTAATCGATAAATTTTGGCAAGTGAGAAATCCTGGTTGTTCCTTAAGAATAGGTAAGATACGAATGTAATGACATTAGGATTATTTGAGATTACGTGTAAGACCACATCTGGGATATGGCATCGATATGAGACTTCTGTAAGACCATAGCTGGGCTATTGGCATCGATATGAGACTTTGTGTAATACCATATCTGGGATATGGAATTGGTATGGTATTGTGTGTGCGAGATTCCCGAGTATCCTTTAGTATTCCAAGTGGTTCAACGGGAAATTCAACGAGTATGTCAAAGTTATGAAAGGTTATGATTATGTTGCGAGTTGGTACAGGTATGTACGTAAAACGCATTTACTAATGAGCTCGATATGTGATGAATCCCTCGATAAGGTTATGAATGATTAAGTTATAATTAGAAGATCTTGGGTACCATTGATTTTAATATATTGAGTTATGGCTTGTATAGGGACTTGGTCATTTTGTTATGTGTCATAATTGATTTAGCTAAATGTGTTGGCTTATGTTGATTGATAATTCATTTTGTAAATGGCCATTGAAATTGGATAATATTGGTTTAAGTATATATATGCATATGATAATGCTTTTTTATGGATGTGGGGAATTGCATGATTTGAGTTGAGATATATGTGATGTTTGTGTATGATAAATGATAGCATGTGAATGGGGTGTTGATGCCTTAGTTGTGGCTAATTTAGTTGATGGTATATGCTTGGAATGGTTCTATGTATGTTATGTAGGTTTATGCATGGAAGGTGACAAAATGGCTTGGTAAATAGCTTTATTTTTGTCCACACGGGTAGACACATGGGCGTGTGTCTAGGTCGTGTGTCCCCTGCACATTAATTTTTGTGAAACAGAATGCTCAGTATCGAGCACATGGGCAGAGACACGGGCGTGTGTCTCAACCGTGTGGACGGCACATCCTCAAACATGAGCGTGTGCCTTGGCCGTGTGAAGTCTGCACCTATGTTATGAAAAAATCATGAAAATTACATCAACCACACGGCCTAGCATACAGACGTGTGGCACGACCGTGTGGCACAAGTCAGAGAGCTCCCTATTTTGAACACGGCCTATAGCACGAGCGTGTGAGCCATATAACATGAAACATTTACCAAGTTTTGTATGTTTTTCTAATGTTCTCGGTTTAGACTCAAACTATTTCCAATGTATGTTTTAGGGCTCATAGGCTCGTTTTAGGGACGATATGAATGTATGTGAAAAGTTTTAACTTTGGATGGAAATTACATCTCGGTTTTGTATCTTTGTTTGTGTTTATTTCTAGTAATGCCTCGTACCCTATTCTAGCATCGAATACAGGTAAGGGTGTTACATTTAGTGGTATCAGAGCTACGGTTTAGTTGATTCTTGGACTAACGTAGCGTGTGTAAGAGTCTAGCTATACATGCCATAAATGAACTGTGATAGTGTGATGACTCTTGACAATTTTAAATTGTGTTTCCATACAGTAAATGGATCCCAATCGAGCTGTAGCTGATGAAGTTGAAAGTAATGTGCCGGCTCCCGCTCAAGGTGCAGCGCTGTCTAATAGTAGACCTCCTACGGTTAGTCAAGCAGAATGGGTAGGGAAGCCTTTCTCTACATGATGAATGAGTGGTATACATAATTTGTTCGAACAAATCCGAATGCCCTACCTCCTTCACACCCACCTATTCCTCAGCTAGTTCCCGTAGCTCCACAAGATATGGAATTCATGAGAATGAACAAGCCACCAGTTGATAAGATCCGAAAGCACATGGCTGAAGATTTCAGAGCTAATGTGTATGATGATCCCGAGAGTGCCGAGTATTGGCTCGAAAACTCTATAAAGGTATTTGATGAGTTGTCCAGCACATCGGATGAGTGTTTAAAGTGTGTCATCTCACTTATGAGAGATTCTGCATATCGCTGGTGGAATACACTGGTATCAGTGGTACCAAAAGAGAGGGTTACATGGGAATTCTTTCAAGAGGAGTTTTGAAAGAATTATATTAGTTAGTGGTTCATCAATTAGAAACGTAAGGAATTTCTTGAGCTGAAACAGGATCATATGACAGTAACAGAGTATGAGCGAGATTTTGTCAGGCTTAGTAAATATGCTCGAGAGTGTGTTTCCACTGAGGCTATTATGTGCAAGAGATTTGAGGATGGATTGCATGAGGATATATGTGTGTTAGTTGGGATCCTAGAGGTGAAAGAATTTCTGGTATTGATTGAACGAGCTTGTAAGGCCGAAGAGTTGAATAAAGAGAAGAGGAAAGCTGATCTTGAAGCTAGAGATTAGAGGAAAAGACCGATAAGTAAGTCATTTCCATCTCAGTCAAAGAAATATAAAGAAATGTATTCCCATTTGAATGTTTCAGCGAGGTATTCACACAGAGATCGTGGAAAGCAACATTTGAGTTTTAAATCTCAAGCTATTTTAATGGCTAGTGTAGGTAATGTAAAGCTAATAGACCCGAATGTCAACATTGTGGAAGAAGACATCCCGGCGAGTGTAGAATGAATGACCGGGCTTGCTTTAAGTGTGGTTCTCAAGAGCATTTTATCCGAGAATGTCCTGAAATGTCCGAGAAAGAAAAATTTCAGAGTGCGAGGCCAAGTAATACTACTAATAGGGGTAAACCACCGAGAAATACCAAAAATGGAGCTAGTAGTAAAGGTGTGACGAAAGATACAACTGTGAGATCTGAAGCTCGAGCACCTCTAGAGCCTATACCATCCGTGCTCACGAAGAAGCGGCAATTCCCGATGTTATCACTGGTACTTTTTCTCTCTAAAATACTAAAGTAATTGCATTGATTGATCCTGGATCGATTCATTCTTTTGTTTGTGTGAAATTAGTAGCTAGTAAGAGTTTGCCAGTTGAGTTTACTGAGTTTGTGGTTAGAGTGTCAAACCCCTTAGGCAAACATGTATTAGTTGATAGAGTTTGCAAGAATATTTCCTTGATGATACGAGGTCACTTTTTTCCGGCTGATTTAATGTTGTTGCCATTTGATGAATTCAATGTTATTTTGGGTATGGATTGGTTGACACTGCATGATGCCGTAGTAAACTGTAAAAGAAAGATTATTGAACTGAAATGTGAAAACGGTAAAATTTTTATATTGATTCAGATGAGTCGGGTGAGTTACCTGTTGTGATTTCTTTGATGTCTACCAAGAGGTGTGTAAGGAAAGGTTGTGAAGCTTATTTTGCTTATGTGTTTAATACAAAAGTGTCTGAGTTGAAAATTGAATCAGTATTGATAGTTTGTGAATATCTGGATGTGCTCCTGGAAGAGTTTCCAAGGTTGCCACCGGTTAGAGAAGTTGAGTTTTGTATTGACTTAGTACCAGGGACCTCGTCGATATCTATTGCTTCGTATAGAATGGCTCCGACTGAATCGAAAGAATTAAAAGCTCAGTTACAAGAATTGACAGATAAGGGTTTTGCGAGATCGAGTTTCTCCCTGGGGTGCTCCAGTGTTATTTGTCAAGAAGAAAGATGGATCCATGAGACTTTGTATTGATTATCGATAGCTCAACAAGGTGACTATAAAGAACAAGTATCCTTTGCCAAGAATTGATAACTTGTTTGATCAGTTGAAAGGAGCAATAGTATTTTCGAAGATTTATTTGAGATCTGGCTACTATCAACTGATATTTAAAGAGTCAGATGTGCCGAAAACTACTTTCAAGACAAGGTACGAGCATTATGAATTTCTTGTTAGGACTTTTGGATTAACTAATGCCCCTGCTATTTTTATGGACTTGATGAATCGAATTTTCCGATCATACTTAGATAAGTTTGTGGTGGTGTTTATTGATGACATTTTGATTTATTCTCGGGATGAGTCTGAGTATGCCGAACATTAAAGAATTGTGTTGCAGACCTTAAGAGATAAGAAACTGTTTGCTAAGTTCAGCAAAAGTGAGTTTTGGCTCCGAGAAGTCAGATTTTTGGGACACAATGTTTCTGGAGATGGTATTCTGTTAGATCCGAGTAAGGTTTCAGCAATTGTTGATTGGAAACCGCCAAAGAATGTTTCGGAGGTTTGAAGCTTTTAGGGCTTAGCTGGTTATTACCGACATTTTTTCAAAGGATTTTTTATGATTGCTACTCCTGTGACTAAGCTGTTGCAAAAGGATGTTAAGTTCGAATGGTCAGAAAATTGTCAGCAAAGCTTTGAGAAGTTGAAAACATTATTGACTGAGGCACTAGATTTGGTGTATCCTGAATCGAGAAAAGAGTTCGTAATTTATAGTGATGCGTCACTGAATGGATTAGGATGTCTGTTGATGCAAGAGGGTAAAGTGATAGCTTATGCCTCGAGATAGTTGAAACCGCACAAGAAGAATTATTCGACGCATGATTTGGAAATAGCCGCCATTGTGCTTGCTTTGAAAATTTGGAGACACCATTTATACGGTGAGAAGTGTAATTTCTTTTTTGATCATAAGAGCTTAAAATACTTGATGACTCAGAAAGATTTAAACTTGCGGCAACAGAGATGGCTCGAGTTACTGAAGGATTATGAGCTAGTGATTGACTATGACCCAAGTAAGACAAATGTAGTCGCAGATGCGTTCAGCAGAAAGACTTTGTTTGCTTTGAGAGCGATGAATACACGGTTGACTTTGGCCGATAAGGGTTCGATCCTAGCCAAGTTGAGAGATAGACCGTTATTCCTTCAACAAATTTGCAAAGCTCAGAAATGTGATAACAATTTTCAAACCAAAAGAGTTCATTGTGAATCGAGTAGTGATTCAGATTTTCAAATCGGATCCGATGATTATTTGATGTTCCGAGGTAGAACTTGTGTACTGAAAAATGATGAACTTATTCAGAAAATTCTTCATGAGGCGCATAATGGTTGTTTATCTGTGCATCCAGGAAGTACTAAAATGTACAATGATATGAAACAACTATATTGGTGGTCAGGTATGAAACAAGACATTTCTAATTTTGTAGCGAGATTGTAACAGTCCGGTTTAAGCCCTAGTCAGAATAGTGGTTCCGGGACCACAAATCCGAGTCAAAAAATAATTTAATATTATATTTCGTGCTTATAGTATGTGAATTGATAAGTATGAAATTTCTGTGATTTAATTTATCCGTTTGTGTGCTTAATTTAATAAAAGGACTTAATTGCATAAAATGTAAAAGTGGTATATTAATTGTTAAAGTGTTAAATTGTCTTGTTCTTTTAATGTGGAGTTCTTATGATGTAATTAGACCCTTATATTGATGAATGGACAAAGATGGACATATGTTAGTGGAATTTTAATGTTAATTAAAAAGGTTAATTTAGTAAAAGAATAAATAATGCTTAATTAAATAAACCAAGCAAAAGAAATAGGCCATTATCATCTTCTTATGACCGAATATTAAAAGAAAGAAAGAAAGAAGAAAAGCTTTAAGGGTTCGACTATGTTCAAGCAAAATTAAGGTGTGAGTTTTGTTCGGTTTTTGATAATTTCTACGTTTTTGTGATCGTTGCTTCGAGTATCACAAAGCCCATGTCTTAATTTTTGAATTTGATGATGACTTTGTGTTTTTCCATTGATGGCAGCTTGTGATTTTTGTTGTTTAATGATAGAAAATAAAAGCTATGTGATAGATTAGTATGTTTTGTCTTTGGATTTTTGATGAATTTGAGTAATTTGGGCTAAATTGTGAAAATATTTTAAGGGACTAAAATGTGAAATAAATGAAATGTGTGGACTTATATGAGCTATAGGAACATTCAGCCAAGCATGGGAAATAGTAAATTTTGTGTATTTTATGATTTTATGAAATAGGGACTAAAATGTCAAAAATGTGAATTTTAGGGACTTAAGAGTAAAAAGGCCTAAATATGTGTTTTTGGATTAAATTGAATGAATATGTGATTAAATTAGTTAAATTTTAATTTATTTAGATCAAGAATGAAAGAAATCGGAATTAGATCAGGGGATGTCGAAAGTAGTGAAGTAGTTTATTTCATCCGTCAATATCCGAGGTAAGTTCATAAGGGAATAATGTTGTTCAATTCTGTTTGTAACATCCTGAATTAGTGTGCTTATGCGTTTAATGTGTAGACATGTCCAAGGTGTTAGTTTGAGAATTTGAGGTGCAAATGGGGCTCAGGTTTGGGCTGAGGCCTTGATTAAATATTCTGCTTAGACACTCTAGGGCTTAAAATAAAGTCTTGGTAGTTTAATTAACATACTGGGCTTGTGTCCCAGCAACAAGGGGCGCAGTAAAGGGGAGTTATAGATGGCGTCAATAGGCAAGGGGAGAGGCCCAATTTGTGGCCGTTTGGAGCCCATTAAGGTGGGCCAATTTCGGCACTAAAGGGAGCTAGGAGGGGACGGCAACAAGGCTATTATTTAGGGATTTTATGTTTTAAATTATGTGGATAATTAAAGCTGATAAAGGAGGGAAGAGTTGGAGATAATTAAGCCTCTTTTGGATGGGTGTTTTGATAAGGATAAGGGATAGAATGATAAGAGTGATCTCTTGGTTGCAGTGTTGGCCGAAAATCAAACACAAGAGAGGGGGAAAATTTGTTTAGTATAGGCAAGGGGGTGTGCCAAATTTTTCGTTGTGTTCTCTGAAAATATCCTTAAGTTTTTTTTATTTTTTCGGCAAACTAGAAACATCTTTTCTTCTTCTTTTTCTTTCTCTATCAGAAACCGAAACCCTGCCATTTACCTTCTATTTTCTTTCAGACACTTTGGCCGAATCTCTCTATCTACTTCCGTGCCCATCTTTTCAAATTCTTTGTTCTTCTAAAAGCCGAAAATGCATCAGCCTTTTCTTGTTCATACTTTTTCGGGATTTTCTTAAAAGTCGAAATCCCTAGATCTCATCTCTTGTGATTGCCGAATTCCTTCTGTGGTGTCTACTTGTGCCGAATCTTGAAGAAAACTAAAGATGAGTGTCGGTTCGCGAGATTTTAATCTTTTTTCAGCTTTTAGAGATTTTAGCCGAATGGCTATATGTTTAACTAATCGGGTGTTTTCTCTTATTTGCGGCATTCTGGGATTTGAAGGGGATTCAATCGCTTAGATTTCTAAGACAGAGTTCAGTAGCATTCAGGTCGTATTGTTTTCGGGATTTCAAGGTAAGGAGATCTATTAATCTAAACGTATAATTCGGGATTTCAAGGTTAGTGATCTCTGTCATTCTAAAGTGAATGGTTCTGTTGATTTGATATGATAAACATGTATGATGATTTCTGAGATTGCACGGGGTTGGGTGATTGATGAAAGGGGAAGTGTTCTATTATAGTGGCTTTTGCCATGATCTATTGTAGTGGCTTTTTCCATGATCTGTTGTAGTGGCTATTGCCATGATCTGATGATAAGCAGCTAACTGCAGCATGACTGCCATCGATGGTGTGTAGCGGTGTGGGTTGATTGTAGAAATCCCCAACGGTGTAATTGGCAGGTAGGGGTGGTGTGTAGCGGATGGAAAACCTAGGATTGGGTTTGGCTTTGCGTAATTCCTGTTCTATTATATTTTGTTATCTGTTCTCTGGGGCTAAGGCCCAATCTGATGGTGCACGAAGGTTGCACACTGAGTCTCGTGACTCACCCCGTTGTTTAACATTTTTCAGGAGACACTTAGAGCATCGGACCGAGCTGGAGAGGGACGCAAGGTGGCCATGCATGAGATTATTTTGGATACTGCAAAAGACATTAATTTATTTATTTATATTTAATATGTTGGATTAGTTGGGTTTTTATTTCATTATAATAAGGCGATGGGCCATTAGCTTTATACTTTCCGATTTTACTTTGGGCTTTTATTATTATTAAACATTTGGATTTTACGTCTTAATTAAGCGAAGGCAGGTATCAAAATTTCGGTTTCTAATACACTAAGGCATTACTATAAAATGTATATCCTTTACAAATTATCCTACCATTTAGTTTTCCCGAATAAAAGGTTAAACTCAAGAAAAATATTTCCCGGAATTGCGACATCTTTTAAAATCTACTTAATGACATGCCAGATCCGGTCATGTTGTTTGGGCCGGGTTTGGGGTGTTACAAATTGGTATCAAAGCCCGGTTCAAAACTCGGCTTTGGGGTTTTGGGCTCAAAACGTTTTTTAAAGTTGGGTTTTTGAAGCATGCATGTTGTTTTTAAATAACACAGGTTGGTTTTCTCGGCATGGCACCTGCGTCTCCGGCCCAAGTCCGCCAGGTAAGTATTCTGAACTCACTGTGTGTTATATATGTATGTGGGCTTGATGGGCTTTATGGGACGTAGATTATCTTAGTTAGAACTTTATGGACTCTAGGCTTAGCTTAAACAACTTCTTAAATCTCATAAGACTTAAGTCAACTAAACAAACCCGTGAACAAGTCGTTGGGTTAGGGTGTGGCAACAGGCATGCGCATGTCTAGGATTGGATCCGGAAGAGCCTGGTACTTAAGCAGTCCTAGTGACTCACCTCCTCTTCGCTGGAATCCTACCTGGTGTGTAGTGACTGTTCACCTTAACCGTGAGGACTTGTTAACGGGCGAAAAGTTTCTAATTAAAACCCGAAAGGGACCAGCCACTCTAGTTTTGTAAATATTACCAAAATGCCCATAGTTTTGAGAAAGTTTACCAAAACACTCTTGATATGAAAATCTTCAAAACACCCTTGATTTGGAAAATTATCAAAATTTGCAAAATTACCGAAAAACCCCTAGGTTGCAAAATTTCCAAAATACCCTGCTTCACGAAATTATCAAAATACCCTTATTTTGGAAAATTACCAAGATACCCATGATTTGCAAATATACCTACTAATTTGCGGAAATACCCCGATTTACAAAGTCAACGGAATTTGAAAAAAAAAACACAACAACAACAACAACCAAAAACAACAAACACCTGAACGCCACTATCATTCTTTTGAAATTTTTTAAAAAAAAAATTTACCCTTGTTTTTAAAAAAAAAAGGATTACCTCTATTTCGAAAATCCTCAAGATACTTTATTTTGGAAAATACCCTGTAGAATAAAATTTCGAAAAATACCTCTGGGTAGTGAAATGACGAAAATACCCTATGTGTTGAATGTGACTTCATGGATGTGATATGTATGTTGAGGTGTGGATGAATGTGGTTTCTAGAATTAGGAGGTAAACCTGAGACTGAAACTGTACATAGGTTCGAATTCAAAAGAATCACTCTTAAAACTACTTTTCATAAGATTGTTCGTGGATAATCAGTGGGAAGAGTTAATAAGTCATAAAATTTCTAATCAGATAAACACCGATCGAAAGGATGAGTACAAGGGGTCGAGGACGTCCACCATGTGGACGAGGTAGGGGTCGGATGACCATTTTAGAGCCAGTAGGGTCTGGCTATGGGTCAGGAAACGAGATGCCGGATCCGCCAGCTATGGAGGGAGAACTTCGGGACCAGGCGGCCGGAGATGATGCGGTATCTCAGGCGATGTTGCGGGTCCTCGAAAGAGTTGTTGGGGCAGGCACGGTTTCAGGAGCTTGGAAATCTGTGTCGAAATGACTCCTAGCCAACGGAGCGGAGATGTTTAGGGGTGCTTCTGGCGTAGCCCCTAATACAGCTGAGTATTGGTTAGAGGCAAGTGAGCGTATAATGGATGACCTTGACTTCACTATAGAGGAGAAGCTGAAGGGGGACATGTCTCTTCTTCGAGACAAGGCTTATCAGTGGTGGCTCACGATAAACTAGGGTACTGCCGTAGACCGGATTGACTGGGATTACTTTAAGGAATCGTTTCAGGGAAAGTATGTTGGGGCCAGCTATGTGGACGGCCAGAGGAAGGCATTTCTGAACTTGGTACAGGGAAGTAAGTCTATATCTGAATACGAGGCGGAGTTTCTGCGATTGAGCCGTTACGCTCGAGGGATTGTGGCGACTGACTATGAGCGTTGCGTACGGTTCGAGGATGGACTAAGAGATGAGCTGAGGGTATTAGTAGCACCGTAGCGGGAAAGGGACTTTGCGGTTTTGGTTGAGAAAGCTAAGATATCTGAGGAGGTTAAGCGGACTGAGAAACAGAATAAAGATAAGGATAGGAATAGGAATAAGAGGAATTTTGGGTCATTGGGATCATCTCGAAATTTTCAGAAAAGGCCTAGGTCTGATGAGCCAGCTCGTGCTCCGACAACTGCTACTGGGAGTCAGAATCGATCGTGTAACTTGTGCGGAAAGGTACATTATGGGGACTGCAAAAGGAAAATCAGTGGATGCTTCAGGTGTGGATCCACGGAGCATATGATTAAGGACTGTCCCCAGATGAATCAGGCACAGCCTGCGGGACGAGGTTCTGATCAGGCTGGGAGAGGTGGTCAGCCAGTACCGAGGGGTCGTGGCTCAGGTAGAGGAGGAAATGGATCTGGTCGAGGTTGTGGGGCACCTGGGAGGGGTGCAGGTAATGTAGACGCGAGGTAGCCGGGTTTAGTTTATGCAGCTCGTCGACGGGAGGATGGTGGCGCACCAGACATCATAACCGATACGTTTCTTGTTGCTGATAACCCTTTTCTTGCCTTGATTGATATTGGGTCAACCAACTCCTATGTTGCATGTTCGGTAACTGAGACCCTAAGTATAGACTCTAAAACAACTATTAGGAAGATGACTGTGGTTAGTCCTTTAGGACAATCTAGGGTAGTGGACAAACTATTTAAGGATGTACCTTTAGAGACTCAAGGGGTAGTGTTCCCGGCAGACTTAATGGAATTACCATTTGGAGAGTTTGATCTTATCTTAGGAATGGATTGGTTGACTAAACATCGTGCTAAGTTGGATTGTGAGACTAAGCGCATGGTGTTGAGTACCCCGGAAGGCGGGGAGGTGGTTGTGTTAGGAGAAAGAAGGGATTACTTGTCCAACGTAGTATCTGCATTGAAGGCTGTTAAGATGATTTAGAAAGGATGCAATGTATTTCTAGCTTTTATCAATGCTTTGGACGCTAAGGAGGTGACTGTCGATGGGGTAAGGACAGTAAAGGATTTTGTAGATGTCTTTCTTGAGGAGCTGCCAGGGTCAGCCCCGGATCGCGAAGTGGAGTTTGGAATAGAGCTACTTCCAGGTACGGCTCTGGTGTCCATTACTCCTTACCGAATGGCACCGAAGGAGTTGGTAAAGCTCAAAGCTCAGATTTAGGAACTGTTGGATCGAGGGTTTATTCGAACGAGTGTGTCTCCGTGGGGAGCGCAGGTCCTATTTGTAAAGAAGAAGGACGGATCCATGCGTATTTGTGTGGACTACCGTCAACTGAATAAGTTAACGATTAAGAACAAGTACCCGCTGCCGAGAATCGACGATCTGTTCAATCAGCGCAAAGGAGCTTCGGTCTTTTCTAAGATTGACTTACGATCGGGATATCATCAGTTAAGGGTAAAGGAAGGAGACATTCATAAGACGGTATTTCAAACTCGCTATGGTCATTATGAATTTCTAGTGATGCCGTTTGGGTTGACAAATGCGCCAGCGGCATTTATGGATATGATGAACTGGGTATTTCAACCGTATCTTGATCGGTTCATCGTGGTGTTCATCGACGATAATCTGGTTTATTCCAAGTCCAAGGAGGAGCATGATGCACAACTCCGTGTGGTGTTGCAAATTCTGAGGGAGAAGCAGTTGTACGCAAAGTTCAGTAAGTGTGAGTTCTGGCTGAAGGAAGTGACTTTCTTAGGGCATGTAATTGCCGCAGAGGGAATTAGGGTGGATCCTTAGAAGATAGAAGCCGTATTGCATTAGAAACCCCCGAAGTCTGTGGCGGAAGTTTGAAGTTTCTTGGGATTGGCCGGGTACTACAGAAGGTTTGTTGAAGGGTTCTCATTGATAGCGGCACCTTTAACTAAGTTGTTGAGGAAGGGAGTATCGTTTGGTTGGACCAACAAACAACAGGAGAGCTTTGAGAAGCTGAAGAAGATTTTGACCGAAGCACCAGTGTTAATTCAGCCAGAGGCGGGTAAGGAATTTACCGTTTACTGTGATGCGTCACACACAAGTTTAGGATATGTGTTGATGCAAGATGGAAAAGTTGTTGCATATGCGTCTCGACAGTTAAGACCGCATGAGTTGAACTACCCTACGTATGATCTAGAATTAGCGGCAGTAGTGTTCGCTCTGAAGATCTGGAGACACTACCTGTATGGGGAGAAGTTGGTTATTTACACGGACCATAAGAGCCTGAAATATCTCCTTACCTAGAAGGAGTTGAATCTAAGGCAACGTAGGTGGATTGAGCTCTTGAAGGACTATGATTGCTCGATCGAATATCATTCGAGTAAGGCTAACGTGGTGGCAGATGCGCTGAGTAGGAAGGCGATAGCGGATTTGAGGGTGATGTTCGCTCATCTGAGTCTGTATGAGGATGGAAGTTTGGTAGCTGAGCTCCAAGTGAGACCTATGTGGACAAGTCAGATCAAAGAGAAGCAACTTCTAGACAATGTTTTGAGTGCTCGACTCCGGCAAGTGCAAGGTGGTGAAGGAGAGGACTATAGTTTGAATGGTGATGGAGCCCTGTGTTTTCGTAAGAAAGTTTGTATGCCAAGGGATGTGGAGTTAAGGCAGATGATTCTTCAGGAGGCGCATAGTAGCCCATACGCTATGCATCCTGGATGGGTTAAGATGTATCGAGATTTGGGAGAGCAATTCTGGTGGCCAGGTCTGAAGCCAGAGGTAACGGAATTCGTGGGTAGATGTTTAACGTGTCAGCAGGTGAAAGCGGAACACCAGCTGCCTTCGGGGTTGTTACAACCGGTGAAGATTTCGCAGTGGAAATGGGAAAGAATCACGATGGATTTTGTTAGTGGGTTACCTCTTACGCCCACTAAGAAGGATACGATTTGGGTGATTGTTGATCGACTGACGAAGTCTGCTCACTTCATACCAGTTCGTGTTGATTATTCTCTGCAAATGTTGGCCAAGCTGTACGTGGCTGAGGTTGTGAGACTGCATGGTGTACCTGTGTCGATCATATCAAATAGAGATCCTAGATTCACGTCACGATTCTGGAAGGCTCTACATCAGGTAATGGGAACAAGGTTAGACTTTAGTACCGCTTTTCATCCGCAGACTGATGGTCAGTCTGAGAGGGTAATACAGATTTTGGAGGATATGCTAAGGGGTTGCATCATCAATTTTAGGGGTAGTTGGGAGGAATATTTACCCTTGGCAGAATTTGCGTACAATAACAGCTATCAATCTAGTATTCAGATGGTGCCTTATGAAGCATTATACGGTCGGAGATGTCGTACTCCTACTTGATGGACAGAGTTAGGAGAACATCAGGTGTTGGGTCCAGAACTAGTTTCGGAGACAGAAGAAAAAGTTGGGATAATTTGGGCTCGGTTAAAGGAAACGTTTGATCGGCAGAAATCGTATGCGGATCTTAAGCGTAAGGAGTTGGAATTTGCAGTGGGAGACCAAGTCTTTTTGAAAGTGTCATCGTGGAAGAAGGTAATGAGGTTTGGACGGAAGGGTAAGGTAAGTCCCCGGTTTATTGGGCCTTATCGGGTACTAGAACGTGTGGGCCCAGTGGCGTATTGATTGGAGTTGCCGTCAGAGTTGGAACAGATATATGATGTGTTTCATGTCTCGATGCTGAGACGTTATCATTCTGATCCATCGCACATTGTGCCAGTGGAAGAAATTGAAGTAAGGCCAGACTTGTCCTTTGAGGAGGAGCCAGTGCAAATCTTGGATCGAGACGTAAAGGTGTTGAGGAGGAAGTCCGTCCCTTTGGTCAAGGTTTTGTGGCGGAACCACGGCGTAGAAGAAGCGACATGGGAGCCAGAGGATGTTATGCGACAGCAGTATCCCCATCTTTTCTGATCAGGTAAATTTCGAGGCCGAAATTTATTTTAAGGGGGGTAGAACTGTAACATCCCGAATTAGTGCGCTTATGCGTTTAATGTGTAGACATGTCCAAGGTGTTAATTTGAGAATTTGAGGTGCAAATGGGGCTCAGGTTTGGGCTGAGGCCTTCATTAAATATTCTGGTTAGACACTCTAGGGCTTAAAATAAAGTCTTGGTAGTTTAATTGACATACTGGGCTTGTGGCCCAGCAACAAGGGGCGCATTAAAGGGGAGTTATAGATGGAGTCAACAGGCAAGGGGAGAGGCCCAATTTGTGGCTGTTTGGAGCCCATTAAGTTGGGCCAATTTCGGCACTAAAGGGAGCTAGGAAGGGATGGCAAAAAGGCTATTATTTAGGAATTTTATGTTTTAAATTATGTGGATAATTAAAGCTGATAAAGGAGGGAAGAGTTGGAGATAATTAAGCCTCTTTTGGATGGGTGTTTTGATAGGGATAAGGGATAGAATGATAAGAGTGATCTCTTGGTTGCAGTGTTGGTCGAAAATCAAACACAGGAGAGGGGGGAAAAATTTGTTTAGTATAGGCAAGGGGGTGTGCCAAATTTTTCATTGTGTTCTCTGAAAATATCCTTAAGTGTTCTTTCTTTTTTCGGCAAACTAGAAACATCTTTTCTTCTTCTTTTTCTTTCTCTGTCAGAAACTGAAACCGCTGCCATTTACCTTCTCTTTTCTTTCAAACTCTTTGGCCGAATCTCTCTATCTACTTCCTTGCCCATCTTTTCAAATTCTTTGTTCTTCTAAAAGCCAAAAACGCATCAGCCTTTTCTTGTTCATACTTTTCGAGATTTTCTTAAGAGCCGAAATCCCTAGAACTCATCTCCTGTGATTGTCGAATTCCTTCTGTGGTGTCTGCTTGTGCCACATATTGAAGAAAACTAAAGGTAAGTGTCGATTCGCGAGATTTTAATCTTTTTCCGGCTTTTAGAGATTTTAGCCGAATAGCTATATGGTTAAGTAATCGGGTGTTTTCTCTCATTTGCGGCATCCGGGATTTGAAAGGGATACAATCGCTTAGATTTCTAAGCCAGAGTTCAGTAGCATTCAGGTCGTATTGTTTTCGGGATTTCAAGGTAAGGAGATCTGTTAATCTAAACATATAATTCGGGTGAAACTCTAACCCTTGGCCGAATATAGGAGAGGTCTTATCTTCGCGTTCTTCCGACTTTTGAGCAAAGTTGTAGATAGAAGGCAGTAGATCTGTTTAGCGAGGGTATCGACATAGAGGGTAGTCCTACGCACTAATCAGGTGTGTAACATTCTCACACCATTTGGATTGCCTGTTAGAATATGTTTATAAATCTGTTATATTCTGTTAAATGCCAAAATACTGGCATGGCTATTGAAAACCCGAGGAGGGTTAAGGCGAATCACCAGGTTAGTGATCTCTGTCATTCTAAAGTGAATGGTTCTGTTGATTTGATATGATAAACATGTATGATGATTTCTGTGATTGCACGGGGTTGGGTGATTGATGAAAGGGGAAGTGTTCTATTATAGTGGTTTTTGCCATGATCTATTGTAGTGGCTTTTGCCATGATCTGTTGTAGTGGCTATTGCCATGATCTGATGATAAGCAGCTAACTGCAGCATGACTGCCATCGATGGTGTGTAGCGGTGTGGGTTGATTGTAGAAATCCCCAACGGTGTAATTGGCAGGTAGGGGTGGTGTGTAGCGGATGGAAAACCTAGGATTGGGTTTGGCTTTGCGTAGTTCCTGTTCTATTATATTTTGTTATCTGTTCTCTGGGGCTAAAGCCCAATCTGATGGTGCACGAGGGTTGCACACTGAGTCTCGTGACTCACCCCGTTGTTTAACATTTTTCAGGAGACACTTAGAGCATCGGACCGAGCTCGAGAGGGACGCAAGGTGGCCATGCATGAGATTATTTTGGATACTGCAAAAGACATTAATTTATTTATTTATATTTAATATTTTGGATTAGTTGGGTTTTTATTTCATTATAATAAGGCGATGGGCCATTAGCTTTATACTTTCCGGTTTTACTTTGGGCTTTTATTATTATTAAACATTTGGATTTTACGTCTTAATTAAGCGAAGGCAGGTATCAAATTTCGGTTTCTAATACACTAAGGCATTACTATAAAATGTATATCCTTTACAAATTATCCTACCATTTAGTTTTCCCGAATAAAAGGTTAAACTCAAGAAAAATATTTCCCAAAATTGCGACATCTTTTAAAATCTACTTAGTGACATGCCAGATCCGGTCATGGTGTTTGGGCCGGTTTTGGGGTGTTACACTGTTGTATTTAAATTAATAGTGCCGAATTGAATTGTTGTTTTTGTAAATTAATATGATGAAATGAATTGAGCATGGGAGCAATATTTACAAGCCTGAAATGTTCGAGATACGACGTCAGAAAGCCCCGTACGAACCTTAGGAATAGTTAGGATACATATGTCTTGACATAGGATTGCGATATGTGTTTTCTTGGAAGACCATGTTTGGGACTTTGGCAACGACTTGCGTTTATGTGTAAGACCATGACTGGGACATTGGCTTCGTATTTGATTCGTGTAAGACCATTTCTGGGACAGTGGCATCGATATGTGATTACATGTAAGACCATGTCTAGGACGTTTGCATTGTACGAGCCTTCCGACTATCCGAGTATCCTTATTAATTCCGAATGGTTCAACAGCCATTACCATAATTCACATATATGATTCAATCAATAAAACCATTCCAAATATGCATTATCAATTCAACCTTCTTTATTCATTATAGGTTAATATACCTAATTCAAAACATAGTCATTCACACATCTTTAAACATTAACAAAATCATCATCACATGTCAACAAAAAGGCCCAAAATACATATTCATCAAGCATATCAAAATGACTCAAGCCTATACATGCCATATACCATATTTACACAACTCAAAGTACCAAATAGATTTTTGATAGTGCGATGAAGTTCCTGACGATCCTCGGTTCCAAGCTAGCTTTGATTAACTATAAAACATAGAAGAAATTAAACAAAGTAAGCTATAAAACTTAGTAAGTTCGTATGTAAATATGAAATAATCTCAACATTTATTAGCATTTTCAAAACTGATAACATAATTAGCATTTAGATAATTAACCAACGAGTTAACATATAGTTAAACCACATCATAACTCATAGGTTCTCAACATCTTCTAACACATTACTTGAGCAGTTTTCTGTACATACCTATATCGATACTTATCTAATTCTCGACAATTCTCTTATAAAACCACTTTGACTTATAAATACTTGTGATACAAATTCATCGATTTTCCTATGCCATAGTCCAACTATGGTCTTTTATACGTACATTGCCAAGGCCCTGTCGTGGTCTAACATTCATATGCCATAACCCGGTTATGGTCTTATTTTCCGATTTGCCATAGCTCAACTATGGTCTTATTCCACAACTCGTATGCTTAAAATGTACATTTAGATTCAATATTTCCACATTTAACTAATAAAATACATACAATCTCAATTCCATCCATCAATTAAACAAATGCTCAATTAATCTCAATTATACAAACTTACCTCGTATACGGAAATGACGGATCGAATCGACTACTCGATAACCTTACTTTTCCCTCGATCTAAATCTAAATTCTTTCTTTCTAAATCCGAATTCTTTCTTTCATGATCTATATGAATTCAAAATTAGCTTATTCAATCACATGTTCTTTCAATTTAGTCCATATCACACTTTAAAGCACTTTTCTACTTTTGCCCCTAGTATTTCACAATTTTTACAATTTAGTCCTTATTTCACAAAACAAAAAATTCACATAATTCCAATAAAACTCATGCTTTCTGAATTACAAATATACCCCTAGAAGCCCATATTTTTCATTTATTTCACATTTCAACAACTCAATTTGCACTTTTCACAATTTAATCCCTATTATGCATTTTCATCAAAAATCACTTAACAGAACATGTAAAACTACCATCAAACTTTCATATTTCATCATTAAACATCAGAGATCACATAGATTCAACAACGTCACTTCTCAAAATCTTTAACAGTTTCAAAATTAAAGGTACAAGCTGGCTAGACTACGAAGCAACAATCACAAAAACATAAAAATCATCAAAAACTAAGCAAAAATGAACTTACAATTGAATACAATAATGACCGAACCCTAATAGCTTTAAAATGGCTTCCTCCCTTCTTTATTTTCGGTT
This sequence comes from Gossypium australe, assembly GCA_005393395.2. NCBI lineage: Eukaryota > Viridiplantae > Streptophyta > Magnoliopsida > Malvales > Malvaceae > Gossypium > Gossypium australe. The sequence goes on from CM016619.1 coordinate 45,448,253, forward strand.
GATGATAAAAACAAAGATGATATATTTGTTTCTTTTATTTAATTTACTTTAATTTGCAAATTACCAAAATAATCTTAATGATAAAACATTTATACCATCCATTTCATGCCCATTAATGTCCATTAACACAACCAATGGGTTACTATCATCATAAGGACTTTTAATTTTTTTTAATCATAGCCATTAAACACCTTTTACAAGTAGAATGCAACTATTTCATTTTACGCGATTTAGTCCTTTTTATCAAATTAAGCATTCAAATAGTAAAATTTCTTTACGAAACTTTCACACAATAATTCTACTATACTGTAAACCTTAATAAAATAATAAAATAAATATTTTAACTTCAGATTTGTGGTTCCAAAACCACTATTCCGATTTGACCAAAATAGGCTGTTACAACACCGATAACTCATTTATTATAAAAAGATGTGAAGTTTGAGGGGTCTGAGAAATGCCAATAGAGTTTTGAACAGTTCAAAGCACTGTTAACGGAAGCACCAGTTTTAGTTTAGCCTGAGTCAGGTAAAGAGTTTTTGATTTTTAGTGATGTGTCATTGAACGGTTTAGGATGTGTTTTAATGCAAGAAGGCAAAGTGATAGCTTATGTTTCCAGACAGTTAAAACTGCATGAAAAGAATTATCAGACGCATGACTTAGAGTTGGCTGTAACACCCCAAATCCGGCCTAGGCGTTATGGCTGAATCTGGAGTGTCACATTATAGTGTTTTTCGAAAACCATGTTTTCATTGAAATACCTTCTTGAAATTTAAAACTTCTTGCCATTTAAAACTTGTACAAAACCTCAGTTTGCATTTGTTTATTTTCAATCATGGTTTATTAAAAAGTTATTCCCTTTTAAAACATTATTACCTTTAAAACCTTATTTGTTGCAAAAGCTTAATTTAAAACAAATGATTTACGAAAACGTGATATTTAAAAATTGAGTTGCGGAAATGTAGCGTTTGAAAATAGTTATTGTTTTGGAAAATCGTGTTCTACTTCTAGCAAATATAAATCACAATCAATAAAATCCCAAATTTAAAATCCAGAAATTATAGAGGCCTTTTTACAACCCGAATCAAAATCAAAGTGCTTAAGTAAATGAGCAAAACATTTACTTACAGTGTTAGTACCGGTTGCAGCACTAACTGAAATCGCAACGAAGTTGCGTGTATATATGCAGCTTTAAGCCTTCAGTAACGTTTTCATAATTGGCACATAGCCATCAACTATGGTAATATAAACGACACATAGCCATGGGAAAGTATGATCGACATAAAGTCATCAATAATTACAAACAACACACAGCCATGGATCGGCACACAAAGTCATAATAAAGACGACACAGAGCCATAACCAGACTAACTGGCTTAAAGCTATCGGTATGTCCACAGCCGTCTCGTGCGACCCGTGAGACCTTAACAGATCATTACTAGGTCCACAGTCGTCTCGTGTGACCCTATCAGAACAGTACTTCCTCTATAACCAATATCCCAACCCCATGCACTATGTCATGTATGCAGAATGTCTGGCCCACAATTCATCATATCATTCACGGTTAAGTCAATCAAATCATAGTCATACAATAACAGTCAAATCAATCAAACCATAGCACAAATTAGTCATTTACCCTCGAGGGGCAAAATAGTCATTTAACCTTAATAGGGGCATTACGATCATTTTACCCTACAGGGGCATTACGGTCATTTTACCCTACAGGGGTATCACGGTCATTTTACCCTATAAGGGTATTATGGTCATTTTACCCTACATGGGTATTACAGTCATTTTACCCTACAGGGACATTAGGTCATTTTACCCTATAGGGGTATTACGGTCATTTTACCCTACAGGGGTATTACGGTCATTTTACCCTACAGGGGTATTACATTCATTTTACTTATTTTGGGGTCTCAGTGTAGATAACGACTTCTTCGAAGGTCTACAATCGCCTCGAGCGACACAGATAACCTAAATGGTTATAACGGTGTAAATGGGCCCAAGGCCCATTATTCGGCCCAAGTGGTCCTACACGCTCGTGTTGCCCATTTAGCCCAAACTCAGTCACGACTATGCGAACTATATAGCCCAGTCCAGTATTTGCTACTTAACGTGGATTTTATCCGTGTGGGGCCCACGAGCCCATTGGGCCCACACGACCCATTTCAGCCAAACGAGGCCCAAGATCACGAGAACGCTTGTAGTGGCCTCTACAATTACCACACGAGCGATCCCACGCTCGTGAAGCCTCGAATGCCGAAGTTTTGGCTTTTCGGCTTTTGCCGATTCACAGCAGAGATAGTGTGATTACACGCTTTACCGGCTTTTACACCTATTATCGTTTGCAGGGCATGGTTACACACCTGTTTAAGCAACCGTTCGAAGTTTCTTTAGCGCCGAACCTACATTCATTCCACATACTGTTAGTCTTTCATATATTATTGTTCAAAGCACTTAATCCCCAAACAATAATCATTACCAACCTTGATTGAGTACCACGCGATCTACTCCTTTTAGATCGCTAACTAAGAAAAATTGTATGTCCCTTGCCGATTTACTGCCTAACAACAGATCTTATTAGAAAGGATCGATTGTGAATATGGCTTAAATCCACGAATACTATCCTTTCAAAAACAAATGAATATTCAGCCTAACCAAAAACAAGGTATCGAAATTACTTAATCGAATAACAGAAGAACGGACCTCGACAGCTTGGTAACCCTTGCACCCTTTCACTTTTTGGGAACACCGAACCCATTGATCACCATATCACAAAGAAGGAACGAGAATCGCAGTCAGAGAACATATGGAGAAGAACATTCGACTTTTTAGAAAATGATTAGAGAGAACATATTTGAATGAAAGGAGGAAATATGGACACTTACCGATTTGCTAGGAACACTTTCAGAACAGAAACAAAGAGGGACAGTGCTGAGATTCGGCTAAAGTATGAAACACCCAGTGAAAAGGGAAAAAATTCGATTCGAGGAGGGAAGGGTAGAACTTCGGTCACAACCTACTAGAATGCCTAGAAAAAAAAGAACAAGAAAGAGGAAAAGAGAATGAATTCGGCCTAGAAAATAATCAATGGAGCAAAAACAATAGATAGGATATGTGGCCAAAGCTTGGGAACTGAGAGGAGACAGGAGCAGAATTGGTAATTTCGGCATAGGTTGAAACAGAAGAAAGAGAACAGAATGGCTTAGAAAAAGGTAGCACAAAAAATTTGGCAGAACAACAGGAACCGAAACAAAAAAATCCACAAAAGATCAAATGCAAAATTCGGCACTACAGGGAGAAGAAAGGAAACAAATTGGTGGCAAAACAGAAACTGATCAAAAGTGAAAATTCCCTACTAAAACCGAGCTTCTCACATGGCAAGAGAGCAAAATAAATACTCTTTTTACCTTGCCATGACTTGAACCTTAGACCTCGAGAGAACTCTACACTCCACCTTGCCACTAAACCAGAGGCTCTTTTTGTGTCATAGTTTAACCACAAATATTTAAGAACCTTCTATCTAGATCCCAATGATTTTATTCACTAAAAATAAATTTTTTGCTAAAGCCCAAGTGTGAACGCAGGACTTCTCAGACACTCACTGCTAAATCACTTAACCACTGAAGCAGACAGTCAATTGTGTTATTTCCTTGCACATATAAACCTTTATGTGTTCCTATGCTCAAGGCCAATTTCTTCTAAGGCCAAATTCGGGCATTACATTGGCTGCTATTGTATTCGTATTGAAAATTTGACGACATCTTTGTTCAGTGAAAAATGCCATATTTTTACCGACCACAAGAGCTTGAAGTATCTAATGTCTCATAAAGATTTTAATTTGTGACAACGAAGATGGGCCGATTTGTTGAAAGACTATGAGTTAGTGATTGATTATTGTAAAAACCCATTTTCGCTCGGGCCCAATACCAAAATATAAAAAGCCAAAAATAGAATAAAAATAAAACCAAAAATAAAGCAAAAGAAAAAAATTGTTTACAGTCCAAGTTACAGAATAACAGCCCAAATATATGACCTAAATTCAGTAACCCTAAACAAGGCCCAATGCTAAACTAGCCTGTTAGGCCCAATTACATTGAAATTTCAAGAAACCCTAGGGCTTTCTAGAATAGTCCAGTAGCCTCCTAGCTTCCCCAAGTGCGCCTTTTGAGCTTCCCACGTACACCCACACGCATCTCTAGAGCTTCTAGAATACTCCTGCGCCGCAGCTTCAGTCCCATGCATGTACGCACCATGCCAGCAAGGCACTTGACCTCCTCACATGTAACACCCTAGACCCGGCCCAAACACTACGACCGGATCTGGCATGTCACTAAGAAGTTTAGTAAAACATGTCGCATTTTGGAAAATATTCAAGTTTAAACACTTATACCAAATAAACTTAATAATTTATTAAAGTCATATAAGATATAAAGTTATAAATTACCTTGGTGAATTTTAAATAAAAACCGAAATTTTATAAATGTCTTAACTTAAATATAAAATTTAAATGCCCAATAATAAAAGCCCAACATAAAACCAAAACATAAATAATAGTCTAGTGGCCCAAGGCCTTACTACAACGAAATTTAAAACCCTTAATCAAAAATATTAAAAACAATATTCTAAGTAAAATCTTCTGCTGGATCAAGAACTCTCTCGCATGGCCACCTCGCGCTCCTCTCCAGCCCGGTCTGATGCACTAGGTGCTACCTGAAATTGTTAAATAATAGGGTGAGCCGCGAGACTCAGTGTGCAACCCTCTTGCACCATTAGATTTGGGCCTTAACCCCACAGAACATAATAACAGATTAATATATATATATATATATATATAACAAAAATTATGCAAGCCCAACCCAAATCCTAGGTTTCCATCCGCTACACGCCACCCGTACCAGCCATTCACACCATTGGGGATTTCTACAATCAACCCACACCGCTATACACCATTGATGGTAGTCTTGCTGCTCATCGTCAGATCATGGCCGTAGCCACTACAACAGGTCACGGCAAAATCCACTACAACAGGTCACGGCAAAAACCGCTACAATAGGTCACGGCAAAAGCCGCTACAACAGGTCAAGGCAACAGCCGCTACAACAGACCACTTCCCCTTTCATCAAACCCAACCACATGCAATCATAGAAAATCGGATATTCATATCATTTAATCAGAACATTCACTTAGAGTGACAGGGATCACTAACCTGGTGATTTGCTTTTTCCCTCTTTGGGTTTCAATCGTTATGCCGGGATTTCGACATTAACCAGAATATAACAGACTAATAAACATATTTTAACAGGCAATCTATATGGTGTGGAAGTGTTACACACCTGATATCGCGTAGTTTTACTCCCTTAGTTAAATCCTTACTATCTGGATCTACAATCCTTAGTTTAAAACCTTGCTCAAAAGCCGGAAGAATACGAAGATTTGGGTTCCCCTACATTCGGCCAAGGATTAATAAATACCCGAATTTACACGTTAAAACTAATAAATCTCCTTACCTTGAAATCTCGAAAGTAACACGATTCGAGTGTTACTGAACTCTGGCTTAGAGATCTACGCGATTGACTCCTCTTCAAATCCCGGAATGCCGCAAATAAGAGAAAAACTTAAGATTAGTTTCCTTATAGCCATTCGGCTAGAGTCACTAAAAAGCCGGAAAGAATTGAAGTCTTATGAATCGATACTTACCTTTAGTTTCCCCCGAGATTTGGCACAAGCAGATACCACAGAAAGATTTTGGAAAAAATAAGAGGTGAGATCTAGGGATTTCGGCTTTTAAGAAAGAAGAATGAACCACTTAACAAGGTTTAAGAGACCATTCGGCCAGAAGGAGAAAAGAAAAGAAAACAGGAAATAACAGAGAACTTACCGAAATATGGAATAGGGTTCGACTATGATGAACACTTCGGGAAAAGAGAACGAACGAAATGATGCTAGGATTTTAGAGAATTCGGCTATGGAGATGAGAAGAGAATTCAGGGTTTCAGCTTTTGAAAGAAAAGATGTTGAGAAGATTGGAAGATTTCGGCTTTTGAAGAAATCAAAAGAAAAGAAATTGCAGAGGAAGACTAAGAATTTCGGCACAGAGAAAGAAGAAAAGAGTAGGGTTCAAATGCCGGAATTAATGAGCTAACCCCCCTATTTATAGAAATTTCGGCACTTACCTATCAAAAACCGAAAGTGCCCTTCCTAATAACTAAAAATTCTATAAAAAGGGAAAATTCGGTACCCATATATACTAAAATAAATAAATAAATAAATAAATAAATAGAATAAACCTACACTCCCTAATCGACTCAATCTTATCACCAATTAAATTCCTTTATTATCACTAAATTTTATCTTCAATCCTCATCCAAAAATTCCATTACTAGCCAAAACTCCAATTTGAATAACATTCAAATTGCTTCCCCCGAATAGCAGCCATCAATTGGTGTTTTGGTCCACTTCAAACACCTTCCCACGCCAGCAGCAAAATTTCAAGTTATTGCGCACAAGGCAACTCGAACCCAAGACCTGCAGGAAACACCACACGCAACCAGCCACTGCACCACAACCATTCTTGTGTTATATTCCATTGTCAACTTCTTTTAAAGCCTATTTTCCCAGCGACCGAATCATCTAAAGAAATCTAAAAATATTAACCAACACCCAGCTTAGAACCTTTGACCTCTCCACTATGACACACTCCCTTTGCCACTGCGCCGCCCATTTCATTTGAGGCATAATTCCTTCCCAATTAATTATCAACCTTTATTCTGTGCTCCAGGTTTACTTCAAAAAAAAAAACCCAACATTTCGCACACAACGCGACTAGAACCTTGCTCCCCCTTCTGCTCCTAACGCCTTTGCCATTGGGCCAGGCGTTTCCTTGTGTCATGAAGTAGCCCCAACTAATTATAGGGCCTAAACTCCGGCCTTCATACTAACATATGCGAAATAAAAATTTTTGCCATACCCAAGACTTGAACCTTTGACCTCCAGCTTATTGAGAACGCCCCAAGCCACCAGACCACCTACTTCTTTGTGATATCTTTTAACCCAACAACACTTAAAAAGCCTTATAACTACCACCAACCATCCTCAAGGGTAAAAAAAACAACATTTTTGCTAAAGCCCTTGATCGAGCCTAGGACTTTTCCAACACTACCAACCCTTCCTAAACCACCTAAAAATTAAACTAAACATGAAATAATAATTTTTTTTAATCACACTTAATTCATTATTCCCTTTTTTTTTTCCGATCAACAAAAATCCATTTTCTGAACACACGAAACCCAAATTCAGGATGTTACAGTTCTACCCTCCTTAAAGAAATTTCGTCCTCGAAATTTCCAACTAACTACTAATCGTACTACCCAAGTCTCACCACTATGCTTTCACTGCGCACTCTAATTTAATAATATATAAACATTGCACGCATACAGTTTCTATACCCAAAAATATAGAATCCACTCAAAACATACCCGACTTAATGGTGATTGAACAATCTCGAGCCTTATGCTCCTTAGACCCGCATCTTAAACACGTTCCTGACTTCCTCCAACATTCACCAGGATGACACCTGAAACACCCCAAACCCGGCCCACGAGCCTCGACCGAATCTGGCATGTTCCTTGAGTAAAACATTTCAAAAACTTGTTTGTCAATTTGGAAAGTTTGATCATTTTGAAGAGAAAACGATTGGAGTTGTGATTACAATGAAAACGGTGTCATTTTAAAAGTCTAGATTTTGATAAAACTTTATTAAAATGTTTCAAACTTATAAGTTGAAAGAAATACCGAGTTTTCAGAGTTTATCATTAAATTAAAAATCATTTGGGTTTAGGTGTTAAACTTATAAAAATTTATTTTCAAAAAGTTATTAATTCTTGATTTGACAATAATCGTATCTTGATAAACCAAATAAAATGCATGCTTAAACAGTTAATAGTAATGGCCTTATTACATCAAAACAAAACCCGAAATAAATCCAAAATACTTAAATATAAAAGAAATTCAGAGTAAAATAAATGTTGTGCTGTGCATGGCCACCACTAAGCTCCTGCCGACCCGGTCCATTCACTGAGTGTCACCTGAAAAGATATCCCACAACGGGGTGAGTCAACAGACTCAATGTATAACAACCAACACAACTCCCAACGATTTAGGCATGCAAATTATATATATAAAACACATATAAACAATGATGCAATCCCGGACCCAAACCTAATAACCATCCTCTACACATCACCCGTACCAACCAATCACACCGTGGGGATTACTAAATCGACCCTCCATCCGCTACACACCATCGAAGGCAGTCGCTGCAGACGACTTGCACATCGCCCTTATAAATTGTGGCATAGCCACCAGATAATAATGTGATAGAGTCACCAGATAATAATTTGTGACATAAGCCACCACATTCAGATTATGTGACATGAGTCACCAGATATTGTGGTAAAGACCACCAGATCACTTCCCCTTTTCAATAGCACCTAAATGCCCATGCACAATACAAAACATGCAATTACCATGCCATATACCTTCATTCATGTTCGTAACCATTTCTCTTATATGTCATATTCTTTGATCATGCACTATTAACATAGTAATAGTAGGTTTACGTACCTGGATATTCTGTACCATTGAATGGTACTTTTTGCCACATCTTTCATACTTTCAATTAACACATTCATAATAGTAATACCATAGATCTATTAGAAATTAGTGAAGGGTTACACACTTGGTACTAACGTGTTCACAGAAGCCCGAAAATCCTGATCTAATGCTCTAGATCCCTAGCTCCTACATTCGGCCAACACTAAGCATTTTAACAAAAAGCCATTCGGCTACATAATCAAATCCCGAAGGATTATCGCAACCAAAATCCTTACCTTGCTGCCGATTTGGTTACTACTCAAATCCCGAAACTTCGTGATGCTTCCCCCCTTGCAATCGGCCAAACACTAGATCCCTTAACTGGTTAGTTTTCGGCTTTTGAACGAATAAGAAACATATCTGAGTCACTAGAACCCTTACCTTGTAGATCTAAATCCCGAAATGGTCACTTGTTTGTGGTAACTGTCGAAATCCCTATAGGTATATGTTAGATCCAATTCTAACATTTGAACACAATAAATGGCCTTCGGCCTATGATCATATTTGCTTACCTTAGATCTAGAAATCCTGAAGATCTCCTCTTGAAGTCGGCTACAAAAGAAATCCCGAAACCTCCTTTAAAGTTTCGGCCAAAGAACACTAATGGGATTAATTTCCAACTTTCGACTAAAAGAAAAAGAAAGAAAAGAATCGACAATTGATCCTTACCCTTAATATTGAAATCGACTGCACTCCTGCCTGACACCACTGAGAGATTCAGCTATAGGCTAGATGTTTGATCAATAAGTTTCGGCTTTTGATTTAGTGAAGGAATCGGCTTCAAAAGAAAAGATACAATCGACTATGGTCACCAAAATAGGAGATTCGACTTTTGGAGAATTGCGAAAGGAGGAAGAGAATGAAGTGCAGAGAGATTCGGCAATAGAGTGTTTTGGGTTGAAGAGGTTGCGGCAATGGAGGAATAGGAAGAAGAAGATTTCAGCTTAGGGTTACTTTGAGTATTCGGCTTATGAAAGTGAGTAGCGAAAAGGGAAGAAAAGAAAATGAACACAAGTTGATTTCTTTGGGATTTTTGGGCACAAATGAGAAGGATGAGAAGAGAAACAATTTCGGCACACCTATCCCACTATCATCAAACCGAAAATGTCATCCTCCTATGCCTCATATTCGGCCAACTCCTCTTCCCTTATCAACTCCTTCTTTTTCTCCCTTTTTTTCCTCTTCCTTACCCACTCAAAAATAATTTAAATGAGTCCATCAATATCTTTTCACCTTAGCCGAATTTTAAAAGGTATTTGACCACATCTAGTGCTCATCTCTTTAATGTTTTAATGTCGTCCAACTCCCCTCTTAGCTTGACGCAAAAACACTCCAAAAGTGCTCCCCTTGCTGCTCAAATCTAGGCCCCCTTGCACTGCTTGTGGCGTCACTTACCAAAGCCTTAAGTGGCGCCTCCTTGCCACTTTAACAAGCCCATTTATGTGTCTAATTTCCCCTACAATTTCTCTTAAGGCCTATCAGGCTTAGCTCCCCTTTAAAACTTAAAATCAAACAATTTCTAAGGCATTCACCTACACTCTAAAGTTCTCAAAATTCATAAAACACATTCAAAACACACATAGGCATGCTACTTCATACAATTAAGCCATAATGCACAAGCCCTAAATCCCGGATATTACAACACCTTCTGCGATATTCGCAAACCCAAAAGTTTGGACGTACCTTAACATGCTTCACAGAACGAGACTGCAACCCTAGAAAACTACGATCTCTTTTTTTCTTACAGTCCACGCACCCAACTCGAAGTGTTTCGTCGATTTCTTTAACCTCCTTCAGTACCTCCCTAACTAGCTGAGTCAGCACATCAGTCCTAACACTTCCACGGCCTCGACCGCGACCTCTTCTTCCTCTTCTAACGCTCATCGTTGATTCTCGTATTATCTGAATTAGAAATTTTATGGATTATTACTTTCTTTCACTGATTAACCATGAACAATCTTATGGGAAGTAGTTTTAAGAGTAGTTCTTTCAAATTCGAACCTATCTACAGTTTCAGTCTCAAGTTTATCTCCTAATTCTAGAAACCACATACATTCAACCATCACACATCAACAAACATATAACATCCATGAACTTACATTCATCACATAAGGGTATCTTCGTTATTCCACTACCTAGGGGTATTTCCGAAATTTTATCCTACAGGGGCATTTTCATAATTTTCAAAATAGAGTTCCTTGTTGATTTCATGAAATAAGGGTATTTTGGTAATTTTTGCAATCCAGGGGTATTTGGGTAATTTTTCAATCCGGGGTATTTCGGTAATTTTCAAATCAGGGGTACTTTGGTCATTTTACAAATCAGGAGTAATTTTTTTTTTTTTTACAAATCAGAGATATTTTAGTTCTTTTATAGACCAGGGGTAATTTGAAGATTTTACAAATCAGGGATATTTTTCAATTTTTTTAAAAAAAAACACAGGGGTATCTTGGAGGATTTGATTTCGAAAGAAAATAGTAGTGTTCAGGTGTCTGTGAGTTTTTGATTGTTGTCATGTGTTGTGTGTTTTTTTTAAGGAAAAATTCCTTTCACTTTGTAAATCGGGATATAATTGCAAATCATGGGTATCTTAGTAATTTTTTTTTCAAAATAAGGGTATTTTAGCAATTTTGTAAAAAAAGGTGGCTGGTCCCTTTCGGATTTCAATTATAGATTTTGGCCCGTCAACAAATCCTCGTCGCTAGGGTGAACAGTCACTACGCACCAGGTAGGATTCCAGCGAAGAGGAGGTGAGTCACTCGGACTGCTTAAGTACCATGCTCTTCCGGATCCAATCCTAGACATGCGCATGCCTGTTGCCACACACTAGTCTTGCAACTCGTTCACGGGTTTGTTTAGTGAAATTAAGTCTTATGAGATTTAAGGAGTTGTTTCAGCTAAGCCTAGAGTCCATCAAGTTCTAATCTAAATTGTCTATGTCCCATAAGGCCCATCAAGCCCACATATATCTCACACAATGGTTTAGAATACTTACCTGGCGGACTTGGGCCAGAGATGCAGGTGCCATGCCGAGCTAACAGACCTGTATTATTTATAAAAATGCATGTTTCGAAAACCCCACTTTAGAAAACGTTTTGAGCCCAAAAACCCCCAGAGCCGAGTTTTGAACCGCGCTCTGATACCAATCTGTAACACCCTAGACCCGGCCCAAACACTACGACCGGATCTGGCATGTCACTAAGAAGTTTTAGTAAAACATGTCGCATTTTGGAAAATATTCAAGTTTAAACACTTATACCAAATAAACTTAATAACGTATTAAAATCATATAAGATATAAAGCTATAAATTACCTTGGTGAATTTTAAATAAAAACCGAAAGTTTATACATGTCTTAACTTAAATATAAAATTTAAATGCCCAATAATAAAAGCCTAACATAAAACCAAAACATAAATAATAGTCTAGTGGCCCAAGGCCTTATTGCAACGAAATTTAAAACCCTTAATAAAAAATATTAAAAACAATATTCTAAGTAAAATCTTTTGCTAGATCAAGAACTCTCTCGCATGGCCACCTCGCGCTCCTCTCCAGCCCGGTCCGATGCACTAGGTGCTACCTGAAATTGTTAAATAATAGGGTGAGTCGCTAGACTCAGTGTGCAACCATCTTGCACCACTAGGTTTGGGCCTTAACCCCATAGAACATAATAACAGATTAATATATATATATATATATATATATCAAAAATTATGCAAGCCCAACCCAAATCCTAGGTTTCCATCCGCTACACGCCACCCGTACCAGCCATTCACACCATTGGGGATTTCTACAATAAACCCACACCGCTAAACGCCATTGATGGCAGTCTTGCTGCTCATCGTCAGATCATGGCCGTAGCCACTACAACAGGTCACGGCAAAAGCCACTACAACAGGTCACGGCAAAAACCGCTACAACAGGTCACGGCAAAAGCCGCTACAACAGGTCACGACAACAGCCGCTACAACTGTAACATCCTGAAATAAGGCCTAAACGGAATAGTTGTTTCGGGACCACAGATTCGATGTTGAAAATTTTATTTTATTTATATTTTTATCAGATCAAATTTCAATTTCAGTCGGAGAAATCATATGTGATGGATCGGATCGATATCTACGGAGCATCGAGACATGGAATATATTGTGTATCTTTTCTAGTTCAGAGGGCAACCTTAATCTTTATGCAACAGGTCCAACTCGTTCAATGATCTCATATGGTCTGATGAACCTCGAAATTAATTTTCCTTTACGTCCGAATCGAAGTACTTTCTTCTACGGAGACACTTTCAAAAATACTTTGTCGCCGATCTCAAATTCTATATCTTTTCATTTCAAGTCTGCATAAGACTTTTGACGATCAGATGCTGCTTTCAAACGATCTCGGATTAGTTTCACTTTCTGTTCTGAATCTTTTATCAAGTCAACCCCATGTAGCTTATTTTCACTGAGCTCAGTCCAATATAGAGATGTACGACATTTACGTCCGTACAAAGCTTCATAAGGTGCCATTTTGATACTTGACTGATAACTGTTATTGTATGCAAATTCGTTCAATGGTAGATACTATTCCCACGCACCGTTAAACTCAAGTATACAACATCTTAACATATCTTCAAGAATCTGAATGATCCGCTCGGATTGACCATCTGTTTGCGGATGAAAAGCTGTACTGAAATGTAATTTGGTTTCTAAAGCTTCTTGCAATTTCTTCCAAAACCTCGATGTAAACCTCGGATCCCTGTCTGACACAATGGATAGTGGCACCCCGTGCAATCTCACAATCTCAGAAATATAAAGCTCGGCTAATCTATCAAGTGAATAATCAAATCTTACCGGAATAAAATGGGTAGATTTCGTCAATCGGTCAACTACGACCCAAATCGCATTTTTCTTTACAAAATCCATTGTCACTCTATCCCATTTCCATTTCGGAATCAAAATTGGCTGTAGTAAACCAGACGGAACTTGATGTTTAGCTTTCACTTGTTGACATACTAAGCATTTCGAAACAAAATCAGAAATGTCTCGTTTCATACCAGACCACCAATAGTGTCGTTTCAAACCATGATACAATTTTGTACTCCCCGGATGAACAGACAGACGACTGTTATGTGCTGCACTTAAAATCAGTTGAATCAACTCTGGATTTCTTGGAACATAGATACGACCTCGGAAACTCAAACAATCATCAACAACCCGAAATTCAGATTCAGAATTTGAATCGCGCTGAGCTCGTTTCACTAAAAACTCATTATCAGATTTCTGAGCATCACATATCTACTGTATAAACAATGGTTTCGTTTTTAACTCAGCTAACACAGAGCTAACATCAAACAAATCTAACTGAGCATTCAAAGCACGTAGTACAAACAATGATTTTCTACTCAACGCAGCAGCAACAACTTTCGCTTTACCCGGATGATAATCTATCAGGAGCTCATAATCTTTTAACTGCTATAACCATCTTCTTTGACGCAGGTTCAAATCTTTCTGAGTCATCAGATATTTTAGACTTTTATGATCTGAAAACACATGACATTTCTCACCGTACAGATAATGGCACCAAATTTTAAGTGCAACACAATCGCAGTAAGTTCAAGGTCCTGTGTCGAATAATTCTTTTCATGTGGCTTCAATTGTCTCGAGGCATAAGCTACAACTTTGCCTTCCTGCATCAAAACACACCCCAAACCATTTAACGAAGCATCACTGTATATAAAGAATTCTTTACCCGATCCTGGCTGTACTAACGCTGGAGCTTCTGTTAACAGAGTTTTCAACTGATCAAAACTTTTCTGACATTTATCAGACCATTCAAATCTAACATATTTCAGAAGTAATCTAGTCAACGGAGTAGCTATCACTGAAAATCCTTTTACAAATCGACGATAATAACCAGCTAAACCCAGAAAACTACGGACTTTAGAAACATTTCTTGGAGGTTTCCAATTCAGAATAGCAGAAATCTTACTCGGATCCACTCGGATTCCAGAAGCTGATACAATATGTCCCAGAAAACTAACCTCGTGTAACCAGAATTCGCATTTGCTAAATTTTGTGTACAATTTCTTTTCTCTCAAAGTTTACAACACAATTCTTAAATGTTCAACGTGCTCATTTTCATCACGTGAATAAATCAATATGTCATCTATGAACACCACAACAAATCGATCTAGGTATGGTTTGAAAAGTTTGTTCATCAGATCCATAAAAATAGCAGGAGCATTGGTTAGTCCAAATGGCATAACTAAAAACTCATAATGCTCGTACCTCATTCTGAAAGCTGCCTTCGAAATGTCTGAATCTTTAACTCTCAACTGGTAGTATCCCGATCTCAGATCAATCTTAGAAAATACAGTAGCTCCTTTTAACTGAACAAATAAATCGTCTATTCGGGGCAATAGATATTTATTCTTTATTGTCACCTTATTCAACTGATGGTAATCGATACACATCCTCATCGTGCCATCATTCTTTTTCACAAACAGGACAGGAGCACCCCAAGGTGAGAAACTCGGTCTAGTAAACCCTCTAGCTGTCAATTCTTGTAACTGTGACTTTAACTCTTTCAACTCTGTTGGTGCCATTCTATACAGAGCTATCGATATAGGTGTAGTACCAGGCTGTAAATCAATACTAAATTCGACTTCACGAATCGGAGGTAAACCCGATAACTCTTCAGGGAACACATCAGAATACTCACAAACAATAGTCACTGATTCAAAGGAAAATATGCCTCATACCCCTTTTTGCACATAACTTTGGGCTTTCAAAACAGATATCACGACAGGCAATCCATTCAAATCATTAGACTGAACTCGTACAATCTCATCATTCGAACATCTGAAATCAATAGTTTTTCTTTTACAGTTCACAACAGCATCATACAAAGACAACCAATCCATATCCAGAATAATATCAAACTCATCAAATGGCAAAAGCATCAGATCAGTAGGGAAACAGATATCTCGAAACATTAACGGAAAGTTCTTGCATACTTTGTCAACAAGAATAGTTTTACCTAAGGGGTTTGATACTTTTATAGCAAACTCAGTAGACTCTACAGGCAAAGTCTTGCTGAATACTAAATTCATACATATATATATATACGAATGCGTTGAACCAGGGTCTATCAATGCAATCACAGAAGTATCATAAAGTGTAAAAGTACCCGTTATAACATCTGGAGATGAAGCTTCCTCTCGAGCTCGGATAACATACGCTCTAGCAGGCGCTCTAGCTTCAGATCTGGCAACATTGTTTCTCGTAGTTCTCTGACTACCACTGACATTTCTTACATTCTTAGAAGGTCTACCTCTCACAGGTGCATTATCAGATCTCAGATTCTGAACAGTTGATAAACCGTAAAAGTAATACATTTTAAGCCGACATTTATGATGCTTTTGGATGATTTAAGCTTTGAATTATATGATTTGGTGCTCTTAATGCTTTGTTTTCATGTTTTATACCCAGGAGAGCACCCAAGGATGAAAAGAATGGAAAACGGGCTCAAAACAGAGTAAATGGGCCATATCACGAATTTGACACGGCCTGGCCCAAAGACCACACGGCCGTGCCTCATTAAAAGTCCGAACACGACTTGGCCACGATTCATACGGGCGTGTGCCATGGCCGTGTCCCTGTCGCTGGAAAGAGCAATTTCATTCGGGAAAGGATACTTGGAGGCAAAGAAACACATTCCAAAGTCTATTCAAACACCCTAGTAGGAATTCTACTTAAATTAGGAAACTTAAGGGCCAAGTAAGGCATCTCACAGTCTATATAAACACCCAAGGGGGCAACTTGAAGGGGGAGTTCGGCAGAAGCCGAAACGGACGTCAAGCTAGGCCAATGAGCCAAGCCGAAAAGGTCAGAATTGAGGGAATTACTCGAAGTTAGCCAGTTGATCCATCCCAAGAAGAAGACGACAGATTTCTCCTTCAATTCCTTCAGGGAGTTTTAGGGATTTCTTATGTTTTGTTTTATCTTTTCTCTTGAGATGTTTTCTTTATTTGTTATGAACTAAACCCCTCAGATACCTGAAGGGTATGAAACCTAGATGAATCTTGTTATTGTTTCCTAAATTATATGATAAATACTTAGTTTGTTCTTAATCATGCATGCTTAATCCAAATCTGATGTGCTTAGGTGGAGGAGGAATAGACCTTGCTTAAAAGTAGATCTAGCATAATTAAGCGGAGTTGATCGAACGCCTAGAGATAGGGTACGAGATTTTGTCAGATTAGGGTGAAACCTAATATGGGAATCCATTGATCGATTTACTCCTATTCTAGGGGGTTATTATAAGAGAACGAGAGTTCCACTAATTAACCTAGGGTTAGATGTTATTCGCCTCGAGAGAGGGTTGGATATACGTTAGGGAGTCCTACGGATCAAACTAAGTGAATAAATCGTATGGTTCAGTGTTGAATAACAAGTGAAGTCTAGGTGGATTCTTCCTGAGAGTATCGTCGTGATCAACTGAGTTTTTCATCAAGCTATTTCCCAATTCGTTCTTTTTGTCTTTGTGTCTTTAGCTTAGTAGTCGTTAATTTAGATTAAAGCAACTTCATTTTATTTTAGGCTAAATAATAAAAAGAAAGTTAGTATTAGTACTTTTAGTTCCTTTGGGTTCGACAATCCGGTCTTGCCTAAGCTATACTACTGTTCGATAGGTACACTTGCCTGTAATACCTTTAATCATTGTCAAAGTTAGTTTCCAGGTTTGATCATTCGTTTTATAAATTTTAAACCTCTGATTTCAGCAATCAGGTTTTTGGCGCCGTTGCCGGGGAACTAAAATATTAAGAAAACTCTATTTTTATTACTTTAGCAATTTTTTTAATTCTTATTATTGCAAATTATTTTTTATTATCAGTTTTATTTTTAATTTGCTAATTTTTCTTTGCTTTGACAGGTAATTTTAGTTTAGAAGGAGATGGCACTAAATAACTATCAGTGGCAAGTTATGAGGACAACGCCAACAAAAGCCGCTAGTGTCTCCAACCTCGACGTGGTCACCAGGTTATCTAACCAGCTAGAGATGATGAATAAAAAGATTGGTGGTTTTTATAGTTCCTCGCAAGTACACTCAGTAATGCAATATAACTCGAATCTAGGAGGAGTGGCGAATCCTGGGTACCCACCCTACGGATATGGCATGGAAAACGAGCAAGCTTACTATACGGGTAACTATTCTAGACCACAAAATAATTTTTATAATGACACTTATAACGCAGGTTGGAGTTACCATCCCAATTTTTCGTGGGATGATCAAAATAGCCAAAGACCGGAATTTCCTCCAAACTTTCAACATCCACCTCACCAACAGGAAGATGAGTCACACCTTGAAGAGATGCTGACAACATTCATGGCAGCAACAGAAAACCACTTCCAAGATACTGAGAAAACACTTAAAAGCAACGAGAACCGAGTCTGGGAACTTACTAAGTCAGTCAAGGAAGTCACTAATGCAATCGAACAACTCGCAAAGCTAATATCAGAACTACCACAAGGAAGCTTGCCAAGCAATACTGAAACTAACCTGAGAGAGCAAAATCAAGCCATTTATGATAGTGAAGGGTTAGACGAACCAAACCCAAGGGAAGAACCTATGGTAAATAAAGGTAAGGTTGAGGTGTGCCATGATTTACAAAAAGCAGTAATTACAGAGTACCAACCTTGTGTGTCATATCCCGATGCAATAAAGAAAGACCACACAGAGGAAGAATTCGGTGAACTCACACTTCGTGTAGACGACGAAACAATCACTCTTCAAGCTCTTGACTCAGCTAGGACATCAAGTAATAAAGGTACGAACGTTAATTCTATTGATAATCATTTGGTTCAACCTTCTTTTCAGGAAGCATCACGAAATCAGTTAGCCGAGCTAGATCTTAAACCTCGTGCCAATAAAGAAGAAATACATAAGGAACAAAGCCTTAGGGTTGACAAACTAAAAGAACAGGAAACACAAATCAAAGAGGAACAGGAACCACACATAGTGAAACTGAAGAAGCCCCCAAATGAGCTGATAGGAGCAACGAATCACTTTAAATTAGGGGATCAGGTATTGTTGAATAAGGAAAACTCTCGAATCACCAATTCAGACCCCAAGACAAACGAAGAAATCACTTTTGAGGTACTTAATGTCTTCCTATACGGCACAATCGAGGTAAGCAATCCTAAACTCGATACTTTTGAGGTAAACATTACTCGACTTAAACTATATATCCATAACCGAATTGATCGCATGCGAAAAGATTTCACCTCCTCAAACCACCATGACCATACGAATAATAGGTAAAGTCTAGCTTAAGACTATAAACGAGCGCTTCTTGGGAGGCAACCCGAGCACTAACCCCATTTTCTTTTTACATTTGTTTTCATTTTATTTTATTTTTCTTTCTATTTCTTTCTAAACTAACTAGAAGTGTAGATTTCCAGTCCACACGGCCTTACACACGATCATGTCTGTGACTATGTGGACCACCAGAATCAAGCCTCTATTTAAACCCAACCACCCTTCCCCATTCTTCTCCTCTACTCTCCACTCTAACTCTACTAACTAGTTTCGTTTTATTTCTTATCGTATCTAGGCGTTGGTATTCATACCCACACGGCTTTGCACACGGCTGTTGCCGTGGCCGTGTGGGCACCATAAGTAGGTAAAAGGGCGTGACCATAGACGTGTGGCAACAGGACAAATTTTTTTCCCAAAACATGGGTTGCATCTCTATTTAAACCCCCTTTTTCCTTTCTTTTTTTTCCAATTGATTTTTTTCTTTCATTTTCCATTATTCACTTTTATTTTTATTTTTATTTTTATTTTATTTTCTTTATTATTTTCTTCTTAGTCTTCATGTTATTTAGATTTAGCATAGGATACAATAAAATCATACTGGCTACTTCGAGGATTCAATTTCAAATGCTTCAAGATGCTGCCCCACATTCACCTCCAACGTATTTTCCACCTCTCTAAGGATTTCATCCATAATTCAGGAAGTTTCACTTCTCTCCTTATCTTATGATTTTATGATTATTTAGATATTATTTATCTTTGTACATTAAGGGCAATGTACAACTTAAGTGTGTGGGGGGTTTAACTATAGTATTATTTGAAAATACCTATAAAATAGCTTTGACGGTCTTTGACGGTCTCGAGCCTTCAATAGCTTTGACGACCTATAAAATAGAGAATGAACAAACATAGAGTAAGCTTTCCAAAAGCTTAGTAAGTCATAATACAAACAAACTTAGCATAGATGGCATATATGCACATAGGTACATTGATACATCATAATTACTTAACAAACTATCACATATATGCTTTGGTCCATATACTTGACCATATTTGCCACAATCACAAATTCAGAGGTTGTATATATACATAGCTCTTTCATGCTTACTAACATATCTCATAATGTTATCCAAATAAAAAATCATCATAGTAAGATCACATAGGAACTTAACTTATAAACACTTAGTGTATGAATCAACATACCTGAAACGGATTCTCTATTTACATAACCATTCGTATCACAGACTTGCCCGTTGTTTTAGTAGGATACTCAGAAAGTTCAGAATAGTCGTACAATGCCAACGTCCTAGACGAGGTCTTATATGCACTCAGATATCGATGCCACTGTCCCAAACAGGGTCTTACACGAATCAATATGATGTCGATGTCCCAGACATGGTCTTACACATAAAGATCATATCGATGCCAACGTCCCAAACGAGGTCTTACATGATAAAACAGAACAATTACCTATGGCATGACATAGCTAATCCTATGTATTCCTAGGTTCATACGGGACTTCTCGAACATTTTCACTATATCGATCTTATCTCAGAATTCATGTACAAATCATATCGTAAACATTCATCTATAGCAATAGTCATAGGAATATACATAATTCAATACGAATACGTTTATTTTCATAATGACTTACCGCGGATTCGATTTAATAGAAACAAAAACGGCTACTCGGTTACTTTCACTTTCCCGCGATCTAAGTCCGTTTTCCTCAGTTCTTGATCTATACATATTCAGAATTAACTCTTTTATTCACTAACTCATTCAATTCAATCCAAGGACACACATTTAGGGCTATTTGCAATTTAACCCTCATATTTACATAATTTATCAATTTAGTCCATTTTTCTCAAAACATCAAATTCACAAAATTTGTTCACACACATGCATAGCCGAATCCTTATGAACATCACACAAGTCCATATTTTCCATCAAATTTTCAATTTAGTCCTTCAAGTTACTATTTTCTCAATTTAGCCCTAATTAGCTAAATTCATCAAAAATTCAAGAACAAAGTATGTTCATATATCTCAAATCTTTCATTTAACAACTAAATTCCTTACAAGGCTCAACATATCATCAATGGCATATCTCACAAACATCATCAATACACAAAATTGAGACATGGGCTTGTTAGTAGACAGAGCAAAGCTTGCAAAAACGTAAAAATTATCAAAAACCGAAGTCAAACATACCTTGAATCAAGCTTATACTTAGCTGAAACCTAGATGTTCTTCTTTCTTCTTTTTCTTTGCTAATTTTCGGCACTAAGGATGATAACCATGCTAGTTTCATGCTTTTGTTTCATTAATAATCTTTTAATAATCAATTTGCCTATTTAGCCCTTTTAATAAACTTATAATAACATATATATATATAAGGCCATCAATGTCTTTTGACCATCCACTACCTAAATATTGGCATAATATATATATAAAAGCTAGGAATGCGTTGCATCCTTTCTGAATCATCTTAACAACCTTCAATGCCGATACTACGTTGGACAAATATTTCCTTCTTTCCCCTAACACAACCACCTCCCCGCCTTCCGGGGTACTCAACACCACACGCTTGATCTCACAATCCAACTTAGCACGATGCTTAGTCAACCAATCCATTCCTAGGATAAGATCAAACTCTCCAAATGGCAATTCCATTAAGTCTGCAGGAAACACTACCCCTTGAGTCTCTAACGGTACATCCTTAAATAGCTTGTCCACCACCCTAGTTTGTCCTAGGGGACTAACCACGGTCATCTTCCTAATAGTTGTTTCAGATTCTATACTTTGGGTCTCAGATATCGAACATGCAATATAGGAGTGGGTTGACCCAATATCAATCAAGGCAAGAAAAGGGTTATCAGTAATAAGAAACGTACCGGTTATGACATCCGGTGCGTCACCATCCTCCTGTCGACGAACTGCATAAACTAGACCTGGCTGCCTCGCATCTACATTACCTACACCTCTACCAGGTGCTCCACGGCTGCGACCAGCCCCATTTCCACCTCTACCTGAACCACGACCCCTCAGTCCAGACTGGTCACCTCTCCTAGTCTGATCAGAACCTCAGCCCGTTGGCTGTACCTGATCCACTTGCGGGCAGCCCTTAATCAGATGCTCCGCGGATCCACACCTGAAACATCCACCCGTTCTTCTTCTACACTCCCCAGAATG